>QLNU02014802.1:93476013-93489622 GCA_006491805.2 Dysdera silvatica
CTCAAATAAACAAGTTTCTTCGTTCTAACAAATCTGGAATATAATCTGTTTCTTCTTTTTATTTCGTTTAACATTTTTTTTTGTGTCCAACTTTCTTGTAACATTTTTCTTTAATTTCTATCCATGGAAATATTTCATTTATTATTTTCTGTATCAATGTTATAAAAATGTAATATTTCTTTTTATCTTTACTTCCAATTAATCAATTTTAATTTGTTTTTAAATTCGCTCATGTTTCTTGTGCATTAATTTCTAATTCTTATCTTTTTTCATACTTCCTTTCTCTCTTCCCTCTCAAAGTCAACTATTATCATTTTGTGATCACTTAATTGATAGTCATTAACTTCAATAACCACCTCATTAGTATTTGTGAAGCACAAGTCGATTAAAGTTGAAGATTGTGATGCAATACGAGTGTTTTCTTTTACTAAATTTTTCAAACCAATTGATTTCATGTTATTTATTAATAGATTACTATTACTACTCTCTTTTTCTATGTTGATATTGAAATCGCCAATTATAAATATTTTTTAATAGTACTTTCTTCTAGAGAATTATTTAGCCAATTTAATAGTTCCATTCAAATAACTTTCGGGTGTCTATATGCCAAAACTATTGATATTTCATTTTGTTATTTTATTCCTATTATTTCGTAGTTATCACTCATATTGATTACTTCTTCCCATAGCAAATATCCCTCCATTTTATCCCTAATATAAACTGATACACCACCTCCTCTTTTGTTATTCCTGAACCTATGGTAACCATAGAATCCCTCGAAATGATTCAAGTCATGTTCTTTCATCCAAGTTTCCGCCACCATCAGAAAATCCATCTGCAATTCGTCGTCGTTTAATAATATTTCTATTTCTTCTATTTTATTATTTATACTCCTTGCATTTAAATATATTATTCTATCTGTAGTAATAGTTTTCTTGGTTCAACTATTTTTCATCGAGTATATATAATCTACTTCGTCATTACAGACATTATTCTCATTATCGTTTACACCTATTACCTCACATAAATCTATATTCGAATTATCACTTATATTATCATACTCATCTCCCAGTATTTCCTTATTATCTATGATAACATCATCCAAATATTCCAATTCAATATGTTTATTAGCTGTCTTATTGCTTTTTACCTTTCGAAATATGTCAACATCAATACTTTCTAAATTAGTATCATTTTTTACATACAAAATATCATTCATTATTTCAATATTACCACTTTTTATGAAGTCGATATGTTCCTTAAATACACAATTATTTTCATAATGACTATTAATATCATTATTTACACTTTTACTACTTTTTCTTTGTTGATTATTTACACACTTACACTCAGCACCAGCATTATCTACGTTCTCGTTTCTCCCAGTTCCAAGCCATTGAATCTCTTGTAAGTCGTTTTAATTATTAATTACAATCACTTCACTTCTCTCCTCTTTTCACATCTTAATTCTTGCATTTACGGTCCACAGAAATCGCCGTCCATTTTCTCTTTTCACTCTTAATAATTCATTAAACAATATTTTCCTAAAAGGACATGTTACCAGTAATAAATACGTAAAACTACACAAAATGGTGTCACACTTGTTAACACGATGTTTATTACTATACATACCTCGTTGCACACAGTTAGCGTTACTACCATTCACGTAAGGTTTAAAAAAAAAAGGAAGAAGGAAGGGGTCAAGTACATATTACCTACATTTATACACATAGGCGTACGCATAAAGTTCGTAAGGGGGTTATAGACTCAATGGGGGGTTACAGAGCTACAACTCGCATATTCCTATATTAAAAATACAAATTTTCACCGCAATGGGGGGGTCACAACTCCCATCAACACCCCCTGCGTACGCCAAAGTTTATACATTATAATATACTTAAAATTGCAGTGTATTTCATATTATTGGGGTTTGGACCCCCCCCCGGTCCATATAAGTCTACGCCTATGGTTATTACATAGTTTTGTCTACAATGTTTCCCAATAAAATAATTATCTGCTTGTTATACAAAAATGGAAGCATTGTGCAACGTCAGGTTTTGATTAGATAAATGCATCACGAATTAATGTTCCGCATGGCAAATTCAGAATTAAATACGCAATAATTTTCGGTACCCACGTGTAAGTAGCTCAAGCTAGAGTTTTTTTTTTTTGTTTTAGGAGAAAAAGAGACGCCGTCCCCATCCTGGATTCGAACCAGGGTCCCTCCGTTTAGCCCGGAGTGTCTTGGACCGCTAGACGAATGAGGACAGGAACAATGCTCTACGTGGGTGCTGAAAATTATTGTGTAATAAATTCTCTCACGAAAACTCACAAAAAACTCGCCCCGGTGGCTTTGTGTGTTGACTATTATTTAGCAATTGTGTTATTCCTGCGAAGGGTAATAATGTCTTGTATATGGAGAAGGAGGGCGTTATTTCAGTCCTCGTTAGTCTAGCGGTCAAGGCACTCCGGGTTCAACGAAGGGATGCTAGATCGACCCTAGAGGGGGGCGGCGTCTCATTTTCTCTTACACATAAAAAGTTCTAGCTTGAGTTTCTTATACGTGGGTGCATGGAGGCCCATATGAGTATGGGGGCGCCCGCACCTTTCTTCCTATTGGTCGATTCGACACGATCGATCAATAGAAAGTAAGGCGCGGACGGGACTATCTCCTTTATTCTACTTATCTTGGTTTCTTCCCATCAAAGTTTCCAATGTGTCCAAAATTCCCGGGTTTTTTACACCTCTACGTATAATAGGAGTACGCAAAAGACGAAAGATCCTTACTTAACCAGGGTCTACAAATAGGGATAAATAGCAGTCGCCCTTACTACGCTAGGACCTGTACAGAGGCGAAATATAATGAAAATTTAAAATAAATAAATAAATACATCATCGTCGACGACCTTTACGCGCCCAGACTGTCTAAATCTAGCTTTACATAATGAGTCAAAATATTTTTAAAGGGCCTTTTCCATGGCATATTTTGAACGAATGGGTAAGTACGTTTGAACTTTTTAATTATGGAACGTACAATCAGTGCCGGATTAAGAACCTTATGGGCCCCTAAAGAAGGTGGCCTTCGCGACATTCAGTCTATAAATCTTGAGCTTTTCCTTAAAGTTCACTCTATAATATTCAGGCTTATCACTAATGAGATCGCACCTTTGTCAATAAACAATAATGAAATCACTCTTAAACTTACATAATATCATGAACCATCATGGTCCCTGAGCCCCCCCCCAAAACAAATCACGGGACCTATTTGACCCATACGTAAATATGGCACCGCGTACAATCCAAGTTTGAAAGAGGGGAGACATTTTCAAATTTGACCATCTCTGGCGGCGTCTCTGATTAGGAAATTTCGTAGGAATTTTTGTAACGGGTGATTGCAATGTCATTTCATTTTTATTTATTTTTTTAATAACTTTGGGAATTTCGCTTCTAACCTTGCCCCGATCTTCACCGTTCGTCCAAAACAGAAATACTTTTCGGAATCTGTCAATCTTAGGGGTGGGCGTATGTTTTATAGCCTGCGCAAGTGTTCTATTGCAACGCCCTCTGGCATTTCGGAGACTGATCATCCAGCCATTGCCAAGGTAAAGGTCAGTTGTTATTCGCATAGTCTTCTTCTTCTTGCTACTTGCGTCACTACCTCCTGCATGAAGATCAGAAGGTTCGGAGAACACGCATTCGTAAAAAAATTCGGAGAAATTCTCTCTCTCGCATCATCTCCCGAATTCAAAATAATGCTCGGGGATTTGCCGTTCTCAGAGAGAGGCATGCACGCATACTGCCATTTCTCACGATTTCAATTCTGACGACGTTTCCAAGTTACGTTGATCTGAAATTGCTCTGTATTCAAGCGGGGAGTGGGGGGAGCAATCTCGGATTTATATATGGGCACGTTGATGAAGTGCCCAAGGCGCAAGATTTTAAAAAGGGGCGATTTTGTACATATTTCATTTAATTACTCTTTAGGGAGTTTTTAAGTATTAAGTAAGCAATATTGTGGCCATTTTAACCCCTCCACCATAGTAAGCAACAATTAATATTGGCTAACATAGGAAAATAGAATTACGACGACCCCCTCCCCACTAATGTGCTTACGTAATATTTGAACAACTTCTTTTTTTTTTTACCACAGAATTACACTCATTCGCCTTTTTCGGAAAGGCCCCCTTTTTTTAATTTGAAATTCTGAAAAACTTCGTTAAAACAGCCCCTAAACAATGGAGAAATAAAAAAATTTTGGATAGCGGGGTCAAAAAATTGATGTGCCTCGGGTGCCTCGCACCCCACATTCGGGCTTGAGGGAAGGATATAATATAGGTGGATATAAATAAAAAAAGAATACTGCACATTGAAATCCATTTTTGTTTAATCTTGACTGCCTTTTATAGTGGAAGGACACAAGTAAGTTTATGCTACATCACGTTAATTCTCTATTCCAACAACGCTCCCCTCCCAACTGTCGGATCCAAGAAAGGGGCGATGCCCCCCGCCCCCCCACCTTGAGCCGGGATTATATGGCTGGTCTTCACATCACGCCTGAAACTACAACAGTCCTTCATTTCTACCCTTTTTTTATAGGGTCAGTTGACATAAGCATACGCGTACGCATAAAGTTTGGGGGGGCGTTATGGGATCAATAGGGGTTACAGAGCTACAACTCACATATTCCTATGTTAAATATACAAAATTTCATTGCAATGGGAGGTTACAACCCCCATCAACACGCGTATGCCAATGAGCATGAGGCATGATGCGAACGAAGGCTTGAATTAAAGTAAAAAGAAAAATGATTGCATAAAGGGACCTTAAGAATGAAAATGAACGTGTTTTGTTTCTCAAGGCAGAGCAAAGCGTATTTTAGTCACCATATTTAAGACAGTATTTACCCCCCCCACCTTCAAATCCCTTACACTTTAATTTTTACCCATACACAAAAACAATAAGAGATTAACCGCAATCAGCAGCGCGGCAGTTCAAAGGTTATGGGTGGGCTCGAGAAGCTTTTAGACAATACCTCCCTCTTTTATGTATGTGTATGTTAATGTGGCATTACGAAAAAGATCCAACGGGGGGGGCTTGAGCGTATTAAGCTCCCCGCTTTCCTACACCAGTGACCACAACGAACATTTTACGCACTACACACGTGTTTTTGTTTGCGTTTTACCATTGGCGTATGGGGTGTGTTGATGGGGTTGTAACCCCCTATTGCAATGAAATTTTCCACATTTAACATAGGAATATGTGTTAGCTCTCTGCGTAACACCCATTTTATGAACTTTCTGCGTACACCTATGCGTGTTACAGTACATAGACAGAATTGACCATGGTGTACCATTTTCTTCGCGCTCGTTATTCTAGCTATAATTTAAAATTCAGAGACTTCTCTCTCCTATAAACATTATTTTAGAATACAATTTTATTTAAAATCTCCAAAGCGTTAATTATTGTTAGTTTTCTTTTCGTTATTAAAAACTTTTTTCTATCCTCATGATAAAACAGCGGGAATTTTTAGTGCAAATACAATGACATTCGTCGACAAGTACGAGGGCGGGGGGGAAGAGCCATGAGCGCCCATACGAGTTACCCAGACGACCCCGGATTTCTTTGAATACCCTTAAATTTTGAGTTCCGCTAAAAAGGAAGTGGGCGACATAAAATTTGTTAAAAAAAAAACTTTTGGAAATCGGATTTTCCTAGTGTTTCAACTACGAAACAAATAAAAAGAGAAAATTAAATAGATTTCAATTAAAACGTATCTATTTTTTTTACATCGAATGTGAAGTGGAAATTTGTATTCATACCCGTCCATGGTAGAATTTGTTGGTCTTGGCGATGAGAATTTGTTGTGCGGCAAACCTACACAGGAAATGGCAAGATCCTTTGTAGAAGTTAGAACTTGTTTCTATTTCCAGTAAAACTTTTTATTTTCGAAACTAACAAAGATTGAACAAAAATTTAAACGGATTTGAAATTTTCAGAAAATTTGACCTCAAAAACCTACTTTACATGATGAAAAACATTTGAAATAACAATAATAAAAATGTATTGACAGTATTGTCAAATTGGAAAACTTCGTCAAAACTTAAAAATGATATTTTTTTTACTAATTTTTCACGCCAAATTCACGCTAGGTACTTAATCTGTCAATCCAACCGCCGCCAAATGTGGTAAAAAGTCACTTGCAGTTTATACAATGCTACAGTCCGTTCGCGTAAACTTGGCGTCCGATCCCGTTCGCAGACGGGTTGTTTAATTGCGCGCGAAAAAAACCAGTTCTGGAAGATGCTCTACCTACTACTCCAATGAAACAAACCGTCTGCTAACGGGATGGGACACCAAATCTGCGCGAACAAACAGTATCCGGTTAGGTGTCCGCCGAGTATAGTTCTATTATTAGCAGCACACGGTGTCAAATTTTATCCGCTGTACGTTTATTCAAGTACGATGTCACGGAAACGAAAATGTGTTGCCACCGAGTTGATGCTAAAAGAATTTCTTTTTCTTAAATGAGGGGTAAACGACAACTGTACTTTATGTTCTTTGTGTGAAGTAACTTTCAATGTGGGAAGTGGCGGAAGATCATCAGTGGTTGAACACGTGGCAACTAAAAGACATCAAAGTTCAGTGATTCGGGAAAGTAGTAACACGAAAGCACCCACTTTTTTCAAAAAGGTTGTGTCAGATAAAAATGACATGAATATTGCTCTTAAAGAAGGAACTTTCGCTTTTCATACCGTGAAGCATTACCATAGTTTCAAACCCATGGACTGTATTTCCAGTTTGATAAAGAAATTCAATGAACCAAAATTCAAGTGTTCCAGAACAAAAGTTGAGGCAATAGTTAAATCTATGATTGCACCTTGGGCTATGTCAGAAGCGTTAGAAGAAATTCACGGCGATTCGTTTTTTACTGTATTTTTCGATGCTTCAAATCATGCGCATATCAAATTATTACCAATTCTCTTCGTTATGTGCATGTGAATCCCGAAAAAACTGTATTCATTCGGAATAAACTGGTGGAATATAATGAAATTCGAGGTGAAACTTCTGAAATAATATACAACACTTCATTTTAAACAATTAAGGAACTGGGGACTGGAAAATAAGGTTGTAGAAGTTTCAGCGGATGACACGAACACTAACTTCGGTGGCTTAAAAAGAAAAAGCACAAACAATGTCTTCTCCAAAATGAAGGCAGGGGTGGGCAGAAACGTTATTGGATTAAGATGTGTTGCACGTATGATACATAATCGTGCACATTCTGCAATTAATTTAATTCCGGTTGATGTCGAAGGTCTCGTGAAAATTTTTGGCTACTTCATATATTTACCGTGAGGACAGAACGATTGAAAGAGTTACGCGAGTTCGTGGGACAGGAACACAAGAATATACTTAGTTTCAGCAATGTTAGATGGTTGTCACTGTTACCAGCCATCAGAAGAATCTGCGGAGTTGAAGTCTTTCTTCTTATCTGGAGAAAAATGTCCGGTTATATTGAAAAAGTGGTTCGATGATCCCTGCACATTGTTGTGGATGACTTTTGCTTCTTCAACTTTGCCACTGTTAAACGATACCATAACCCAAGCTGAAGCAGGGGAAATATCCGCAGTAGAATCTTCGATGATACTAAACAAATTGATCGAGAAACTTCGGTCAAGAAAAGAAGAAAAGTTCATCCCGTCCTCAATAAAGAAACTTCTGCCATCATTTGAAGAAGATGGTTCCTGCACAACCCAAGAATTTTTAAATGTATCCGGGGAGTTCTATAGTACAGCTATTGACTATCTAACTCTATGGGGTTCCCCCATTCTCAGCATATGAGATGTATGGTGTGCATCTTGCTTACAGTCCCTACTCAGAGGAGAAAGTTTTGAAGAATGTTTTCAGTATTTTTCATCAAAAGTAGGTGGGACGGATATTGAGGAAGACAATTTCGTTGATGAAATTTCTTCATTGAAGAAGTATTCAACTGCAGATAGAGTGAATAAATGGAATGAAAATGGTGCTGATGTGTGTTCAAGATGGAATGAAATTTTTTCATTCTTTTTGGAGGAAACGGTCCCTTATTCACAGATGCAGAAGTTGCTTGAATTGTGTCTCTGCTTACCAGGAAGTACTGCTTTGGTGGAGAGAGTGTTTTCTTCCATGAATATGATGTAGACATCTCAGAGATCTAGACTAACTGTAAGTGTTGACACCATTAAATCTAAGTTGGTTGTTTTAAATAACTATAACATATCATGCCAGGAATTTTCTGCCAAGCTTGAGTCAGAAGAGATCTCCTCAAAAGTCCATTCTTCAGAGAAATGTAATGAAATTGCGAGTTATAAGAATTTTGTTTTATTTTATTAGCTTTAGCCTGTTTACTGGTTTTGAATAAATAGTAAGAATGATTGAATTATGCACTAGTTTCGTAAACAAAATAAATTACAATAGTTCATCAAAAAAAGTTAAATCATGGAGTTCATTATCGAACAACCTTTTTATTAAATACATCTGCAATGTATTATAAGTGTAAGGCGAGGAGTTCAATTTAAGCATGCTTTCTATTCGATATCTTTCTATCCTAAAGTGTCCCCAGATTCACTGAAAAAAATATGGTAACCTTATTCTAGGGAGGGCTGAGAAAAATTATTACCCCCTCTCAAAATTGTCGAAAATTTAAGTGAATATACAAGATACTAAAATGCTACAAAAATAATTGATACTGCTTGACAATTAGTAATGAGCTAAAAAGTACCTTATTTTAAAATGTGACTCTAAAACTTTTGGAAGTAAATGCATAGCAGATCTGGACAAATCAATTTTTTAAATGGGTAGGGCCCCCCCCCCTTTTTTTCCATATAAGCGGCCAGGGAGGGGTGCAAATTTTCAGAGGCGAGCCTTTATTAATACAAATAACGAACATAACTGTTGTGGGTGGGGGCCATCTACTGAACTAAGGGCCCGAAAATCCTGGCCCGGGCACTGCTCTTAGAAAGTGAAAATATGGCGATGTGCTCTGCAACAGAAACTGGAAGAAGTGTCATCGAACCTGACTTTTATGCGGTACTCTGAGTGGGTATCTGTATCCCCAAAAAAAGGGCATTGAGTTTTTGGACGACGCTGATTGAGGGTACAGCGGATGAGATACACTTTTCCTGGGCGGATGGATCGGACGGAATTCCGCAGCAAGAACAGCGATAACAATGCTTAACTGCGTCCAGGCCCGCCAATTGGCGTTATCTGGAATGACCTTTGACATTTCAAGCCACAAGTAGCTCGCCCCGTTGCCACGACGACGAAGCCGCCATGGTCGTCAGGTACCAGTCTTGCGGATCCCGATTTCCCCCTTTTCTTCCTTCTTTTTCCCTTAATGAAAAGGAAAATGTCCCTACAGGACAGTCCTGGAAAGGAACCCAACTTCGTGGACTCACGGCACTAGTTTACGAAATGTTTACTAACATGTTTACGTGTCATTTGATCCCGAGTTGTTGCTAGCATGGGCATCCAACGAGTACTTCTTGTGTGTGTGTCGGGGGGAAGAAAAATTATTACCTCCTTCTCAAAGCTGTCAAGAATTTTAGTGAATGTACAAGATACCAAAACGCTACAAAAATAATTGATATTGCTTGACAATTAGTAATGAGCTAAAAAGTACCTTATTTTAAAATGTGACTGTAAAACTTTTGAAAGTAAATGCATAGCAGGTTCGGGCAAATCAAATTTTTAAACGGCTATGGGAGCCCATGGTTGTCAGCGAATTCCGCCCTATCTTTACAAATATTCTATCCAACAACCATGTTTAAAAACCGGCTAAAATCCATCAAGATATAAATGAAAACTATATATAAAAAGCGGAAAAAAAATATGAGCCTGTGACAAAAATTTTATTCAACACATCATATTCTTGTGGGGAGGAGCTTCAATGGTGTGGAATGCCATAGTAATAAAGGGCTATACTTTTAAACTCACTGGATTCAACTTCGAATAAGCTTGAACGTTTGTAAATATATCATGATTATAAGATATTATTACCCTTCACAGGGATAACACAATTGCCAAATAATGGTCAACACAGAAAAGCCACCGAGGCGAGTTTTTTCGTGGGAAAATTTATTATACAACGATTTTTGCCACCTACATACATATAGCTCAAACTAGAGCTTTTTTTTGTTTTTGGAGAAAAAGAGGCGCCGTCCTCATGCTGGACTCGAACCAGGGTCCCCACGTTGAGCCCGCGGTGTCTTGACCTACTAGACGAATGAGGACAAGAACAAACGCATTTTTCTCCGTATATGAGGATGTAAGATATTATTACCCTTCACAGGGATAACACAATTGCCAAATAATGGTCAACACAGAAAAGCCTCCGGGGCGAGATTTTTGTGAGTTTTTCGTGGGGGAATTTATTATACAATAATTTTTGCCACCCACGTTTATGTAGCTCAAACTAGAGCTTTTTTTATATTTGGAGAAAAAAAATTATTGTATAATAAATTCCCCCTCGAAAAACTCACAAAAATCTCGCCCCGGAGGCTTTTTTGTGTTGACCATTATTTGGCAATTGTGTTACTGCTATGAAGGGTAATAATATCTCACGCCCTAATATACGGAGAAAAATGCGTTTGTTCTTATCCTGATTTGTCTAGTAGGTCAAGATACCGCTTGCTAAACGCGGGGACCCTGGTTCGAATCCAGGATGAGGACGGCGCCTCTTTTTCTCCAAATATAAAAAAAGCTCTAGTTTGAGCTACTTAAACGTGGGTGAAAAAAAAATGCATAACATCATGATTAAGAAGTCACGTTAAGAGATCGATCCCAACGCAGGTACGGTGCACTGAGTAACTACTGGACGTAAAACTGAGGAGGGGGATAAAGATTGCTTGCTATTAATTCCCAATGAACAAAAAAATTAACGCCCGATTAAAAAAAGTATAAATAAAAATTCGAATATTTCTCACGACTTGAACAAAGCCCTTGTTTTTGGTGAAATTCTACACGCATTTTCCACACTTTTCCAAGCCTAAACTTTATGCAAATTTCAAATGATGATCATGTACCATTAATAAGTCAGCGATTACTAATTATTATTACCGTTAATTAGCAATTACATGGCCGTTAATTGTAAGCAATTGCCGAACAATGCTATACGAGTGTGTGTGAAGTAATACAGAAGAGGCGTCTGTGGGCCGGGCCTCATGAGAACTATGATTTATGGTGTGATAAAGGGCGGACACAAGGGGGAGGTCACAGGGGTCATGAACCCCTAAAAAAATTTTTTTTTCACTAAAAAAATTTCCAACTTTCGTGATAAATGAAGGTTGTTATTTCAAGACAATGGCAAATTCTGCCTTTTACCCCCCCCCCCCCCAATGAAAGTCTGTGTCCGCCACTGGGTGTGATAGGTTATAAAATCTTGAGATATTCTTTTCACTTTGTTTACTGATCAAGGCAGGGAAATAATAAACAAAATGCTGAGAAGGTCAACTAAAGTCGAGGACGTCTTGTTTGGAAGTGTTCTACCAACCAAAGACATTAAAAATTCCTCGTTCTTTAATCGCTTTGGTTCTTTTTAACAGCATTGCATTTCCGCGCAACGCCAAACGACTGTCTGAAAAACCGTTCTCACATTTTAAAAAAAAAAAGAAAGATGGAAACCAATCAACGTTACGCAATCGTTCAGATGTGTCGTTTAAGACGACCCACAAAAGAAAATAGCCATTGTTACTTATTGACGCATCGACAATGTAAAGCATGAAGCAGTGCCGTTCATCGGGTAGCCATTGTTTTTCCAGCGGCCATATGTCCATTATAGATCGGTCAGAGATGCCAATGCAGCATCCCACGGTCTCGGAGCAAAAGGAGAAAGGAGCGATGTGGGAAACAGGTGCCATTGCCCCCTAAAATTTCTCTTCGCCTTTCTCTTCATTGATCGGGGGTAAGTCTGTTACACGTCTGCTACAGCCCAGCCACTACTTCACCGCAACCAGGAGTAGCCCGAAATTTAGGACCTTTTTCGTCCTTACTGGCAAAACTGTAGAATCACGCAACTCCGTGCATAACGCTTGCCAGATATACAAGGAATCATATAATTTATATACGAATTACGGACATGGCAATTCAAAAATTATAAGGAGGTGGGCAGAATTCAAGTAGCTTTGAAAAAAAAAAAAAAAAATGTGGTTCAATGTTAGAGAGAGAAAATTTTGCTGTTATACCCAATGGAAGATGATGGAGGCCCCCCCCACACACACACACACTCTCTCCCACGCCACTAATACGAACTATGGTGTGATAAAGGGCGGACGCACACATACACAAAATGTTAACAAAAACGTTCACATTTGTCTTCGAGATATTGAACACATGGTAAAAAAAAAAAAAGGTTGTAACGACCTCAACGACAAAGTATGATGCAAATTCGGTCGTTATAAAAGATACCTTTTAGAAATCATAATATAATAATACACTTTTAGAGTTTTATAAATTATTTTGATAGTAGAAAGTACTAAACTTTTTGGTTTCAAAATTAAATAAAAATATGCTTATAATTAATTTAATTACCGCATATATTAAATTACTAACCGCAGTAGCATAGAAGTTCAAAACTCATGGTGCGTGCTCAAGTGGCTTTAAAGAAGATTATGGAATGCTTTTCAGAGAAATTAATGTGTTTTGATATTCAATGGGGGTGGGGGGGCTTGAGCCCCTCCCTCTCAACGTCACTGCTTGATCGAACTATATACTTCCGACTTCTACTTTTATTTGAACGGAACAGTGCGATTCCACATTGTCTCGAGCCCACGTGCTTCCGACATATGACTGTCAAGTCGCGTCGTTATATCCGATACGAATTTCCCTGCTTAGAATCTTCGTACACTACAAAATCGTCGTCGTTATAGCAGGTTTCGTCGTTATATACGATGTCGTTATAACCGATATATTTAGTATGGAGTAGAATAGCAAATCAAACTTCTTGTAAAAATTCCGTCGTTATATGCAGTTGGTCGTTATAAACGATTTTCACTGTATTGTACTCCGGTTTAAGAGAGCAATCAACCAAACGTCAGTCCAGAAATTATGGGCCAGCTGCGATAGACAAGTTATCAGAACTGGATACATGAAACACAGCTGTTCCGGGGTGGGGGAGATAATAAAACTATCTTTGATCCAGAAAATTTTGCGGAGTTTGAGTCAAAGGTCAGGCTCGGCCCTTACCACCCTTGAAAAAATGAAACAGAACAGACAGTCTCGGGTAGTTGTAGGTGAACTTTCTCTTATACATGTGTTCGATTTCTTTTCTTTAGAGTTTTAGGGGTAAGAAATTCTCTATTTTTTTACTGTTTAGAAAAGTAAAAGACATTTACATTTAAGCAGTCCGTCTTCAGTAAAATTTGTTACCGCAAATTGCTTTCTTGAAAAGAATGAGGACTTCATCGGCGGACGTGCCATTAGTTAAATGACAGAGGGATATCGAGGCTAAAAAAGGTTCGACAAAAGATATCGATCTATTTCCATAGCAGTAAAAATTAGTATCTAATTAATACGTAAAGATACATTGTAACTTTCTTTTACGATTGATATAACAGTTTAGTAGTATACAATCAAA
>QLNU02014802.1:93499462-93514764 GCA_006491805.2 Dysdera silvatica
TAGTTTGAGGATGTTTTAAAGAAAAAAATATATAGAAACTATTTTCCTTAAAAGAGTTACATCATAAAAAAACTAAATTTTGATGGGAAAACTACAAGCAAAACTTTACAACGATACCTGGAAGCAAAGATTTTATTTTCTCATTTAATTTTGTATGATATACTTCTTTACGATAAAGGCAACAGATCTTCATCTGACACTATTTTGAATAATTTTTTAAACCATCCCCCAAAATGAAATCCTGGTTACGGCAATGGGATCACTTTCTCAAAAGTCCCGTTTTTTGGCTAGATGATAAGTAACACATATACCTGACTAATGTTGGAAGTAGCATAGAAAACAAGGGGCTCAAGATCCTGTCATTATTAGGCATCATAGGAACATTTTTCTATTTAACGCCAAATCAAGTGATCTTTTTTAAAATTACATGAGTCCACCCTCCCCCACCTTCTAAAATACTTTCGAATTGCTACTCCCCAAAACGTTGAAGCAGTTGGTTTTGGTTTCAAGGGAATTGAAATCTAATGTAAAAAGAGATGCAAAGATTTATTTAATTATTATGAAATCGATACAGAATCCATAGACAGATGTTAACTTTTGGTATTTGTTTAAGTATAAAAAAAAAGGACAGAAAATACTTGACTTCCAATTTCTGGATACTCCCCCACCCCCACCCACCCACCATTTAAACTCCCAAATTGTGAAACAGATGTGATCATTTAAAAAATATTGTTCCGCTTATAGAGTTCGTTTAAGTTGCAATTTATGCAAGATATTTTATAGAGGTTTCTTTTAATATTAATAGTTAATAATTATTTATTAATTATTACAAATTAATTGCTACAAATTATTAAAATACATTACTTGATTATTAATGATAAACTAATTACTAATTAATTTACTTAACCTGTTATTACTTATTATGTAATTACTTATTATTTACTGGTGCCCCAAGCCCTGCCAATAATTTTAGAAACTCTACACCACAACTGAAAAAGGTTGAAGACCTTTTTCAGTCCAAATGGCCCTTGGGTTTTTTGGCCAAATTCTAGCCAGAACTGGCAACCGGCAAAGTGACCAGCCACCATGTTGTTTACAGTGTTTTTTGTAATTTTTGTGAATCAGTGAAGAGGTTGTGGGGGAAAAGCCTCCATGCCCTCCTCCACTTCAGACTGTACCCTTGCTGTCCATTCAGATAGGCTTTGAATACCTGTGAATCAGTATAATGTTGAATAACAAAAATCCTGTAAAGATGGGAAAGCAAAAAAGCAAGTACTTACCTTGTGTATGGGATGGATGTTTGCAGCAGGAAAATAGTCTTAATTGCATACGTAATCCATAAAAAAAAAATACAAGTCAAATGCTCAGACATTTTTGCTGCAACGAGCAAAACACAGCAAACGTGAAGCAAACAGAAAATGGCATATAACACACGTTCTCACTGCATCATACAGACATACATCACGTCAGAGTGTCTGATGTCACAAACCAATCTAGTGCAATTTAAAATGATTTCAAGTGGACAGAAAGAGAGAGATGTGGGTAATGTGCCATGCAAGTGGCACCCTTGTACGAACGTTGGCAAAAATGCATAGTTGCATAGGGTAACTACTTTGAAGAAAAGACCATGTAAACAAGACCTATCTGCAGTGATTTATACATACCCCCCACACCCCTCCAGATTCTTGACACACACATCATTATTAAAGTCTAAACACACATCTCGGCGGGGCACTCACTGTGGGTTCCCCTTGTCAGACAATAAAAACCAATGGAAACGTTTTGCGCGTTCTAGGAAAACACTTCCATTGGTTTTTTATTGTTTGAGTCAGTCCTCGACGTTTTTCATTGTTGTGCCGCGAAATATACGCATCTAGGAAAACGCCTTTACTGGAAATGGAGAAAAAAATTCTTAAAGCATCATTTTTTTTTAGGTAATAGTAATAAAGTTAACATAGTTTTAAATAGTTAGGTGCATTGTGTGCATCCAAATCAAAAAATTACATGCACAGCTAAAATTCCAGGTGCACCAGCAAATTTCGAACCCTGATCTAAACACACACAAAATCTAATCCCCACTCCCCTAAAAATCTTGAACAGTTCCCCAGTTTATGAATCCTGTATAAGCCCCTGCGTATCTGTACACATTTTGTCCTAATAAAGTAAGTTCGGGAACTTTTTTAAACTCTTAGTAGTATTTATTATACTTTCTTCCTTATCCACATGTGTCAGCTAGTAGTCGGTTACCTATTATACAAATAAAATAATAGTAAGCTGCAGCGTAGGAAGTAATTAATGGAACAGACAAAACTAATGCTGTTACATATTTTAACAAGTTATCGACAATTGTTTAAACTAAAAATACCCAATTGTCTTCTTCAGAACATACTTGTATAGGCACTCATATGCAGGAAGCAGTGGGAGGGGGGAGGGACTAGAGCCCCTGCACCTAGCCATTGTTAAAAAAGTTCGATTTGACTGATTCCGCTATATGTAAACTTCCAAAAGTTTTGCAGTCGCATTTTAAAATAAAGTACTATATAGCTCATTACTAATTATTAAGCAATATCCATTATTTTTGCAGTATTTTAGTATCTTGTGCATTTGCTATAAAACATTTAAGAGCCTTGAAAAGGAGGTAATGATTTTTCTTAGCATCCCCTCCTAAAAAACTACTAATAGGGACACCAGGGGTGGCGGAAGTAGGAGAGCAATTTTCCCAAAGAGGTGACCCTACTCCCCCCTATCTACTGATATTTATTCAGTAATTTGTAACACACTATTTCAGTCAGTGGCATAGGCAGAAAGTTCATAAGGGGGTTATAGGCTTAATGGGAGGGGTTACAGAGCTACAACTCATATATTCCTATGTTAAATATACAAAATTTCATTGCAATGGGAGGGTTACAACCCCCCAAAATTACCCCTTGGCTATGCCTCTGATTTCAATGGTTGAAATCTGGTTTGAGTATTACTTTTACATACATAAAATAAATAAATAATCTTCCCTTTAGTTTACAAACTAACCAGAGCTTAATTTCTAATAAAAAAAAGTGCAGTAGCCCTAATATTATGATAAATCGATTAAAAAATCGAATGGCTGCAAAAGAATCGATAAATCATATCAATTGTTTATGTCCATTTTTATGGACAACAAAATACATGACCTTAATCTCAAATTTATTACTTTTTCATGACAGCATCCATTTAGAGGCAATGGCTAATATTTAAATAATCGCCAAGGTTAAAAAAGTACCGAAGCCGGGCTCCTGCCCTGACAGTAACATTCGCAGTTAATGTTTACATGAATGCTTAAGTTCTATATTCTAAGTAAAGGTTAAAATTCACGGTTACCATCGGTGCCAGGCGACTAAATATCGTGGAATGGCAATTAAAAATACAACTTCAGTCACCATCACACTCACTAATTTATTGTTTCCCAAGAAAATCCTGTCCGTTTTGACTCTGCAGGGAGCACGGGTGCCTTTAGAATGGGAAACCCATCCCCCTCAGTATTGGTATTAAGGTTCCATATCCCCCTCCAATTTCAAACAAAATGCCTTCTACTATACTTTTATGGCATCGGCACCCATGGCAGGGAGGTTACATTCTAAATCCGCAAACTACTTATTATTCTTAAGAAAAAATGTTGATCAAACGAACCCTTCTAAGGTTGCAGTATTTGTGGCCATGCAAAAATGGCTACTAACTTAAATGAAGTGGCCTCTAATATAGAGGGTCCTGCTAACCAATAGAGACTAACCAAGTACCCGAGTTTTAAGCTTTAATCCTAAGTAACTTTTTATTAAGATCCATACAGATTACACACTATTATTATTATACGTTATGAGCCTATGGTGTCCATAATACCTTACCCATGGCAATAAATGTACGCTCACCCCATACGACGCTGCTATAAATAATAAAAATGAGGACTTGTTTACATTAGTAAGAAAACATTTTTATTAAACCAAATACTCCACTTGAACAATGATTTACAAAAAAAATCAGCACAAACACTATAACTGGCATCTTGATATATGCCTGGAATCATTACACCTCTGAAAAGACGGTGGCAATAAATTTACGCGCACCCAACTCTCTGCACATGTTGCTCGGCTGAACGTGCAAATTTTTGCTGCTTTGTATCTTGTGCAGTCAACAATTTGCAAATGAAGAGCAGTATAAAACCTCATGTAGTCTCTGTTTCGTTCAAAACTTGAAAAAATGGTAAGAGAAAGGTTAGGACTGCAGATGGATACGGAATAAGATCCTTCAGAAACGACAAAATGGAGCAGCTATGGGTCAGACTGCTCGCGAATTGTGTTTAAACGAGTCTACCGTCAGAACATTTCCCAAAAATTACGACAAAACTGGTTCCATCGTGCCTGGGTTTAGCAAAGGCAGATCGCCTATAACTACTGCTAGGGAAGATTGAATTTTGGGTCGCGTTGTCACGAAACACCGATCTGAAACTTAGGTGGAAGCTTCAGAACAATGGAGCCAACGTATAGACCAACCTGTATCGCAACGAATTGTTAGCAATAGACTACATAATATGGACTACGACTCATACAAGAGTAAGCGAAAGCCTATGTTGATGCCAGTTTAGCTAATGAAGCAGTTTGCATAGACTAGAGACCACATGTCCTGGACAGAAGCTCAATGGCAGAAGGTGATTTGGTCTGACGAGTCCCCCTTCCCAGTCCTATATGGAAATATCGGGCGGAGAGTCATCCGCCGGCCGAATGAAGGACACGCCAAAAACTGTGTAAAACAAGAAGTAAAGTTCCCAAGCATTGTTCAAGTGTGGGGTGTTTTGGCTATTGTGGCATTGGTGATTTGTTTCCGTATGATAGGACTATCAATGCACAATGCTACTAAGAAATTTTACAAGAGTATTACCTGCCTTCCATTGAGCACCTTCGCTCACAGGGAGATGCTATCTTCCAGCAAGATCTCGCTAACCCGCATACTGCACGCAAAATGACAGCTTGGTTTCGCCAACATCGTCTCCAAGTTCTTGACTGGATCCCAAATTCTCCGGACCTCAACCCAAGCGAGGATCTGTGGCGGGTCCTCAAGAAAGAAGTGCGAAAAAAGCCCCCGGCAAACAAAACATCAACTAATGATGGTTCTTCAGGAAGCATGGGCCAAAATTCCACAAGAACTTTGTCATGCGTACGTTGAATCAATGCCTAGACAAATTGCTGACATGTACGCAGCAAAAGGAGGACCCACGAAGTGGTAATTGTATCGTGAAAGCTGGGTGCGCGTAAATTTATTGCCACGGTCTTTTCAGAGGTGTAATGATTTCACACAAATATCACGATGCCAGTTATAGTGTTTGTGCTGATTTTTTTGTAAATAGTAACTCACGTGGAGTATCTGGTGTAATAAAAATGCTTTCTTACTAATGCAAACGACTTTTTTTTTTACTATTTATAACAGCGTCATATGCGGTGCGCGTACATTTATTGCCACGGGTAAGGTATATGAAAAAAAGATTATCCCTTGACATATATTTGGGTCATATGGCACGCCCCCCCACTAAATATTAATTAGCCTATTTTCTATTACCAATTTGAATAATCAAAATTTATTTAACAATAAAGGCTTAAATCAGCGTTTCTCCACTTTTTACAGGGTGTCTACCCAAATTCTATTTCAAACTTCCCTGACTTTTCCACGTTTCCAGACCAAATCTTAATCGATTTCCAGTCGCTAATTACAGTAAACAACACACAATGCACTAAAATTTGCGTAATCAAAATAAGTTTCAAGGCCATAAAATCCATTAATGCAAACCCCAAAGCCATTTATAACTCAATTATAGTGAATTTACAAATTCAAAAGCTGTATTAAAAAGTGTATTTCTTTACACTAAAAACTTGCACTAATTAAATATTTACAGCAACATTTCCATTCGGCCCTTTTCAAGTTCATTATAAAAGAGTTTAACTATATAATCGCAAAGCTGATGCTTCATCTTCTATTTCATTTAAAATGTGTATGACTGTATATAAGGCAAAGGAGATTGGTATGATAAAAATTCCTTACAGATTAAATAGTTTGGCTAAAAACACTTTTTCAAGTTTTAGTTATATATTTGGCAAACATTTTCTCCTGAGAAATATATAGGCTTAATAATTTTATATAAATTATATTAGTTTTGGTGCAAAATGGTAACTTTTGGAAGAAGTTTAGTCAAAAGTACAAGTTTTTCAAATTTTTCAGTAGGTAATGTGGTATGAAAAGCACAGTTCAGGAAAATTATTTTAATAAGTTATTTATTATAACAATGAATTTTAAATTTCCCTGATTTTGGCCTTTGTATTTCAAATTTCCCTGACTTTTCCAGATCAGTCGACAACTTGTTTTTACTTTTGTGGCACCCTTGAAATAATATTTCTGGTCAGAAGAACTCCTATATAAAAATTGGTTGTCGTTATTAATAACTTTTTTATTATTTATAAACCAGGAGTTCATAAGAAAAATAACGTAATTTATCAGATAATGGATTTAACAAAATTACATTTTTATTATTATATAAGACGTTAATTGCAAAAAAACTGAAAAAAAAATGGATTTCAACTGCCTGTTTAAGAGGCCATTATATTTCTTGTAGCGCTTCTTGCGATAGCTCACCGGCACACTCGGGTTCCGTGGAACCTCGGCTGAGGAACGTTGACTCAAATGATAAAAATGGACTTTCCCTTGCCTGAACTTTGGGGTCATTAGGCCACCTTAACACCTCCCCCAACCTCATTGGCTTAACACCCAAAGGTAGCGCACCCAGAATATTCCCAAGGGTGGGACCAGATGGAAAAAGTGGTCAGAGGCCATATCAATTACGGTTGTCTTTTAAGCATGGATTCAAGGAGGGTGCATGGGGCAATTTCCCCCCCCCGAGCTGGGATCATATCATGGAAAATAATATGAAAAGTACGGGACACTTGGCTAAAAGTGGGAATAGGGAACAAACCACAGCCCCCCTCCCCCGCTGAAAAATTTCGGGATCCGCCCTTGTCCTTTTGTGTGCATTTATCATTATTAAATTCAGTGGCGGATTAAGCGGGTGGATCGTTGTTTAAAAAATATTTCTGCGTGAAAGTCGGAGTTTCTGGATAAATCTTCAAGGACGAGAGGACGTTTATGTCCTGCTCTGATTGATTGATTTCTAAACTTTCCTTTGAACTATGATTATTATTATTTTAAAAAATAATCCTTATTATAGAATAAATAAAACTTCAAAAGGGAAGAAAGTGTTTGCATATTATGGGGTACATAATTAATGGGATTATTAGTGTACCATTATTATTGAAGTATTTAT
The DNA here is from genome assembly GCA_006491805.2 of Dysdera silvatica. NCBI lineage: Eukaryota > Metazoa > Arthropoda > Arachnida > Araneae > Dysderidae > Dysdera > Dysdera silvatica. The sequence goes on from QLNU02014802.1 coordinate 93,506,796, forward strand.
CAGTGAGTAGTTATCGCTTGGATGTACATACCAGGACATAAAGTGTTTAAAAGTACTGTTTATTCTATTTTTGTAGAATTTATGAAAAATAATAATTATATAGATGAATGATGGTAAAAAATTTATGTTTGGAAGCCCGATATAATATCTCAAGTGATATTAAAAAGTTATAAATGATAAAGGAAGTTCGCAAGAACATTTTCAAGGAATATTAATATATGTTGTTATGAAAGGAGAAATAATAAGAGTGTAAGAAACTGATAAATAAATAATCAGAAGTGTTGATAAATAAATAGCCAGAAGTGCTATTGAATAATAGTTCGAAGTGTATAAAGAGAGTGGAACTTTTCCTAATGTAGATATTATTTCGAAAATATTTTTAACAATGCCAATATCAAATGCAACAGGTGAAAGATCTTTTTCAGTTTTAAAATGCGTTAAAAACTATTTAAGGAGTACGATAGGAGAAGACAGATTGAACAACATGGCCATATTATACCTAGAACAAAAAAAAAATTGGATGAAATAGATATTGCAAAAAGTAATTGATGACTTTGTCAAAGAAAAGAAAAATCAAGACACAAATTTATATACAAAACATTTTTTAAGCACTCAGGTAACCAGGGGCGGCTCAAGGTTGATTTTGAACACAGGCGGCCTGGCACGGATTGCTTTTTGGCACTCCCACCTCTTCCGGCGAAAACAGGAGATTTTCACAGATGCACAGTGAGCCATATAGCCTACGCGATAAAAGTGGCCAACAGTCTCTGAAAGAAATTCTCTAAAGATGTCTCTAAAAATTTCTTTAAACTTGTCTTTTTTTAGAGAGATTTTCTACTGTTGGATCAATTAAAAAAATTTGAATTTGGCCAGTTTGGCACCCTCATCCAAATGGGGACGCGGGTGGTCGCACGGGTCGTCTGGCCCTTGAACCGCTTCTGCAAGTAACTTATTATTAAATATTTTGAATAAATATCTGATTTTTCTTGAAACGTTGAGTTTATTATTAGTTACATATTGCCGGTTTAAGGAACTCACTAAAAATTTACTACTGAAATCTTCCCGAAAAAGTCCTCAGATCCTTACACAATTTTTTGTTTTGGGGTTTGGGTCTCAGGTCCTTGAAATTTTTACCGCCAGGTGCCCCCAATAGGCTTGATCCGCCTCTGATCAAATTACTAATAATTCTACAGTGCAAGATACTTAAATCATTAGAAGTAGTACTAGATTATGTTCATAAAATTTTACAATGGCCAGCCCTTGTCCTCCATAAAAAATTACCGTTTTGATAATAGGTTTAAGAATAACCCTATTCTGCAAAACTTGCTTTTGCTTGCCCTCTGTCCATTACTTCATCCACAGAAGCCTTTTTCTCTTCCACGACCCTTAAAAAATCATCGCCTATGAAAACCGAATCCTTACGATAGAGAAAAGTTTCATGTTGGTTGAACTTCTTCTAAGTCTTTCAATTATTAAATCCCTTTGAAACAAATTGACCCGTGGTTTGTGTCGATCTTAAATCGACTACATGGGGTGAAAAGAAAACACAAAATTTTCAATAAGCACTGTCTTCTTCCTTTGAGTAAGCTATATACTTATGCTTACTCAGTCAAGGTAAGCAGAAATTTCGCCTGTGGTGAGGTTTTCCTTGACTTAATACCGCACCAATGATAGTCGTGGGAAAATTTCAATTTGCATATGGTTCCCAAAGACTTTTTAGCACTGTTATCCTACCTTCATCAGTGAGGTTAGATTTCTTGGCATAATTAGAAATATCTGCAGTCAGAATTTCCACTTCAACTGTGTTTGATATTATGTTTTGCTCTACCTTTACCTCTTACAAAGTTGTTTGAAGACAGTCGCGGGCCACTGCTGTTGCTTTTCTCAAGAGCAGTCTCATCAACGTTACCAGAGTTCAGGGAAACGTTGCTGAGATCGTCACTATTTTCAACCTTACTTTAAAAGAAGAAATGACCAGTGTCTATTTGCGTAATAATTTTTCGCTTTGTTAGTCCAAGGGGGGCCTGTGTCCCCTCGATGGGTGCACCACGGACACCCAATACGGCAGAATCAGTCACACTGCCCTTAATGATATTATGGAGAAAAAATGTCGACATATTCATTTTGGATTTGAACCAGTGATTCGTTGTATAAATTTAGAAATTTAATTCTCAGATAGGCATTTAAGAGAAATGTAGTTTTCAAAATTATTGTGATGGGAAAGACAAGCACATGTTATTTACGTTTATACACAGCACCATATCTAGAAAATCTTGCACTCCCAGCAGAACAGCCCAGATTTCACCCCTCCCCCCCTCCAGCGATATTCTCTCCTATGAATAATTTCAGCCAATTTTATGCTTTTCCTCATCTACGTCCCTGGCATGGGCCTTCCACGCCACCCCTAGCTACAGCCCTGCTTATACATTGCCATATTTGTAAAATTTCAATTGATTTTAAATTATTAAGAAGGACTTGGACCACACCCAACTCTATACCTATCATAGTCATAAACTTAGATGAGTCATTTACAATTGTTTTCATGGAAACATCTGTCGGCCATCATCCGAACGAAAATTAATACAATCTTCACTTTCGTCGTCTGTGTTTTATGGCATAAGGATAACAAAGGTCATGTTCTATAATTTTCCATGGAAACTGAACCTTTTGAGTCCTAGGGAACCAACCTCCCAATGAGCAAGCTTCATTTCTTTTTCTGATACCATTGGGTGTCAAACAAAGGTTAATGGCAAGCTAGGTGAACATGTTACTACCACTGATGGCAGATGCGTTTCCGCTCGCTCCATGAAAACTATGATAAAAACTCATCTAAGTTTTTATCAACTGTATCGGTTTGAAGAATATTAATTTAGAAATAAATTCACAGTGTATTCTGCCTGTATGATTAGTTTGCTGGATTAATATTCCAATGCTTCGTCTTAATGGATTATCCAAGGCACACACAGGACCTATGGTTTAATATGATTTCTAAATTTGAGAGGTCATGAAAGTCCAAGCTGGCTTAGATTTGACTTAGTGAAAGCAACAGGCTCAATGGGTATATACCTTGTTATATGATTACGCCACTAAAAGCGTAGTGATAGCTACTTTTATCCAATGATTCTATTGTCAGAGAATCTTCCTATTTTGATAATAAAGTTCCTTTAAGGCCCAAAACTGGCATTTTAGCTGTCTTTTCTTGGTTGCCCTCACCATAAAACACAAGCAAGATCCAAGCTTAAATGTATCGAACATTTTCCAACTCCCTTTCCTAAAAGTTTACACCGCAAAATTTGTTTGAGTTTAATATGGGGAGACTTTGCTTATTAAGAAATGGGACCAATGGGTTAGCGCAGCCTTCAAACATTTGCAAATATCAAAGTTTGGTGACATTTGAACGTAATCGAACGAAAACAAAATCATGTACTTAATCTCTGAAACGTTTAAACTTTTTCGACTTGCATAAAATTTGAGTTCAGAACTTTTCTTGCTCTAGTACATGCTTAACTTATAAAATTCAATTTTTAAATTCTAAAATTAAATTCATCTTCGGCAGAATACCACTTATCCATAACCTACAAAATAATTAGCAATATGAATTTGCAAAATAAAAAGTTTCCTAGTTCTCATCATGGTTTCCCTTTAACCAGAATTTCCAGAGAGAACATGTTTTCCCTTTACTGACATCAATGTGGTGCTCATCGAAGTCGTCACAGAAAGTGATGTCCTCAAACGATATTCCTGGATTTCATTTTATTAAACAACGAATTTAAAATGCCAATTCGTATTTCAAATTCGAACTCTGCAATTTTAATGAAGACGAATAATAGCATTAGCAAGATATCTGGTTACCAGATTCAACTGTCCACGATAATTTAAAAAAAAAACATATACATGGATATATACGACAATGTAGAGTTGTTTCTTATTTATGGTATTTAAATTATTTCATAATGCTTATTTAAAGGGTGGTTATTAAATAAATTCACCAATTATTAATCTACAATAAACGTTTGATCCGCATTGAACAATAAAGACGCCTTCATTTCGCTCTATTTTATTATAAGCAAGCGTCTACCCTCGGGGTGTCTTTGTTTACAGTCGTTACGAACCAACGCTATGGCTTTGTATCGTAAAACTTTTGATCAGAGGCGTAGCTACCTATAGCAAAAGCAGGTCTGGGGGGCGGGCTAGCGAGTTGGGAGCCCCCCTCACACTCAATTTAGGCCCTTCACTTTAATAAAAACTGGAGATTCCCCCAAATGATTACTTGACTAAGATCCCAAAAAAATTAGTTCAGCCACTACTTTTTTAATAATATATTTGAAGTCACTGAAATGTTAAGTGAAGGACTGCTATATTTAAACTACATCACACCCTCCCTGCCCCATACTATGGGATTTTTGAGAACGGACCAAATTGTAGCTTAATTTACGAAGTTTCACTTTGCCAAGCCTACTTCCGGCCATTTGAAAAAGAAAGCTGCAGGAAATTCCATGTTTGATAATATGTTCGAGGTTTACATACAATACACAATCTAAATTCTTAATTGCAAACGCAATATATAGTCATCATAATCAAAAATATTTTTAGTTGGTGTTTTAGAATTGAATGGTGAGGTTTATTGCAATGTTATACCAAGCCAAATACATTTTGTAGGGGAAAAAAACCCAAAAACGATTATATTAAAAAATGGTAAATTATTATTTCCCTTTGAAAAATATGTACGAACAGTTCACTCTCAAACGCGTATTAATGAATAAGAGAAAGTTTGTTTTGTTTTTTTTTCCAAGTTTTAAAACGGAAATGACGAATTAATTACGCACATGCATTTGTTGACAACGCACGCCCGATAGGAATTCTGGCTTTCAAAGACGCGAAATAATTGAAACACTCACCTTAAAAATTTCCATTAAGCAAAATCCATGGCAAAATTGTCGTTTTGCGTTTTATATAATCGTATATTACTTAAAATCACAAATTTTCAAAAATAAAAAAAAAAATGGCGGGGAATTCTCCAATTTGAAATTATTGAGGTAAACAAAGTCACAAGGCTTTACTCCCGCCAAAACTAGATGGCGCTGTTATCAGTACACTATAAATATAAATACGTACAATGATATCTTTGAAGATACCGTTATAAACGAAGTTGAACACCGGAGACACTTTTATATGTTAAAATTTCAGTACGGTATTGTAGAGTATTAAAAAAAAAAAAAAATTGGCAGACTTACACAATTCGCTAAAGGTTAATTATTAAGATGGTTATTGAGCTCCAGATATACAATAAAATTCAAAATCATTGCACTGAAATCTGTTTATAACGATATTCTAGAGGTCGGGAAAAGATGCTTTTCTAGGCAGTTTATCGTTATAAACAATGGTGAACCTCATGTAGCCTATATTTATCTGAGCCACGGAAAATACCGTTCTAGATTTCACTGTGTTGCCTTTTTAAAGCAGAGTCAAACCGGTTGAATTTAAATATACTGAAGGGGATGTTTTGTCAGCTACCACAGAGGTACTGATCAACTAATATTAAGAACTCTCTAATTCTTATATAGGTATTGGATAATGTTGCCAAAACCTGTGTAAGAATATAGTACTAACAAAACTGTTGATTGTTGCCATTAAATTGATAATTCATGCCCACGTTTGTTGCAACGAATTTGCGCCTCAGCAGACTTGCTCTCTGACCTTTAATTGTTTTAGATTTACTGACTACAGGAACGATTTTTATAATTAGGTGACCTTTTTCGTTCTGTCTGATTGGTTGCCAGATTTTGGCTGAGCGCTGCTTTTAGGTATATGGTTACTATACAAATATTGCCAAAAATACGGATGTCGCCAAGAGAGGTTGGGAAGCTTAATAACGTAACAAATTTTAACTATTTTACCATTTCATTCAAAGTTGTTATTTTTCCTTTTCCTTGTTCATTTTTGGATTTTATTTGGGTTTTATTGATCGATTCTTTCATTCATTCTAATATTGGATTAATTTTTTTCTATTACTGTTTTCAGCATCATTCACTATTTTCTGAGAAGGAATCAGTAACAATACTGTGTTAGTTATCCAAAACTCACTCTATTCCCTTGAAAACTCCCCTAGATTGCCATATCACGTGGGAATGTGACGTCAGCTAGGCGTGTATGAAGCCCAAATAAGCTGTGAGCGAACGCATCATGTTTTTCTCCGACGAAAGGGGATTTTTTGCGAATCACTATTTTTCCTGTATCAGTGAAAGCCTGTTGATGGGGCGGGAACCCCATACCCACGCCATCCAAAACATCAGTAAAGCACGGAGTAGTACTCTCCTGTCGTAAAAAGGAACGTCAGGTAGTCGCTGCGCCAATTGCCAGGTTTTGAGTTCTTGGACACACTGCGCTAGTTTTAGGGTGGTAGTTTATCTAAATCATTCAATTGTTCTGAAATTTTAATCGTTTCTTTTTCTATGTATGTTCTTCACATCCACCAATTTTTATCGCAATCGGACAACTCCTTGATGCGTCGATTTGTTTTTTGTTTTTTTTGTTATAGAGTGTAATTATTATGTATTATTTTTTAAGCACTCTAATAATTTATTTTTCCATCTTTTCTGATTTAAGATTAAAGCTAGTTCTTTTCTGAAAAGTTTGACATGTAAAACTAAATTATAGACCAATATGATACTAAAAAATCATTGAATTTATTGAGAAGCTTTGTATTTATTTCTACTTGTAAACCACCATGGCTTTTTATATAATATTTTAACACGCTATTCTATATCTATGATCGATAACTACTGTTCCGGTATCAATCAAATCTTTTAAAACCTTAACTCCCACGTTTTTTTAAAACGATGGTTCTTAGGGAAGTTAATTTGTTTTATAACAGATATTGGTGATAATTCTGGTTTGAGTCAAAAAAGTGGGTATTAAAATTCAATTTCAACAATGCATCCATGCTAACTATTTACAGAAATTTACAAAATGTTAATATAATTTTTAACTTTGAACGTAAATAATCACGTGTCGGTAGCAAGTAATTTTTACTAAATTTTTCAGCACTGCCGTAATATTGCAAAATTATTAGAATCACTGAAGCTGTCCTCTCCTGAATATCTAGAATTGCTTCCAGGAAATTCATCCTTGAACTTAAAATAATATTTTTACTCTTCTAAGGGTTAACCAGGGTGTCCAGCAGAATTCCTGGCAAAAATTCAAGCACATTTCAAGGATCGTGTCACCACCAATTACCATTTTTCCAAAATTTTTGGAAAAAGTGTAAGGTATTATTACCCTCCGCAGGGATAACACAATTGCCAAATATGGTCAACACAAGAAAGCCTCCGGGGCGAGATTTTTTCTCCAAAACCAATAAGCTCTAGTTTGAGCTGTAATTAATACGTGGGTGGCAAAAATTATAGTATAATAAATTCCCCCACGAAAACTCACAAAAATCTCGCCCCGGAGGCTTTCTTGTGTTGACCATATTTGGCAATTGTGTTATCCCTGCGGAGGGTAATAATACCTTAACACCTTTACATACGGAGAAAGAGAGCGTTGTTTCCTGTCCTCATTCGTCTAGCGGTCCAAGACACTCCGGGCTAAACGGAGGGACCCTGGTTCGAATCCAGGATGGGGAAAGCGTCTCTTTTTCTCCAAAACGAATAAAGCTCTAGTTTGAGCTATAATCTATACGTGGGTGGCAGAAATTATTGTATAAAACGATCTCTGTCACCCAGTGGAGGGAAGCTGGAGCGCCCTTTCATGTGTCACCGATTTTGATTTAAACGACGGGCTACGACAATAAAACGGAACATGGGAATAGCTTAGCTATAACTCACCGCATTAACATAAATGTTTATTTACATGATCATTAAAAAAACTGTAATATAGGAATTACAATTTTGTAGAAGAAACAGTGTAAGAACCAAGGCTGAGGCAATTGTCTCAGGTCGAAGGGGCACCAAATGTTTATTGTGGTTCA
>QLNU02014802.1:93514864-93549956 GCA_006491805.2 Dysdera silvatica
CCCTTTCCTGTGCCACTGTCCAAACCGTTGACAAGTTTGAATAAATAGAATTCTCCAGACAGCGACACCAATAATCCTTAGAAACAAGTTAATTAAATGACAAAAGATTCCCAAATATTTCAAGAAATAACTATTATACCTTTGGGAAAAAAAAAAAAAAACGCAAATAAACGGGATCCAGAAATGTAGCTCCTAGCAGATAATGAGTAGACCACAAAAATGTAAATAATAAACCTAATTCTTTAACAGTAGAATCTCGGTTATCCGAACATCGCTTAACTGAAATGACCTATGCAATTTTTTTTAAGTGGACACACATTCAATGTTTTTTGAGAAAAACGCTCATACAGTAGAAATCGTTTATAACGAACCCTAGTCATGTGAACTTCGCTTAGCCGAAATAACAATCTATACTATTTTTTTTATTAAGTGTCCACTTAAAAAAATATGGTATTTACTCCACACGGTTATGAATTTTCAGCCATGGAAATTCGAAATTTACGTTCGTCAATAAAAATCGTACACAGCTACCAAAAAAAAAAAAAAAAGTGACTTTTAATGGCAAATAGTGATATTATTGGCTTTGCTAAAAAAGTAACCTTTACGGTGACCTGCTCTGACCTGTAACATAAGGTGTATTCTCTGTTCCTAAAATCGAATGAAATAACATCTTTTACAAATGCTAGTGACAAATCAGCAAAGTGAATGTTAATAGAAGAGTGTACTAATACTTTTCATGATTATGCAACTAACCAAGTGTTAATATAATAGTTTAATGTATAAGAGTTTAAAACACTGGAAAGGTATTTATGAGCAAATTTATTTGGACTGGAGCCTTCGTCTTATATATATAAAAAAAAAAAAAAGAGTTTGCAGGACGCGGCTTCACAAAGTTTGGAAAACACTTGTCTAGACTGTATAAATGGTTTCATGCCGTTTCACCTAAAACGATCCAGATTTGCATAGGCCCTGTACTATCGTTCTAAAGCAAGTAGCCGTTTCTCATTGCATGTTCTTTTACATCATTTAATGTTAAAATAAAGAGTTAAACGTTATAGTGATAAGTTATTATATCAAATAAGTAGCAAGTGCTATACACATAAATAAAAATGGGGCATATCTTTGTAAACAAGTTTATATACAAATTATTTTAGACATCTTTTTTTATATTACCTATAAACACCCACTACGACAGCGTGATCTCTTTCATATGGCTCAAGCGTGATTTGTTCCTGGGGTTTTAATTCTTCTTCTTGCAACTTCTTCACTTCCCCAGCGAAGACAGCTTCGGGTTCGGCAGTAGAATCAATGCAATTTGCCTGGAAATATTTTAACGATAATCATTATCAGTGCTTATTTAAATACAGAAGCAATTTTCCAGATGTAAGCACAAGAAAATTTTGCTAACACAATATTTCTCGTTTTTTACTTCTAAGTAAATAGTCGGTACAGAGAAACTCAATGGGGGCACGTCAACACATGAGGATGTTCACCGTAGTTCATCAGGGATATCAATTGCTTAACAAAGCATCAGATTCATGACATGTGCGTACATGATTGAAGTCGCTGGGAGCTGAACACAGTTCAGAGTTTTAAGCTGTGACCACTGGCCCACGATGAGCAATGAACAACCTGATTTCCTATCTTTAAACAATACAAAGTACCATAGACATGGTTCCCACTTTTTTGTCCTAATGAAATTCTAGGACCTTTTGAGCACTTTTCAAGGACCTCACATTGTCAATCGCAATGTACATAAAAATTAAAAATGCAAGACATTATAAGCATAATACGGAAATTAGAGTGTTTGATTATGTTGCTCCTTTTCAACTTGGCACACTGCTAGCAAAAGTTACCCTTTCTACATCCCTTGTATTCGCCATGTTCAGTGGGCGGGGAGGAAGGGGCGTGTCCTAAGCACTACTGGCTTTGTTCCGGAAATTAGGAGAAATACCTTTTTCCCCCCTTGTCAAAACATGAAAAAAAATTTTTGAGAAAAATTTAAGGCCGTTTCAAGGACCGTGGGAAACATGATAGAATATACACTAGAATCCCAGGCTTCTTAACGATGCCCAGAAATTGATCTTTGCAAGAGAAATTGGTATTTGTACTAACGGAACGAAAACATTCAAAAGCAATAAAAAGTAACAGTTTTTATCGTGTTAAAAGTTTCATATTACTTTAATAGAAATAACGAAGTGTCCACCGTCTTTCAAATAATGGTGAGCGTTTAGAGCAACTATACGAGCCTGATCAGGTTGCGCAACATCAGCGAAGATAGTATCCACCATTGCTATAAAATACATAAAACAATTAACAAATGTTTCAAATAATTATAATACAATATATTTAATAGCTTCCAATATAAATTCTAATGTGGATTTAAGATTTGTTGGGGGGAAAAAAAATCCACTTAGAAAATTAACATGATTTTGATAGCAAGATTTTTGAATTGCAATTTAATTCGTTTACTGTTGTACAAATTTCGGTTAGTGACAGGTCATCTAAGTGACCTCTAATCAATTCCACAAAGTTACGATTTTTTTTTTCTTTTTTACACACAGTGTATAGTAATGCATCTTAAAACAGAAAATAACTATCATGCTATGGGGCCTATCAACTAATTAGGTACAAAAATGCCCAAGACCATGTGCCACTGGAGCCTACAAGTTTTCTGTGGAATCCAAACCTTTGTGGCCAAGTGGATAGAGAAAACGATACACATTCCATATAACCACTGGAATTAAAACTGGGTTAATGATACAATGGACAAAAAGAGTTACATTTATGCCATTAAGGTATTGCATGCAAATGAGCTTATTTTTTTTAAAACATGCTTTTGCAAAATTCTCTGTGCATCAATCGTTGCAATGTGTAGACACAGAAAACCACCAAAAAATTTCGAAGTGCATGTTCTACACAATAGCTATTCCCAAAACGACTCCTAAAGTCACAAGACTGTTTTTACAGTCACCCAAGACAGGACAGATGCTCATAAGACTTCTGTATTGTGACACCTGAACATTCACATACAATATCCAGATTCGAAACCAGGACTCATTGTTATAAAATTGTGTTAAGTTCATATTATGTTACGTATTGAATTAAAGAATATGATACTATCAAAAGCACAAGGGAGGATACTCATCAGTGAATCTTCCAATTGGAAATCGAAGGAACAAGAGACGAAAGCATCACACGGTACAGTAAAAAATAGAGCACGTACTATCCGTTTGGAATGTGAGAGTAGCGTCTGATGAAATGTCATCAGGCAAACTAGTTTTATCATACATCATACTGTGCTTGCATCACACTTTCACCTCCTGTTCCTTCAATGTTTTGTGGTTTTACGGCTCAAAGACTACAATGGTCATGCTGCGCCGGGACCTACTGTTTTCCGAGGAATCCGAACCTCTTATGGCCTAGGGAACCAAACTCCGGTTCACAGTGAGCGGTCGCGATCTTTGCAAGATCTCTGAGTAAAGCGTTCTTTGAAAAGTTCCTTCAGTAGCGAAGTAGGGTCTAACATAAGGCACATGAGCATGTAGTTTTATGAAAAAATACCTTTTCTTGAACGTTTTTGAAAAGTGACTAAAATTAAAACATTTGAAATTATGAAAAGAAACCAAATTACTTACGAACAAGCATTCTGTATTTGTGTGAGGATGTCACAGCATCTTCAATAATAGGAACAATATTGGATTCGTTTTAGGAGCAGCGCCAAAATCCTACCAGAGCGATCGCGAAAATTGTATGAATAAAGCGCCTATTATGGGAGACAACAATATTTAGAGCGCCTAAAACACTACACACATATGGTCTTTTTCTTTAGAAAACTATATATCCAGTTGAACTTATTTGGTTGTATTTTTTATTGCACAAGGGGTCACATTTAACTATATATAAAATCGAAACAAGATAAATTGATAAGTAAGTCGACATTACAAATGCAACCGTTACTATGCTTATAACGTTTAGTCATTAAATTAAAATTGTGTGATGCCGTCAATTATCCTTTCAGTCAAAAGGTAAACAAGACGCCTTTATAAAATCTTAGAAGACAAACATAATCACCACTGTTTCTCCACAAACTATTATTAGTCCAAGTTTACAGAAATGTTTGTAGCCATGTGTCATTTTGATTTTCTCAGAAACATTGGTCGTCAAACTTGCACAAATATCACAATCAAATACATAATTTCTATACACATACATATATATTTATTTATTGAAAAAATAGAAAGCAAATTGCTAAATTTTTGTTAAAGAAATATTTCATTTGTGTTTTATGGTGTAAGAACGGATGATGGTGCCGCAATTTTCTGAGGATTCAAACTTTCGGGAACTAAACCGTAGTTGGCAAAAAAACCAACATGCATTCCATAGTATAATTGGAATCGAACCCAAGCAAACAGCACATCAGACTACGATACCGTATGGCTTCGGTGAAAAAATACCACAATTACTGATACGTAATAAATATTGTAATTCTCTCCAAGACAAAATAAGACTAATGTTACGTGACATATCCATAGGAATGTTAAAATAAAAATTCCAGTGATATCAATGCAGATTTCACACAAAATTGTAATGCTGTATAAAACATTTAAGTACCGGTCCAACGATGTCTGAAACATGTGAAACTGTGGTGCCCGATGCAGCTCCAAGATAAAGAACACTTGAACCAGGGGCCATGTGAATTCGATCAATTCCACCTAAAATGGCAGCAGCCAGTTTCGAACGGAATGGATTCCACACTCTATACTCAATCTTCCCAGTATCTTCCTGAAAGAACATGATAAAAATTGTTTGAATTATAATACATCAGCATAAAATGGATACACAAATGAGGACTAATGAAATCGAAACGTTTGATTGTACAATTTGATATTTGCATTTCAATCAAAATTTTTCATTGATTTTTGATTGCATTTCACTGATTTGATTTTCAATTAACGAAGTACAAGTGTTTAAATACTTGGAAGCAGCTAATATTGCATAAACAGACTACATCGCCAAAAATTTTCACCAAACATCAAATAGCTCTCGCCAAAGAGCAACCCTAACCATCGTAATTAACGTCGTTTCCAGAAAATAGATGTCGTTTTTTTCCCCCACAGCAAACGATAAAATATAATTTTCTAATACAGAATTTTTCTAGGAAAAACAGTACTTGGGTAAAGCCATGGTATTTTGGGACAATGCATGATGCTTTTATATATATCATATTAAAACTAATAAATTATATCATTTTAATCTTTCAAGTCTTTTCAAAATAATGCGTTGTATTATTTAATTAACTGTACCGAAATTGAAAAAAACATTGAAAACTCCGTTACGGAAGGACATCATTTCATGTTTTTTCTGTCCTTCCGTAACGACACGCATTTTTCAAAGTGCATTTTTTTATACCGCAGGAAAATTTTCATACCATTTCAGTTAAAAGTAGTATTAGGCCCTTTTCTTAAAATGACCGACGAAAAACAATTCAGTTTAATATTTTGAAATTGTAAAAAACATTATCCATGAATGTTCTTCGTTCTTCTGTAAGATTTTGAATACCATGGCTTTACCCACTCACGTTTTTAGAAGTGATCATTGTATCATTTCACAAAAGTGTTTTAGGGACCCCCCCCCATCCCTTGGTTTTAATAGATGCTGGAAAGGCTACAAAAAAACATGCCATTGAAGAACACACAAAGCAATTATATTTATATCGAACGGCCACGAATGTCAAAACAAAATTTCAGAAATGAAAAATTTCCCAAATTCATTAATGGTAGAATTTTCTCAAAGGTTCAGGAGCATTCACGAACATCTTCAAGTGCTTTTTTCGCATTATGTCTAGCAGAAAAAACTTCAGAGATCAGGTAATACTGATTCAGAAGGTTAATTTTGTTTATGTCCAGATGCTAGTATCCAGAAGGGAGGAAGGGTGTGCCCCCCCCTCCCCACTACTAAACATCCACTGATACAAGAAAAGTACTGTTGCAACTTCAAAAGCAATAGATATAGCTCTAAAAAAGCCAAAATAATCTGGCAATACTGTTAGGGAAGCTGGCAACAAGAAAAAGGGTTGAGGAAACTGTAATAGCATAAACATCATCAACATGGCGAAAATTTTGGCAACGTGACCTGTGAACGAAATATTTACCTTGGAAGCTTTATTAGAGGAAGGAAGAAGTTGTGGAAAGAACATTAGAATTATGTCAGGATGGTTGAAATAGCACAATATGTCTGGAATTCCAGCAGATAAAAAAGAAGTCACATAAACTTAAAAGCAGAATACACACACAAATTATCATACCTTGTATAATGTATGAACGTGAGTATTGGGTATTGAGAATAAGGGAGGAGAAAATGCCTGTTAAGAATGTTTCTGGAGGCAACTTCAAGAAACAGAGTCCCCACTCACCTAGGAGAAAAAAATTCCCCGACTAATTGCAAACAAAATTTTGAATTGGGGAAAAATAGTTTCATGTTTGCGTAAAATTTAGTTATTCGGAACAGGTTAAGAAAATTTTGCCTGCCTTTGCCAGATTTGACCAAAAAAGTCCTGCCCCTACAGACTTTTAGAGATGATTTTAAATTCCCGGTGAATTCTAAGTGCGTGCGAACCCTGCAGAAAGCACAACACAGATAACAGCATATGAAACAGAAGGAAGGCTTGGGTGCTGAGGGTATGTTCTGAAAAGGGAAACATATATTACAAAGACTAAAAATCAGCAATTTAGCAGGAGAGGAATAGAAAGACCAAGGATAACAATAGAAATGAAGGTTGTCAAGGACATGGTAGGGCCTTGATTTGACACCTAGTGCCACCTTAGGTAGGAAATAACAGAAGCGTTGCTGATTTTAAATACGGAAAGAGCAAGGAAGATGATTGGTCCATAATCAACAATTATTCCCTATTAAACAGTGGATAATAAATTGTTTGACAAGCTATAAAATAACAATTAGAAACTCACCTCCACAGCGACTCTTTTTTCTCCATATACCGATTCACCAGTGACGAGATTTTTGGTACACAAGGCATCTTCTTTACCATGTGCGATAAAGACACCTACAAATGATAACAGAAAGAACGAAATTTACAAAAGATCCTAAACGTACTTGCCACTAGTTTAAAACCACTCTGTGGTGTTGGAATATTGAAAATTAATCATTTTTTTACATCATGTCAGTATCACTGGAAAAACATTTCTCAACAGCGATATTTGTGCTCAATGATGCAAAGACAGCTAAGAGTATGCTGTGTCAGGACTTAACAGTTTTCAGGGAAATTTAAACCTTTTCATCTGGGGGAACGAAACCCAGGCTGTGGATTTGGAGGGGAGAAACGGCAAGGTACTTGCTGGAAAAAGCCAGCCTCCATCCATCTTTTCATTGATTATCCCTATTTTATTTACAATGTATGCCTGTTATGAGAATTTTGGTACTTTGTTGTTATAACGACCCCCGAGAGTATGATCTCGCCAAGGTCGCCATCGGCTATAGTGACCATTTTACATAATGGAATATTGTTTCTTAGATGTTTCTGTAACCCAGTAATTTTCCTGAATCAGTACATGTCTAGTGGGTGTGCCCCCCCCAGACTTAAGATTACCTTTGAGTTGTACTTGAACGTTGGAAGAGTCGACTTAATGGTTTTTGGAAAATTTGCCTTTTTTTTATAAATAAGACAATAAACAAGGTTATTTTTCTTTTATATTTTGCTCTACATTAGAAACTGGATATTTTGATCCAGAATGTAGGAAAAAAAAATAATGTAAAAGCAATACAATAAAAATAGAGACACTGGCCGTTTCTTTAAGACTGTACACGAAAAGAAACATATCGCAACCTACTTTGGCGATTTATCCTCGTGGAGCCACTTTTGCAAACGAGTACCAGATTTTTTCCTCACTTTAACTGCATAATAACTTTTAAAAGCAAATTACTCAATTTAGTTGTTAATTTTGAAGAATAGCGAATGGTCGGTGGTGGACTGGGCCACCAGCCTGGTGTGTGCCCTCAGGAGAAAGGGGACTCATACCCTCCGAAAATCTAAGGTATGCACCCTTTGAGTAGACCTAATCCACCCCTCCCCCAGCTATTTTATTACAATTTCACATCTTGGAAAAAGGTCAAGGTTCGACTGCATTTTGAGGCTTCACATATTTCATTTTCATACGATATACAAGCGAATATGATTATTTCATTGGAGTGTTTTCTCACACAAGATTTCGTTTTTACGGTCCTACAGATAAATAAGACAGTGGTCGAAAATCAGATGTACTAAACACTAGTTACCTGTACAAGGAACTAACAGAATAGAAATTAAACCTTAAAAACAGGTTAAATACTAAGTATAGCAATTATATTTAAGCATGTAAGCTACAAAAAAATGCAAATTTTCAAAATAATTGAACATTCGTATGTAATAAAAAAAAATTCAAAGCAAATGCAGATACATTGAGAAAATTATATAAAATTATTCCGTAGTTCACTATTCTTGAAACATAAGCATAAGTAGCCATAGTTTGGAATAGTTAGGTGCAGCACATGCACGTAAATTAAAAATTTCACGTGCACTATACACCCACTAATTTCGAATCCTGAAATAAGAACTTATAATTTTCAACAAAACTTTATCCTGTCAATCAGGAAAAGAATGAACTCGTTCAACAAACTAAAAAGTGGAATCCCCTCCTCCATGCTAACATGTAAAATACAATATTGTTATTTACCTTCATGCCTGTGAGGTTCAATGACAACTTTCCTGCCACCTCGCATACCACCTATCACGAAGAAGAAAAAAATAACCATATTAGAACATTAAACATACATTTCAAGGCAAGGAAGAAATAAAAATTATTTCAGCCCGTTGCAATCATCTGTCATCCTTTTTAAATATACCATAATTTGAAAGTAGCTAACATTTCTTCTACTACCCCATCTTTGTAAGTCAATTATAAAATTCTCATGATTAGATGCAATTACAAATCTCTTTAAGTTGGCGATATTGGTAATTAATTCTTCTTTTAAAGTTCAGTCATTTATGTGCTTAACTAACATTTCAAAATAGTAAGTGTACTTTCAGCAGAATTCAAGGCAAAGAAGAGGATAGATACCCAACTACATGCGTTAAGATTCTTTGATGGAAAAAAAAAAAGCTTATGGCAGCATCACATTTTATGCAAATCAAATTTGGGAACCCAAACAAGATTATAGAATATTAAGAAGTGGTTACGTTAATTTTTTAAAAGACCAAATAATGACCTTTCATGCAGTAGGCTAAACATACCGGCAAGTCTGTGTGAAAGGTATGTTTAGCCTATTCCATGAAAGGTCAGTATCACCTCATCGTTTCACACAGACTTATTCCAATTTTGGATGTGCTTACCCAATAGTTCACAAACAGTGGATTTCGGGGAAAATTTGATTTTTTGTAGAAATACTTAGAGAACCATCATATTTATTAATAAAGTGGAATGCTTTTGTAAAAAAAAAGTGAGAGCAAAAAATATATCTAAAATTTTTAAAACTGAAACATTTAATATCACTAATATAATTTTGCTGAAATGCATGAATAAAGAAATTGGGCATAATTTATTTTACATACCTCTGCCTCCTCCTCGTCCACCTCCCCTGAAAGGGGATCTTCCACGGCCACCTCCGCGGTCCCCACCCCTTCCTCCTCTAAATGGCGACCTTCCACGATCTCCACCCCTTCCTCCTCTAAACCCACCGCTGTCTCGACCTCTGAAGCCAGATCCGCCGCCACTGTCCCGGCCTCCTCGGAAACCACCACGATCACCTCCTCTTCCTCCACGGAAACCTCCTCGTCCTCGAAAACCACCACGATCACCTCGCGGGGTAAACCCTAAAATAGAAAACAGAAAAGAAATGACAACTTTTACGTACACACACAACTTTATCAGGAATTCAACAATTCACGAATTTTTGGTCAAGATGAGTATGAATTTATAAATATTTATAATACATATATACATAGTGCAAACAAGGATAATGAACACAGGCATGAGTTAAATAAGTAGGTATGTAAGTCATGACCCAAAGCCAGTTTTCATGAACCTACTAAAATACTTTGACCTTAAGTGAAGAGGTTAATACAATTTTGGAAGTCTAGCAGCTTGCGGACTGGACATAAACGGTTATCCCCTGGTATGTTCTGTATATGCATTAATAATTGGCAAGTTTTTGGATTAGAAGCAAGGTAGGGTTTCTGCCGGAAGAAACTAATAAAAGTACTCAAAACATTGTACCATTTAGTAAACGATAAGATTACATATATATTTTTTATTAAAATAATTTAGTGTATCATAAAACTTTTTTCTTTTACATTAATTCAAGATGGTTTGAGTAATATCCACAATGATCTGGTTCTTGCGAACTGTAATCTCAAAGCAAAAATTGCCATAAATGGCTTCAAAAACCTGACTGCATATTTTATAACTTTCATGATATGGTTAAGATAATTTCACCTCCAATTGTTGTGAATAATAGAGGTTCATTCAAATTTTTGGAATCAATTTAAATGGATTGTAAATCAAAACTGTTAAATAATTTTGAGTTATAACTTTACATGATATTAACATATAAAATAAATTAATTTTTATTCATTTAATTCTGGTTTATTTTTTAATTATTTTAGCACAACGATACAGTAGTAAAAACTGTATTAAAAACATTTTGAAAAATACATTTCGGAGCACTATTTGGTTTCGGTGGTAGTACAGATACTGTCCCACAAGATCAATTTTCCCCTAGAAATGAGAAGGAAAATCGCTGTAATCGGAGTTTTGATGTCAGCGATTTTAACGTGTGATGCATGATGTCACACAGGGTGGGGCATCATACGGTGTTCCTTTGTGATGGTGTTAAGACGTTTCGAAGCTGCTTCGTTATTCTTTTGAGCGTCATGGAAGTGTTGCAGCGATTGGAAAGATGTCGGAACATTTCAATATGGATTTTTTTCTTCAACTGTGGTTGAAAAGGAAGAGGAATGTTGTTGGATTGGTTCGTGGGAGAAGATTTGTTTGGTTTGGAGTAGAAGGGCCCGGTTTGCAAGGTGCGCTTGTACTATAAGCCTAGTCTGCCATTTTTATTTTGTTTGCTGCACTGAGAAAAAGGAGCAGGGGGAGCGGACAGGTTAAAAGGGTCGAGGTCGGGAGTGGAAAGGGAACAGGAGAAAGGGATTAGAGGGTTAGGGGGGAGTAGGAAGAGACTGCCAAGAAAACAGGGGTTGGGAGGTGAAGGTTAGAGAGGTAGGTGTGAAGGAGAGAGAGAGAAAGAAAATAGTGAAGGCTGGGAGTAGGAGGGAAAGGGGCAGAGCCTGTATTGTGACGTAAGCAACATGGCGGCAAGCCAGGACAAAGTTGCCAAGTGGGCTGGAAACACTTCCCACTAAAAACGAAATGGGACAGTATCTGTACTAGCGCCTTAGTTTCCTCTCTCTCAATGTCCAACACGTGACATGCAGAAAAATCCTAAACTACTTCATGTAATTATTTTTACCAAATTCCTTATTACATATCATAGTCTTATGCCCAAAGACTTCAGACAAAAATACTGTTTGTTCATATCATCAGATTGGCTGTTTTATTAAATGGAATCTGGAGTTGTAAATGTTAGGTAAAATTTTAATGCTCAATACGTGACAGTCATATTTCATATTTATATTAAAAATATAGAAAACAAAAGAAATCTTATAGCTTAAAATATTACATATGGCTAATACTTTGTCTCCGGCATAAGAAATGTCCAATGTCTTATTTAACTTTTTAAACTTCCCTATTATACATAAATACTTGTACGAATGTCCAACACGCGACAGTGGGATGGCCCGAATAATAAAACAAACCACTTGCACACAAGTTTGATGGATTTTTGCAAGCATGATAAAATGGTGTTTAGTTCATCACATTAAAAAGCTACTTAATTTGAAAGATTGATTAGCCCATCGGGATAAAAGGCCGTGTAGTTACGAACATTCAGCCATTGAGGAAGACCACTAAGCATTCCGGGTGGGGTGGGATGAGAACGAAATTTCTAAGCATACAAAAACGAACTGTTCAAATGAATTAATAGCGAGATCTTTACCTTGATTAAAAAACAAGGGAACAGAAAAAATAAATACAAAGCAAATTTGTAAGACAATATGAGAAAGAAAATCTAAATGGATAATGGCTGTCTATTTCAACTGGGCATCAGCCAATATATGGTGACTTTTTAATGAGAATATAAATAAGCTTACCTGGTTTTGTCATAACTGTAGATCCTCAAAATACGGATTTTGTAAAAACTTCTGAAAATTTCGCAACCACGTCGTAAATCTTAATCACACGTGTACTCCAATAAAGCTTTCTCCAATCCCAACAACAAATAAACCACGCGGTGGTGGTATAGAAGTTACAGATTAACCGGTTCTTGCGGTTAACGTTAAAACTAAATGTTTTTTAATTTTAGTTTAAAATTACGCCTCCTAATTCAAAATATATTTAATTATCAGGGTCTTATTAACTTCTTTATCACTTTCATAATTACCTTTTGGATTTGAAAAGTTGTTAGCCTGTAGATTCGAGTCTACATTGTGAAACTTGGAATTTTGCTTTCTTTGTTTTTTTCTAGTACAGTTTTATATTAGAAAATCCCAATATATGTTTTATGCAAAAATCATGATATATTATTCTCCGGCGGCATATTTTAAACAGTCCCTTTCCTGGGAATACACTGTTCAAATGATTTGGCTTCGCCTTCCAATCTCCAGAATTCATAAACTTTTTATATATTATTATTATTATATACTTCTTATGCCTATTATCACAGGAACATGATATTGTCCTGTTCTTCCACGATGAACAGATTGTAAAAGTAACTTTTAATGGATACTCAACCATATTGTTTTGTTATCTCTAATCCTACCAATAAATGTACAACGTCATCCGTATCAGGGCTTATAGAATACAAGCGCTAGGTCACTCTCTCTCTTACGCTCTTACGCTGGCACCGGAAGTCGTCAGTGATGACGTAGCTTGGTTGACCTCCACGATCTGAGATTTGCGGGAGAGCTTTGTTTAAAATCACTAGCAAAATAATATTAAATGCCCCTGATTTAAGTTTAAAAAGTTAATTTGTTCATAAAAATTGCTGTCCTTTATATTTTTTGAGTGAATATATTATACGCACATATGCATTTTGATTAACGTCCACTTATAGTTGGCATATAAAAATTACTTTATCCAAACTTTAAAAGCCTGGAAGGAAACAATTTTTAATTTTTCAAAACGGCCATTTGTTCTTTTGCATCCGATAACCACATAGTTTGTCGATGATAAATACAAGGGTAGAGGGGAAAAAATCATTTTCCGAACATATAAAATATAATAAAATACTCTTATACTATGGAAACTAGATTGTAATATAACAGTAATAAATCCAAAAGTGGGAAGAGAAGAGGACGCCCTCCCCCTTTCCCCTTGCGAATTATACATTTACATCAAGTAAAAGAAAATGGGTATTTAAATGCCCGTTATTTAAATTTTTAACTAAATTTGTTGAAAATTTTAATAGAAAAGTAAAGTCCCCCACTCCGCCTGAAAGTTTTCCTATATGCCTGATATACTTATATATATATATATATATATATATATATATATATATATATATATATAGAAGTTTTGAATAATTGATGGCTTGTTGTTTATTTTTTTCCATTTATGATTCTTTCTTACAATAAACGTTCTGGAAATTAGCACTTTAACAGTTCTTAAGTTAAAAGCAGTTCCAAAAGAAAAAAAAAAGTATCATATTTAAAATTTTACCTTTTTTATTCACGACTGGAGACTTCAGCCATGTATCCCTTTTCTATTGTGCTTTTCTTTGAGATTTACAATAGTTAATTTTAGGCATTTATCACATTCATTAGCCTCATTTTTGTCTTGGATGTTTTCTGAATCATTTTCTATTTCGAAAAGACGAGATCTTTTTAGGCTTAAGTACTTGATTCTGTTTAAAGCATTATTTAGTATTTTCCTTTTTTGTAGCCTTTAACATATTGGTGTTAATTCTTATAAATTACCCGAAGGTAAGTTAAGACTTGGCAAGGCAGATGATTTTTAAGAGTTTCTTCTTTGGCAAACCAAGCAAATGATTCATCATAGCATCTTGATAATCTGAACTCTTAAAATGTTCAATACAAATTCTAGCGTTTTTTGTATTCAAAGTATCTGTTCTGCGATATCGTTGAATCCAGCATTTAAATTCGGTCAGATCATTCAAAAGGACAGGATGAAATAAAATACTTTTTTTCCTTTCACGCTTTTACCTGTATTCGAACATGTAGCTATAGCGCAAAACGCCATTTAAAAAAAAAAAAAAATTTACTGTACTTACAAAATGATTGAATTGTTTCTTGCAATACGTGCCACAATCGTGTATAATTAGATACTATTTTTTAATTGTGCAATATTTTGTATATAGATTGTATATGTAACGTTATAGGTATAACCTAGAGGCAAGGGGGGCACATGCCCCCCTCACTTTCTTTAGAACAGGGGGAAAATCGTATTTTTCCACCCACTTTTGGGGTTTTGTTTTTGCCCCCCACCCCTAGTTTCTGCTACATTTAACCCTCAAGCTACGCCTATTTATAAAATTATCTATATATGCAACAACCTTTAAAAATTCTTCATGAAAAGTGTGCGAAAACAGAAACAAGCAAGCACGCAAATGAATAGGGGTTACTCTGGATTCAGCTAGGGGTCATCCAAGCTACGTCACACAGCGACTTAGCTCCGCCTACTTCGGTGCCAAGGCGGCATAGGTTAGATCAAAGGAATGAGCTCCCCGTGATCCGTATACCTCTTAATGGCAGGCAAATGTGTAATTCCTAAGGAGTCCTTTATCGTTACTTACGTAATTTACACAAGGCCAGGAAATTCCTATTTCGAAAGGGGAGGAATGTGTAGTTCCACAACAATTGGTACATGGCGTTGTTATTTCCTATAAGAGCTGAGTTATTACTGTCAAAGCTATCCTTATAATCCTTGTATTTTTAGATTTCTTTGCATTATTTAATAATTCAAAATCCACATCGATTTGCGACGCTAACCGATGAGGATTTTAAATTATTAAATAATGTATTGTATGCATTAAATTGAGTATTATTTGTTTAATAAATATACGCATTTTTTTTTATTTAACGCAGAACATTTTAAGTTTTGTACATTAAAAAAAAATACAAAATTACTGTCTTTAATGTTTTATTGTTTACTAAATTAAAAGCAAAATTATTAATTATTATTAAAATTTTATTAAATTAATTATTAAAACGTTAAAATATTTTTTTACAGGAAGAATGAAATATATCTGATAACTATGAAAAAATACGATATTTTCGAGCAGGATAACGTAATGATACACGGTCTTGCATTTTAATTAGATTCACCAGTGGTGAATTAGTACTACCAGAAGAAAGTGGCTCTAAACAAGCTTTACAGTTGGTTTTTTCTTCAGCAACTCGAACCAAATAACCAGTGATTATACCCAGCAAAGAAAGTTTAAGGTCTACATGTCGTTCTAAAAGAATTATAATTTAAAAAATAAGTACCTAGGTATTAGTATAAAAACTACCAGCCTATCACAATATAAAAAATGTAAAAACTAGATCTTCATATGTAAAAACTTCAAGATCAAATTAAATATTTTAGGCTCTTAATTGGAATTCATCAGTTACACACAAGAACATATAGCCTACTGTATGGAATAAATCTGTTAATATTAAATAAAATTACACATATGGTGACCATATTTTTGAAACAAAATATGGACACAAAATATCCGGGTATCTTAAAATGTGAATAGTTTATGATATTTCTTTTCTGCAATCAATTTCTTCGAAATAAAATTATGCAATTTTAATTTTGCAAATAAAGTTATGGTTGGTGGCATTCAAATGAGTGGATTTAAAAAAAAAAAAAAAATCAGTGATTTAAATTTTAAAAAAGTATTTATGTTTTTTAAATAATATAAATAGTTGATATTCGTTCAAATCAAGCCTATTGTAAAATCAGTTACTACTTGAAAAGAAAATTTTAGGAAGTTTAATGGTAGATGTTTTGCTATATAAATTTGACGTTAAAAAATTTAGGAAGAGCTTAATTTTATAGCTAAAGTTCTCCCACCAAATTTCTGTCTCCCCCCAACACGTCCTCTGTCTCCCCCATTTTAATATATATTGATCCTTATGGGAAAATTTTGTTTGCCACTCGTAGTACCTTCTGGAATCAATTAACGACAAATACCAAGGCATCAGTGAACTTGAATGGTCCCTATATGTTAAGAATTACAAATGGAGAAATTGTAAATCTTACGTTTAAGAAGCTTTTGAAGTATTTCCTATATCCATAGTGGAATAGGTGGAAACGCGATGACTTGCTTCTTCAAAAGAAAAATTTTCAGATCTATCACGTACTCTTTTAATCTTAGACTCACACAAATTACTAGAAGTTAATCTGTTTTTCCGACTTTTCCTTACTTTTCTTTCTTTGTATTCTGGGTACTCAGTAAATACTGAAGGTACAACATGAGGTAGCAACTTTCGTTTAGACTCACGCTGAAATCCTGAACAGTAAAATGCTTGTTGCAAAATTTTGAAGCTTGGTTTGGACGCCAAAGACATTTGTTCTTATTTCCTTGACGAGAAATAGCAACCCTCCACTTAGCTCTGAAAATGAGAACGTTAGGAAAACTGTGAAAATCAACTTTTCCTTTCACAATCAGAATTGCAA
Source organism: Dysdera silvatica (assembly GCA_006491805.2). Lineage (NCBI taxonomy): Eukaryota > Metazoa > Arthropoda > Arachnida > Araneae > Dysderidae > Dysdera > Dysdera silvatica. The sequence goes on from QLNU02014802.1 coordinate 93,531,658, forward strand.
TATGGTACACAACAATGTACCATTTTCACTGAATTATTTTTGAGCAATATTGTTATATTCATGCTATAAAAATCGGTATAATGCAATAAATAATAACAAATAAAACATTGGAATAAAAGCTTTACCAAAAATGTGCTTAAACACTCACGAATGCATCGTTGTTTACATTAAAATCGTAAAAAAGTAGGAAATAAACGCGATCCTAGGGTTCACTTTAGTTAACTGAGCTGTCGGCCGTTTTTTGCCGGAAATACACGAAATTTAGCAGCCTTATATTTATTACGTAGGCAACGTCTTTATACATTGATTTTACGATATATTTCAATCTATCGAAGGTTGGCAACAACAATAAAATTTGCGCCCTCGTGTTTGTGTTTTTTCTTTTTTGTGTGCTAATTAGTTATTTTGGTCCGAAATCTAAGTTTATTTGAACGTAAGCGACTTTTCCCTTCTATTGCATTTCATACGATTCGAAATTTCTGAAAATTATGGCAGATTTAGATGACCTTTTCGACGTTTTTGACAGGCCATCCACATCTAGAAGCGAGGATGATATCCAACCAAAAATTGTCTCGGAAAATGCCAAAAAAGAGATGGTAGCCGATTTTCTAAACAAAGTTTTAGAAGATGAGAGCATTGAGGACGAAGAGCCAAGAAAACGGCGCAAAATAGACGTTTTGGATGACGTGAACATTGACAACCTTACTTCACGTCGAATTCAGGTACATACCGTCGATACGATTGAGGCGTGCTTACACGAGGTAGCGTTACCACCTAATGTGGAATACATATCATTACGCAGTAGCCAAGCTCCGCCGGCGAAAGATTACTCCTTCACATTAGATCCCTTCCAAAAGGAAGGTATATTATGTTTAGAAAACGATCAATCTGTCCTCGTTTCGGCCCACACCTCTGCAGGCAAGACTGTCGTTGCAGAGTATGCTATTGCAATGTCTTTGAAGAATAAGAGAAGAGTCATCTATACCACCCCTATTAAGGCTCTCAGTAATCAGAAATATCGAGAATTCTCGGAAGAATTCCAAGACGTTGGCCTTCTGACGGGTGATGCTACTATCAACCCTACTGCTAGCTGTTTAATTATGACAACAGAAATTTTAAGGAGTATGTTATATAGGGGCTCAGATTTGATGCGAGAAGTGAACTGGGTAATATTCGACGAGATTCATTACATGCGAGATAAGGAACGCGGTGTTGTGTGGGAAGAAACAATAATTTTGCTACCGGACACAGTCCATTACGTATTTCTCTCTGCTACTATTCCAAACGCAACTCAGTTTGCACAGTGGATTTGTCATCTGCACCATCAACCATGCCATGTGGTATACACAGATTTCCGACCTGTGCCATTACAGCAGTATATATTTCCAGCTGGTGCCAGTGGTCTATACTTAGTGGTAGATGAACATGGAAATTTCCGTGAAAAGTTGTTCGAAGAAGCAATGGATGCATTGCAGCTAACATCAGGAACAGCTGCGGGTAAAGGTCCACAACGAGGCAGAAAAGGTGGTGCGAAAAATGATGGAAACTGTTACAAAATAGTGAAAATGATTATGGAGCAGAATTTTGCTCCGGTGATCGTTTTTAGTTTCAGCAAAAAAGAGTGTGAAGCATATGCAATAGCGATGTCAAAACTGGATTTCAACACTGATGAAGAAAAGGATTGTGTGTCACTTATTTTTAATAATGCCATAGATGTGCTTTCCGAGGAAGATAAGCAGCTTCCTCAAGTAAGTGCTGTATTGCCACTTCTACGAAAAGGAATAGGCATTCACCACTCTGGTCTTTTGCCTGTTCTTAAAGAAACCATCGAAATTCTTTTTGCCGAAGGCCTCATTAAAGCCTTATTTGCAACAGAAACTTTTGCCATGGGTTTAAATATGCCTGCTCGAACAGTGTTATTCACAAATGTTCGTAAATTCGATGGTAAGGACTTCAGATGTGTCACTTCTGGAGAATATATCCAAATGAGTGGAAGAGCTGGTCGAAGAGGTTTAGATGAAAAAGGCATTGTAATATTGATGATAGATGAAAAAATGACTCCTTCTACAGTAAAAGAAATAGTTAAAGGTCTGCCTGATCCCATTAATTCTGCCTTTCATTTGACTTATGACATGATCTTGAACTTGTTACGCGTTGATGATATAAATCCAGAATATATGCTTGAGAAATCGTTCTTTCAATTTCAAAATTATGCATCCATACCTGGTCTGTGTGAGAAATTGCAGTCGTTGAACAATAAGTATAATAGCATTCAAATCGATGATGAAGAGAATATATCATCCTACTGTAAAATTCAAGAACGGTTAGCCTCTTTACATGAAGATATTCAGGAATATGTAGTTCAACCTCACAATTGCTTGCCTTTCATCAAACCAGGACGTTTGGTAAAAGTTCACAACAAAGTATATGATTTTTCTTGGGGAATTGTCATTGATCTCGAGCAAAAGAAAATTGATCCTCAGTCTGAACGATCGACTCCAATTATAAAGGTTTTGTTGCATGTGTCCAAGCCAAGTTCTGAAAATCCTCATCATACAATGGCAAAACCTCCCAAAGAAAATGAAAGCGGGGAAATGATGGTCGTGCCCGTGAAGTTGGACTCTATTCAGAGATTAAGTTCAGTCCGAGTGATTTTCCCCAAAGATTTGACGAAACAAGATAACATGAAGCTGGCAAAATCTCAAATTGAAACTGTTCTCACAAAATTTCCTGACGGTATTCCGTTGTTAGATCCAATCATTGATATGGGAATCAATGACAGAGAACTTGTTAATCTCGTGGAAGCGAAAAATGCATTTGAAGAGAGATTACGGAAGCACCCTCTTCGTAATCATTCCAACTTGAAAAAATTTCAGGATTTATTTGCCAAAAAAGCTGGCATTGAAGCAGAAATCAAGGAGGTAAAAGGTCAAATCAAGGCCGCTAAGTCCTTGCTGCAGATGGAGGAACTCAAATGCCGTAAGCGAGTTCTGCGACGGCTGAAATTCTGCACATCGGCTGATGTCATCGAAGTAAAAGGACGAGTAGCGTGCGAAATTAGCAGTGCCGATGCACTTTTACTTACAGAACTGATTTTCACTGGTACACTTGAGGAGCTAAATGTTAATCAGTTGACAGCCTTACTTAGTTGCTTTGTGTTTCAAGAAAAATCCAATGAAATGCCGAAGCTCACTGAAGAACTTTCCGGCCCACTTCGTATAATGCAGGATATTGCTCGGAGGATCGCTCACGTGAGCAAGGAGTCGAAACTTGAAGTGGATGAGGAATCATACATTGAATCATTTAGACCCCATTTGATGGATGTTGTGTTTGCCTGGAGCAAAGGAGCTTCTTTCGCTTCACTCTGTCAGATAACTGATGTCTTTGAGGGAAGCATAATTCGCTGCTTAAGGCGTTTGGAGGAATTACTCCGCCAAATGTGCCAAGCCTCGAAAGCGCTGGGCAACACGGAAATGGAACAGCGATTCTCACAGGCCATTAAAAACATCAAAAGAGAAATTGTTTTCGCTCCTAGTTTATATCTCTGAACATTATCGTCTCAATGATGATCATTTCTACGAACTATTCATCATTAATGAGCATCATGTTTGACTCAATGAGAAGTCTTTTCTACAATCCATTATTGCACTCAAAATGTGCCACATGCAGCATATTCATATTTATAAGCAGCATCCAGCTTCAATTATGAATTCTTATGAGTTAGCAATAAACTATCCCCCTGTAGGAAACTGCAAGTTGAAAATTTTACGAATAATTAAAAATAGTTTGTATTTTAAAGTATTTTATCTTTTTTTTTTAAAGGTGAGATATCACCCATTGTTATTGTGTTCCATTCTTTCGTAGTATACAGGGTTTGTCCCAAAAGTTCCCGGAATGATTTTTTTTAAAATCATTTATTCAATATCAGTTTACAATCTTTTCAGAACTTTTCAAAGTATTCTCCCCCTGCTTCTTCTTTTGCAAGGGTTTCATTGGGAAGGGTGGCCGCCGGAGGCGGCGCTGTAATCCCAGACAGGACGCTTGAACAGCGTAAACCCTGCGCTCCCCCTGCTTCGATGCACCGTTGCCAACGCTTCACCCAATCATTGAAGGCGCCCTGGAAGTCGTCAACGGGAATCTCCTTCAGTGAGGTCGTCGCGGCTGCTTTTACCGCCTCCAGCGTCCCATGCCGAGTTCCTTTCAGGGTTCTTTTGATCCTTGGGAACAAAAAGAAATCCGCTGGTGCCAGATCGGGGCTGTACGGCGGCTGGGGCAGCGTTGCCACACCCATTTTGGCCAGCAACTCGGAGACAATGAGCGCGGTGTGGGTTGACGCGTTGTCATGGTGCAAGATCCAATTGTCGCGAATTTCGTTTCGGACGCGTCGAACCCTGTTGCGCAACCGTTTGAGCACTTCACAGTAAAACTCCTTGTTGACTGTTTGTCCTTGTGGCACGAATTCACTGTGAACTACACCTTTTCTGTCAAAAAACACAATGAGCATTGCCTTGATTCGCGATTTGCTCATCCTTGCTTTTTTCGGGCGAGGAGACTCCTTGGTGTGCCACTCGCTGCTCTGGCGCTTTGATTCGGGATCGTACTGAAAAATCCACGTCTCGTCCCCTGTGATCACTCTGTCCAAAAATTCTGGGTCCGTTTCGTAGCGTTCATGCAATTCCTGGCACTTCAACAAACGCTGCTCCTTCATCTCACTCGTCAGGACTTTTGGCACCATTTTCGAGCAGACTTTCCTCATTTGAAGATCCTCCGTTAAAATGCGATGAACGATTGTTTTGGGTATTCCACACTCCTCTGCAATCACCCGAACACTTAATCGTCGGTCATTGTCCAAAACTTGACGCACTTTTTGCACCGAGTCGTCCGTTTGTGATGTCGACGGGCGTCCAGAGCGGTCGTCGTCGTTGACGGACTCCCGACCTTCCCGGAACCGCTTGTGCCACATGAAAGTTTGGCTTTTTTTCATCGCCCCGTCACCGTAGGCTTTCCGAAGCATTTCGAGTGTCTCCGCCCCGTTTTTACCCAGTTTCACACAAAATTTGATTGCATAACGCTGCTCCAAAAACTGGTCCATTTTTTGATCGACGAGGGTGCAGTAGATACCTCTGCGCGGAGCGTGACCCTGCCTCAACAACTGCCCGCAGGCGACTGATACCGGTCTCGTTTCCAAGCTCAGATCCCCCACCAACTTCTCCGCCCCGTCAGCCAGCGTTGCCAACTACAAAAAATCATTCCGGGAACTTCTGGGACAAACCCTGTATATTTTATTTTTATGAAAATTACATCGTAATTACAGCAATCTCTTTCATGAACGACTTTCAAGGGTTGGAGAAAAAAGACATTAAATGGAAAAACGCATTAATGGGAATATATGCAATTCTATGAAGCATTTTCCGGGACCTCAAATTACTCTTGCTAAATAGAAATAGTCGTTAATCAGAACGACGTTATTGAGAGAAATTGCTGTACCACATTAGTGTAAGTGCATTTTCAAATTATAATTTTAACAGATATTGTTGAGACAAGTTGTCATATTTAATTAATTTTGGTACTTGTCAAAGTGGCCCCAAGATAACGATCTTGCCAAGCTCGTAAATTGTCCAAACTTGCCGTCAATTATAGCAATCACCTTACATAATGAAATGTCATTTTTCAGATGTTTTTGCAATCTAGTAATTTTCCTGAATCAGTATGTGCATAGTGTGGAGTGTCCCCCGTTACACCTCCAACTAAGATTGAGTTGTACTTGAATGTTAGACGGGTTGAGTCAATGGTTGGTGCTCTTTTATAATACGGTAAGGGCTGACAAATCCAAGGCGCCTGAAAAATTTTACTTGTTGCGCCTGACTACGCTACTCTCTCTCTCTCTCTATATATACATTGCATGCTGTTGCCTCCTGAATTTGAATTTTGTCTACCCCTGTAATACGGAAACCACTTTCATTTTGGTGAGTGTTTCCTTTCAGGTTTAAAAAAAAAAAAAGTTGATTTTAAATTTGAAAAAACAAAAACAAAGTTGTATTTAAATTAGGCAAAAAAATCATAGTATCGAAAAGAAAAAAAGAAAACCGGAATCAAAGAATGCAGGGTGCCGCTAACGGTTTCGCTGTCCATCAATGAGGAGAGGCTGCCGCTGGACCTCAGTGATTATTTTTTTAATTATTTGGAATTAGAAAAAAAATGATAAAAAAGTAAGAGAAAATCGGAATTAAAGAACATGGAGGGCCGCTATGCGTTTCATGGTCCATCAATGAAACAGTGCCCTCGCCAGTGCTCGGGGACCTTGTGGTTATTTTTTTAATCAAAACTATGAAATTAGACAAAAAAGATAATATTAAAAAAAAAAATGAGAAAACAAGAAACAAAGTTAAAAAAAGCATGTAAACAAAAAAATTGCCAAAACGGAAGTGGTTACCGTACTGTAAAAGAGTACCCAATGGTTTCCTGAAAATTTCCCTTTTTTTTATAAATAAGACAATAAGCAAGGTGTTTTCTTTTTTTGTATTTAAAGATTGTTAGCACCATATTTTAAAGAAACGATTTTCAAAAACCAAAATGCTATCAAGAATGCAAAAATAATAACATTAACGCAAAAGCAATGTAATGAGAATAAACATACAATCTGTTTCTTTAGAACTGTAAATGAAAGGCAAAATATCACAACCTACCTTGGCGATACATCGCAGTTGCTTGGTGACTTTTTCCTGGGGCTGCTTTAGCGGGGAAGTAGGTTTACCTTAATTTTTTGTGATTCGCTATATAGGGATACTATCTATTTTTCAATTTTGCATGAGCCTAGCCATGTGTATGATTTTACCTATTTTATTTATGAATTAAAAAACAAAGAAAAATTACTGTGGACAGTTGTGTGTTTAAGTATATTTTTGTTGGCGGATATTTATTTCATGAGAATGCTTGCAAAGTTCAAATTAACATGTATAGTTACCTATATATTTACATTAGCTGTAAAACATAACTGTCAATAATTATTTCTGCTTCAAAAGTCTTTACATAGCCATGGTATCGTGGAATGTATGCCCTTTCTTTGCTCACTGTAGTGCAGAGTTTGGTTGCCTTGGCAACAGGATCAGATTCTTCAGAAAATTGTAGGTCATTGCCAGGGCCTATTGGGTGAGGGGGGGAGGGGCCTTAACTTGGTAACTCAATATGTGTTAGATAATTTTAAATTTTGAAGGGCCTCTAAAATATTAGTTGCCCTGGTCCTCGCATTTTCTCTGGAAGGCCCTAGTCATGCCTCGAGCATGATTTTTTCTGTCCGTAAAAACACAAACACGCAAATAACTTTATATCACAGGCACTGTTGTGCGGGGGTGAACACAGGGAGACCCATTCCCCACAATTTTAGCATTATGATTCAATGTCCCCCCTCCAATTTCAAACAAAATGCCTTCTACTGGTATATTGTCCCCCCCCCCGAATATTTTTATGCCGTCGGCGCCCATACTTTATATAATCAAAAAGGGCCCTAGTTCGACCTAAATTGAAAAATATCAAAATATTTTTTAAATTTGACACCAATAAATATTTGTTGCCATACATTGAATTTAACTAATTTTGATATTGCCTTAGCAGATTGTAGATTGAAAAATTATTCCTTACTTTCCTCCTAACCTTGACCTTAAAGTTCCTTTCTTCTCTTTCCATGTCTTCGTTTCAGATCATACTGTGTGCATGTGGATAAGACCGTGCCATCTCAAGATAACAAAATGAACTTTTCCAAATTGAAGCTATTCATTGTTTTGTTCTTATTTTAGTTGAATGATGTTTTGGTATAAAGCTGGCTAAATATTCAATGTTCATAATACCTAATTTTTTTTGTCATTTCTAAAGTAACCATCGCCATTGATGAGAACGACACTGTCTTGCAACATGGCTTCACCCAGTATGGTAGAACAATGTTGAAATCATGTAATTTTTTGGAAAAATAAAATGTTATCGTTTTAATGCGTGTAAATTATAAATTCTGAGCAGCAAAAGGGAATGTGGACGTGAAAAGGAGATCCTAAGCTATTGAATACTGAGCAAAAAAAAAAAAATGAAAGCCAAGCCTTTTTTATTAAGGTCCTGCAGTCAACACGTGCAGGGATGGATTTAGGTCATTCAAGGGTGGCGATTAATGACTTGATTTTTGAAAATGATACCTCATTGGACCTTTTAATTCTCTAAACATTTTTTTTAGGTCAAAACAACAATGTATACATACTATTATATATAGGCCCACTGTATAATGCACTAAAAATAAACGGATAGAGTATACAGATGTATATAGAGTATTTCAGGTGGTGTTATTATGTACTACTGTGTGCAGTTTCTAAACTTTTTTAGTTTGTACCAAGACTGTGGTTAGAATTTAATTTTTTGAGGGTTCAAAATTTTTACAGCATGTATCGATACAATCAAAGCATGCAAGGCCGTAGCCAAGTCCCATTAAAAATTTAGTTTTGAGAGGGACCAGTTCCTAAGATCCACCCCCCCAGGATAAGGGCACAGTTTGTACAAGAATAAATAAGGTACAAAAATAATGGTAAGTAAAGCATATTTTTTCTGCATTTTTTCATAAACAATTTGTAGTAATGTACAGCATTCAGTGCGCAAGGCAATTGTTATGAATATAACCCCTCTTTTAACCTATAGTTTTGGTTTTGTTATTCGCAGTTTTACCATACGCAGATATTTTATGGAACGTAACCCATGCCAATAACTGAATAATGAGGGATGATTGTAAATAATTATAAAGAGTATTAGTATACTCCTCCTATTAATATACACTTTGCTGATGCACTTCCTTGCTGATTGGTCACTGGCATTTGCAACCAAGCATGTACACAGGGATCATGATCCCCCAAAAATATATTTTTTCACTGTAAAAAATTCCAACTTTTATGAAAAATGAAGGGTGTTATTCCAAGACTATGGCAAATTCTGTCCTTGACATCTCCAAAATGAAAGTCTGTGTTCATCCCTGTTTGTAACACGAATGTTATTTTGTTCAGTTTTAAGAACACAGGATGCACCACACATTACTGTAATTGGTTTGCAGGCACTTTTTATGACAGGTCATAATGAGCGTTATACCCTTTCTCAAATGCTAAAAGATTTCAGTATTCTGAAACTTCTCAATTTATTGAATATTTACAAATTTAAAGATTACATGGCTTGGTTAATGGCATTTGCTGCACAGATATTATTTAGGTATTCTGGGTATGAACTTTTTGACATATTTATGACTATTATGACGTATTTATTTCTAAGATACCTTCCATAAATATTTTATAATGGAAGTATTTGTAAAATTAAAATGATGAATTCTAGTATAATCTCTTGTGACCTGGTACCAAGTTGCCACCTGGCAGTTGAGAAACACTAATGTAGACCCAGGGGTGGACTGGGTCCTCTCAAAGGGCACATACCTTGGATTATCAGAGGGTGCGAGTCCTTGCCCATTTGGAGGTGTGAATGCTATCGTCCATGAGGGCACACCGGTCTGGGGCTGGTGTCTCAGTCCGCCCTTGTGTTTACCACCATCAGTACAGAATTTCTTTAGAAAGCTAAATTTAGTGTTAAGGGAACATGGTGGTGATAAGGGGCAGGAATGAAAATGTGAAGGAAAATGTCTATAACACGTAACTGAGAGGTACCTTTCGAATCGAGATGTGTGTGTATGAAAACCAAGTTACATTATTTTGCCACATATTTGGTTGAGATCATTAAAAATCAACATATAACTGAGAGAAACTTAGAAACAAGACGACATATGTGAGACCTTATTGTATATTTATAAAATTATTCCTGTTGAAAGTCTCAACATATCTGTTGTGATGGTGTGGACATAACATGCTTGCCTACCATACAAAAATCCAGATTTGACATCCACTGGTGTAGTGGTATAACATGATCTGTCTCCTCCTCCTTGCACTGTTGAATAGAAAATTAAGCACATTTCTCGCAGAATAATCACTTAATGTGAAATCTTTTGATCTGTGTCAGTTCTATGCGTATTTATACAAGATTTGACGAATTGTAATGAAGTGTATTCATCAGAGAAAAATGGTATTCACTTGCCTCAAGAAATTCTAGTAATCTAGTAAAAAAAGATTTCTCATTAATTGTAAAAATATAGTTGCCAGTTGCAACTGGATCTGTCAAGTCCTTTTTGTGTATTCATGTATGGTATGTTAGTGGTGTTATATTTATTTAATCTTAGTTTAGTTAGTTTGTCATAGTTTATTTTCAAAATACAAATAATTCTTACTATTTATAATAGTGCTTCTCAACTGTTATAAAATAAAGTGAGGTCATGACCCCATAAATTATTTTTTTTATGAGACTGAGGGCCAGGTCCTAACAAATTTGCTCATAAATTCTTTTCGTTTTTTTGAAGTCCATACATTAAACCACATAAGTATTAATAATTAAATATGGTATCATATAGAGTATAAGTACACTTCTTCTATTCCTCCATGTTTTTGCTTTCTTGCTGATTGGTCATTGACATTTGTAACACAAATGTTTTGTTCAGTTTTAAGAACAGAGGATGCACCGCATGTTGTTGTAATCGGCTTACAGGCCATTTTTACGACTGGTCATAATCATCGGTGCAATATGATGCCAGATTCTGATAATACGTTCGCCTAGTGCACAGTTAACTTGAGTTTGACTCCCAATGGTGCAAAGAATGCTTACTCAGAGATCTCATAAAGATCACACTGTTCACCCTAGTCCAGGGTTTGGTTCCCTAGGCCTTACATGGGTGGTCGGATTCCCTGGAAAACAGTAGGTCCCGGTGCAGCATCTGGGATTACAGTGCCGCCTCCGGCGGCCACCCTTCCCAATGGTTTTGAATTGACATTTCATTTGAAATCAATACAATAATTGTAGTTGAGCTAATTGCAAAAATCTATCATTCTAAATTTGCCCACTGTGATCTTGTGTCACTGTGTGCTTTACTTCACTCTTTTCTTTTTTTGTACTGTATCACTTTCAGGACTTTCCTGAGATGTACACAGTTTAATTTTTCTCATTTTTAAATGAAGAGCATAATTCAACGATTAATCCACAATTTATGGTTAAATAACTTTATGAAATGAAGTACATTTCATGAAATTTTATTCACATTTTTTCTAATTACAATAAATGCATTTTCAAATTTCTACTACTACTATTAAGTTTTGTTCATAATTCTTCATAAATTTCATGGTTGCAACAGCATATGATATGCAACGACCACATCTACGCTAGTAAATATACAACTTTCATTATTCATACACATCATTTATTCATACTCATATATCCACATCTCATATGGATATATACACATAAATTTCATTTATTCATACCATATTCAATGCGATTCATATGAATACTCATCTATCCATTCATTTCATTTATTCATACCATGCTGCATGCATGATTATATATATTCATGCTGCTTTTCCTTATGAGATAATATTTTGGAAAATGAATGTAAAAGAACTTCTTAACATGGGTCATAATATCCGAAAGTCATAATTTTTTATTTTTATCCGTTAAATACTATTATCCTTGATAATCTTACCAACTTTAAACCTGTTTTTCTCACATACAGTGTGATTAAAAAATATCAAACCACGCCTGAAAGTGTCATTTTGGGATTTCAAATATTCATAAAAAATTGTTATATCATTTTAGCAGATAAATGATTACATATTTGTGATCAAGAAGTCAGACCTTTCACAATCCTCCGGCGCAGCATGACCATTGTTGTCCTGAGCTATAAAATCACAAACATAATCAGCAGTATACCTTTTCTTGAACGCTGAAAGATTTCAATGTCTGAAAATTCCTGATCATTCATGAATGCTTCTATATTTAAAAATACACTGCCTCTTTATCACAGGTATTTGATGTATACAGATGCTATTTATACGTTCTAGGGGTAAGCTTTTCAATGCATTGGTGAATATTATTCTCAAAATATCTCCATTGTAAAATATTTATGAAAATTGTTTAGAAAACTAAAATGACAAATTCCAGTAAGATTTCTCTCGACCTAGTATAATTGATGCCAGGGATTAGGTTGCAATATACTGTTTAAAGCAGTGGTGTAGTCCTAAAAAAAAAAAAGTGGTCTAGCACTCTTCTAAATCAGGGGTGTATTCATGGGGGGGGGATCGTGGAGCCCCTCAACTAATGAATAGCTCATTAATCTGATAAGGGCAGAAATTATCACTGTGAGTTGTTGAGCTAGCATTGCAAGGCCCGCCCCTCCTACAAATGACCATATAGATCCGACACTGCCTACAGCATATAGCTTCGGGTCATATAAGCATAAAATAATAATAATGTGGTACAAATGCATGTGTCTAAACCAAACTAACCTGGAATGCACCTCTGAAGTGAGTTTATAAAATAAAGGCAACAACTGAAAAAGGTAGCCAAAAGTCTGCCTTTTTGCCCTTGTTGTGTCAAGTGACGTGGCTTTTTCTACTTTTGGAACACAGTTTATGGTGCATGGTCCAACCTGTAATTTCGTTTAAATTCCCACGATTCTTAGTTGATTTATTCAAAATTTTAGGGTTATTGCTTGAAATTGTTTTTCGTAACAAAATCGTAGAATCCACATTCTTTTTATGTACAACTTCAACAGAATTCTGTTTCTAAATATCTTGTATGATTTCCTAAAATTTTACTCTGTCGTCGCTAGGCCTCGACTACATTCCTGATTTAAAGCATATTATTACTGTGCAGTGTTTCAAAAGTTGCACAATGCAGAATGTATTACTATTAACTAGAATTTTTATTGATACTTCAATTATAACAAATGTTCACAAATTGTTTGTCATTATTTCTAAGGTGGTTCCTGATGTATACAAGGCATAATTTTTAACATTCATTAGCGATCATCAATCTCTTTTGAGGTTTTAATACTCTCGTATAATGACGTTTTTTGGGTTAGAGGTACTGAATATATTACCCCCATACCACTGATTTCAAATATCCCCATAAAAGTACCCAGAGGTATTAGGTATGGATTTCTGGAAGGCCATTCTATATATATTTTTTTTACAATTAATCCATTTGTCTGGGAATGCTTTGCCCAAACATGTTTCGTAAGAAGGTGGGAAATGCAGGGGCACCTATCCCATTGCAACCATATTTATGACCCTTAATATCGATGAAATGTTTCGTTCTAAATTTACAATTACCTGATTTAGAGATATGCCTTATGTTGAATTTTCATTGAAAAAGTTGCACGATTTTCAGGGCTTGCTTTAAGAAAAGCGCTATTGAAGTTCTTAATCACCTAATACATGAATATTTTGATTAGTTAACACTGCCATAATTGCTAATTATGCCAAATAATACAGCCATAATAGTTAATAATCAGAACCACAGCAGTAGGAATGCCTGATATGTGGAAAGTAGGCTATTGTTGCTAATTCTTTTTTCTAAAGATAAAGGTGCAAAGAAGTTGCCACTTTGGTGTTTTATATCAGAATATTAACTACTGTTAGTACGTAGCTAAAATAGTGATAGGTTTGCACTGAAGGATGCATGTTATTACAATAAACTCTCCTAATAACATATTCTAATTAACGATGACATTTTGTGGTCTCGATAAATACTTTACAGAATTATATTCTGATTAATGCCTGTTTCTCTTTAGTGACATTTTTTCGCTGTCTGTCCTGCGGTGGCACAGTGTGGTAACGTGTTCACCTAGTGTACTGTTAATCTGGGTTTGACTCCCAACAGTGCAAAGAACTCTGACTCAGAGATCTCATAATAATCGTACTGCCCATTGAGGTTAGGGTTTGGTTCCCTAGGCCTTAAGAGGTTCGGATTCCTCGGAAAACAGTAGGTCCCGGCGCAGCATGACCATTGTAGTCTTTGAGCCGTAAAACCACAAACAAAATTTTTCATTTGTCCGATGAAAGTCATTGATAAGGGAGAGTATTATATACTAATTTTATTTTAGAATTCTAAAACAAATACACTATTGCTGTTTGTAAATAAAATAATAACATTAGTAATGCAAAAATTCAAAAATAATTACAAAAGATGTATTGTAGGAGAGTTTAAATGACACCAGTTCAAGAAGCCCAGACGGTGAAGCATTTTTTTTAAAGGACTTGTTGTGAAACAGTATCACTCACACAATGCACAAGTAGGAACTTGTATAATTGAAAGTGCTTTCGTTATTTTGAAAAATATTTCAGAGACTGGTTTGTATTAACATTTTCTCTTGGTTCAACTCTATAGAGTAAATAATTGTATTTTATATTTTTTGATACACTTTTATAGCACACTTAAGGTTAAAACCATATGAAGAATTTACCAGTATGAAATATTTTGCCTAGTTCTCATAAACTGGATTTTTTGTTACCTTTTCAACTTAATGTTCTTGAACATCATAAATATGCAATTAAACAATATAAATCAACGTTTATTGGCGTAGTGATACCAGCGCCGATGTTATGGCGTGATTAGATGGTGAAACGTTCGGTGGGACGTATTTATGTAAATAAATATCATAAATATGCTTCTGCTGGCAGCATGCTTGTTCCAGTCTCAGGATAGGGAATTTTGTTTTAATATTTTCATGGACTATTTTATTTAGTATTAAATTATTAAGTTTGGATATTAACTCAATGATGGTATACTAGGTTTATTAGTAATCATAATATAAATCATAAAATTAAAAAGCAGTTTCATCATTTAAAATTAACATTGTTTAAAATTATAACTTAATTCTTGTAATAATACATAATCAAAATGTTATTTGAAGTAAACGGTGTTCAGTTTAATTATGGTATACAATTAACAGAATTTTAACAAATCAAGCCAAGATTTTTTGCAGTCGGCAATATTTTTTTTCGGTATGTTTTTATCAAACGCCACATTGTTTTGAAATTTTTAACGCATTATCCAGGACTTTGGTACAAATAGTAAACCACATTATCTGGATACTCATTTTAACCCCTGTATTCTTTCTTCACTTTTCTTTCAGTCTATGACTCATTATGATATCAAGGGCAGATCCAGCAAGGGGTGGAGGGGGAAATCGCCTCTCCCGTCAGGGTTAAATTGGAAAAAAATAAAGACGAATATTTTATGTGCTGTTTATTACGGTTGTAATAAATGAAAATCTTACATTGGCATACACGGAGGGTTGTAACCCCCCATTGCAATGAAATTTTGTATATTTAACATAGGAATATATGAGTTGTAGCTCTGTAATCCCCATTGAGCTTATAATAACACCCCCCTTATGAACTTTCTGCATATGTCAGTAACTGGCATCCAAAGTCTCTAAGTCTTGGAGAAATGTGATCCTGGCATTTTTCCATTAATCTACAAGCTTCTCGTCCTTCGTTTTCAGTAAGTTTTGCTTCAGCAGAACATATTTTCTTAAAGTTGAAGGGCTTTCAAACTTTGCTTCAAAGCGCTTCCAACGTAGATTATAGAAGATACTTTTAATTCACACCCACCGAGACGTTGATATTAATGTAAATAAAGTAATCGATAAATTTAAACTTGTTCTATTAATTACATTGTAAATTATGATTTTGGTTATTGTATATGTCTCCTTTACTAGGTTATCCTTCTGTCATACTTGACTATAATATGCCTTAAACCATATAGTTTAATTAAAGGAAAGCCCAACTTTAATTCATTGTCTTAAATTAAATATTTTGGTGAGTATAAAGGAAGGCTAGTAATATAACAACATTTACCTAAACTATTTAACAGTCCAAAACTAAAAATTTTTCCAGTGAGGCCCTCCTGAAATCTCCCCTATAATAAAGTAACATCCTGGATGTGCCTTTGTGTGATATTGAAGCAATTTTGTGTTTCATTATCTAGAACTTAAAACATTAAGGAAAGTTATGAATGTTTCTATTCTACCTAAATGCTTGTCCTAAACAAGAGCGATGGGAAGGGTAAACATTTAATACTATAGTGCAGGAAAATTTGGCCTGACTGTCAAAAAAGAATTTATTTCAACCTCCAAACTTATATATTACATGCTCCAAGTCGGAAAAAATGGACAAAATCAAAATGAGAAAGTGGGTAGAATGTTGTATGAAACCCATCATGTCTCCTCCTTCCTGTGTTTTACTAAACTCATGGACAGGTAGTACAGACCCAAACACTTATTAAGATTTTCCGGAAAATTGTATATCCTTGCAAATACCCCCCAAAGCAACATCCCTCATACAACTGCTGGATGTTTATTTCTTTCGACAATATAAAAAATTTGTACAAAAAAATAATCAACAGAATAGCAATCGATGAAATGGATATTGACATACGACATCGAAATGAGATAATAAAAATGCATTCTTTGGTTCACAATCAATTACAGTCTAAAAAATATCGCCCTATATTACAATATGCTTGGTTTAGGTGCTGTTATAGCAATCATAATTCCAGAAAATTCAAAAATGTTGAGGAAATTTCTTTTGAAATTGAATACAACAATTGTAGCCGAGATAATTGCAAAAATCTGTCATTCTTAAAATGTTCCCACTGTGATCAATTGCTTTGCTTCACTCATTTTTTTGTACTGTAACACTTTTACGACTTTCCTAAGATGTACACAGTTTAATTTTTCTCATTTTTAAATAAAGAGCATAATTCAACAATTAATCCACAATTTATGGTTACATAACTTCATGAAATTTTGTTCACATTTTTTCTAATTACAATAAATGCATTTTCAAATAGCCTACTATTAAGTTTTGTTCACGATTTTTTTTTAAATTCCATGGTTGCAACAGCATGTGATATGCAATGACCACATCCAGGTTGTGTAAATATAGCAACTTTGCATTATTCATACACGTCATTTATTCATACTCATATATTAATACATCTCATATATATATACATACTCACATATTCACACATCTTGTATATGAATACTCATATATTCATTCATTCATACATTTCATTTATTCATACTCATGTATGCATGCTTATATGTATTCATGTGCTTCTTTTCCTTATGAGATAATATTTTGGAAAAAGAAATGTAAAAGAAACTTGACATGGGCTGCGATAATACGAAATAACTACCTCGAACGAAAACCTGGAGTAGCCTTCAAAATTGTCCTCAATTTCGCCAAGTATCTATGCTAAAAGTTCATTTTTCATATTAATTTTTTTATACTGTTTAAATTAGCTGAGACATATTTTTTTATTTTTATCCGTTAAATACGATGATCCTTCATAATCTTACCGACTTCAAACCTGTTTTTGCTCACATACAGTGCGATTAAAAAATATCAAACCTGGCGAAAAAAGTGTCATTTTTGGACTTCAAATATTCATAAAAAATTGTCATATCATTTTAGCAGACAAATGATTACATATTCGTGATCAGAAAGTCAAGCATTATCATCTTCCATAGGGTCCGATCTTAAAGTACAGTGAAGAGCAAAAGAGGTTCTCTTCTTATTTCTTATTATAGTTCAAAAATATTTTGTAAAAGTGAAAACCCATATTATATTAAACAAGAATATAAATCAACATTTATTGGCGTAGGGATACCAGCACCGACGTTATGACGTGATTACACAGTGAAACGTTCCAAAGAAAATAAATATTTTTGTGTTCAGTCGGACCTGAAATAAGGACGACTCAAAAATAGGAGGCCACGACACCAGGGTATTCTGGGATATGTGACGTCAGCAAAGGAGGGAACACTTTCTCACAATCACTGTCTGTATATACAGTGCAGACGTATGTTTAACGTGTTTATAATTTTTACTCCTCTATTAAACATCGAAAAAATGATGTTTACTGAAAGGGAAACGATATAAGAGGTATGTGCCTTAATTTCTAGAATTTTTTTAGATTGCTAGTGTCTGTGACTGATTTTGAACTCGTTTTCATTAATTAGATTTCGCAAATCACATGGATTGCCTAAAATATGATTTAATAACTTATTAATAAATATATCCTTGAGCTCAGGTTATCTGTCGCAATGTTATATATATATCATCATCATCATATTCAACCATTATCTATCCACTGCTGGATGAAGGTCTCTCCAAATGCTTTCCACACAAGTCTATCCTGGGCCATTCGTTTCCACGTCACCCCAACCTCTTTTCTTATTTCATCCACCCATCTAGTTTGAGGACGTTTTCTAGGTCTTCGGTGGTCTCTTGGAATCCAGTTCAGAATTTCTGTTGTCCATCGTTGATCAGTTCTTCTTGCAATATGCCCAGCCCATCGCCATTTCAGCCCTTTTACTTTAACAATGATGTCCT
>QLNU02014802.1:93550056-93583286 GCA_006491805.2 Dysdera silvatica
TTTCGCGCCTCGCCTACTTCTAACCAGGAATGTATCCAGGAGATGGGCCTCTCCCCAATAACACTGAAACAAAAAATTCTGGATGTTTTCTTGGCTTCTACAGAAATTACAAAATTTTTTTAAAGTCCGTTTTCAATTTTTAAAAAATGAAAATATGCATACTTCAAAAACGTTTTGCCCTACACCAAAATTCGTCCCAGGCCCCACAGTTTGGGAAACACTGGTTTAGGCCCTTCCCTCGAAATACAGTACTTCCCTGTAAAATGCACATTTACAATTACGAATGATCATTTTTGGTACAGAAAATTAAAATTGATAGGTAAAAGAACAGGTGCAATAACATAAAGGTATTTATTTTTGTCACAATAACCTAGCAAAATACCCATCCCCAAGCGGCCAAGGGGTTTTTGTGGGTTGTATAACCCCCATTGCAATGAAATTTTGTATATTTAACATAGGAATATGTGAGTTGTAGCTCTGTAACCTCCATTGAGCCTATAACCCCCTTATGAACTTTCTGCTTATGCCCCCCCCCCACCGAATTTTTATTTTTTTTTTAGTCGCAGACATCGAAAGATTCTTACAGTCTATTTTAATACGTCTGGAGGTTCGCTATATCCGTATAAAATAGTGTTATAGGCAGAGGAAATTGGACGGGATTAAAAAATTCGTTACAAGCCGGGTTCGTTAAAGCGGGATTTGACTGTACATTGTTAAATATCATTACACCTTTTTTTTTGTGCATGTGTTAATACTTTTTGTTATGTTAAAAAGTAGTCAATTCATGAAAAGTCAGCTGGTCGCCGTCTTCTGGACAACACTGGAATCAAGTGGGGAAGAGAGGACGGGATAAAAGGGAAGGAACAGGTTGACAGCCATCTTGGTAATGATAAACCGTAGAAATCTTTCCCCTCCCGCTAGCTTCACACTCCACCTAGTAACATTTACCCACGAACCACGGCGCCGTGCTCCCTCCCGTCAGTTCAATACTCGAAGATATACACTGATTTACAGTCATGGGCATATTTAGGGAGGACACGTGTTCCCACCCCACCACCCGTAATTTTTTGCTTTACAAATCAAAATTGAAGTAGTAAACCATGCAATTGTCATTTATTGCTTGTGGTAAAATCTCATGTACCCAAATCCGGAGTAGAGCATTTGCGTGTAAAAAAAAAACAAAAAAAAAAACCCGCTGGCCATAACAAAACTCTTTCCTTAGGCTTGAATAATCGAACTTTGGCTCTAATACAGAATACGGTGAATGTTGGCGACTTTTTTTAAATGTCGCCATTACGACCGGAAACGCATATCCCTATTTCGTCATGTTGGGAAAAGTGTTTTCTAGTTAATGAAAAAATGTTTTAGTGCAGTAGTAACTGGAAAATCAAATATATTTGTGCGCTAGTTAACAATATAGTAACCGCTTCCGTTTTAGCGATTTTTTTTGTTTTGTTTCATGCATTTTTTTTTTTCTTTGATTTAAGTTTTCCTACTTTTTTAAATTCTACCTTTTTTTCCCCCAACTCCATAATTTCGATTAAAAAAAATAACGGCATCACGGCATAACAATCTCTCACTTTGGTCGCCAATGGCGCCAACTTCCTGTTTGCCGAGACTTCTATTCTGCGGCTTCATGATGGATTATCCCAGAATGTGTAGAAATATATATGTAAAACAGGGTTCGAAATTAGTGGGTGCACTGTGCACATGAAATTTTATCCATGCATGTAAATTTTGGATGCACATAGTGCACCTAACTATTCAAAACTATGGCTATATTTTTCAAAAACAGTGACCTATGGACTAATTTTATATAATTTTCTCAGTGTATCTGCATTTGGTTGGAACTTTTTTACTACAAACGATGAATATTCAATTATGTTGAAAAGTTCTATTTTTTTTAGCATACATGCTTAAACGTAATTGCCACACATACACTTTACCCGTTTTTAATGTTAAGGTTTACTTTCCATTTTTGTACACCTAACTAGTATTTAGTGCACCTAAATTACAAGACTTTGGTGCACTTGTGCACCTGATTTAAAAAGTTAATTTTGACCCCTGATATAAAAAAAACCCACACCCCTATGTTTTTAAAAAAATTCGTTAAAGATGAACACAGTACAGATAAATCCTATGCTTGCTTTTTGTCAAAAGTCAGTCAGCCTTCTTCCCAGATTATATTATCAGGGTTAACTGAGTATCCATATAACAAAATTAGGATGGTTGAACGTGAGCAAATCAGAGCACTGATTAATCAGAAGAAATACTGACAGTTTAGCTGATACCGCGTGATTGATTAATGACCAGTTCCACGGTGAAACCAGCTTTGCAGTAAAAAATACGGACACTACTGCACGACACATTACCCACTCAATTCTAGCCGTTGTTGCCAAAACTGGCAATCGGTAAAATGACTAGCCGCCATGTTGTTTGTGGCGTTTTTGGTCATTTTCGTGAATCCTTCTCCTCTTCTCTACAACTCTAAAAAAATAAAAACGTATATGTATCTTGGATTGGATGTTTCAGGTGGAAAAATGGTTTTAATTGCTGCCAAGAAACAGAGAAATAATTTTTCCGGTTTGTCTTGTGAAAGACAGCATCTCATCCATTCTTAATTTACTCTTACTTTTTTTTAATACTACCAGTATTTTTTTCCTAATTTGAATTCAGCTTCCGTTATTTCAAAACAAACAATTATTTTAATGTTTTTTTATTGTTTTTGATTAAAAAGAACAATAGCAGAGTTACCGAGTGTTGGAGAGGCCCCTCCCCTCCCTCCCCTTGATGGACCATGTAGTGGCACCCCGCACCCTTTCAGTTACATAATTAAATACAATATTGATACCGAAGTTTTTTTATCGTTTTTGATTAAAAAAAAAAAAGATCGCCGGTAAGAGCCACTCTCATTGGTGGACTGTGTAGTGCATAGCAGCACTCTGCACCCTTTTTGTTACCTGAGTGGACATTCATGAGTTCATTATTTTTCATTAAAAACAATAACCACTGGGCTTCCGAATGCCTTCAAAAGGGTTTTCCTCGTTGATGCATTGCAAAGCGCATTCTGCGTCACGATAGCTATGTTTTACAACCTTCAGGAAAGTACTAGGCATGAAAAAAGCTCTGCTAAACTAAATTTCTTTATGGGGGATTCAGTGGTGCTCATATGTGTACTTCTAGGGAGGGAACTGAGAAAAATTATTACTTTCTTCTCAAGACTGTCAAAAATTTTAGTGAATGTACAAGATACTAAAATGCTACAAAAATAATTGATATTGCTTGACAATTCGTAATGAGCTAAAAAGTACCTTATTTTAAAATGTGACTGTAAAACTTTTGAAAGTAAATGCATAGCAGGTTCGGGCAAATCAAATTTTTAAACGGCTAGGGGGGGCTCAAGCTCCCCTGACCCCCATATGGGCGGATGTTGCTGATGCTATCAATCTTGGTCATGCACATAATTTAAAAGTGTTTCTTAGTTGAAAAACAAAAGAATAAATAAAAAAGACATAAAAATAAATTATGTGAAAATTAAATTGGGAATAGAAAAAACTCGAAATTGTACATGCATTTGGGAAAAAGTAGGGGAACATCAGGATTAGGGTCGGAAAAAAAATGTAGGTAAGGAAGCATTCGCCAGAATATTAAACGGAAATGGTTACTGTATTGTAAAAGAGCATGGAACGTTTTTATATACCAAAAATTAATTGCTTTTCAAAATGGTGGAATTGCAGTACAGTTGCTTTACTTGACAGAATCGTGGAGGAGTTGCAGAGAAGTTGGTGGATTTACCATATTCTGTACTAATCCCCAAATTTCTACTTGTCTATATTTACAATGTAGTTGGTTGCTCCAGATAAGCTGGTTATTTGCTTGTGTGGTTTAAATAATGAAGAAATTTAATGTTGCTTTAATCTCCATTTTGAGTTATCTGAAAAATAATGCATTTTTTCTAACAGCTGTGCCTCGTTATTGCTGTGTTCCAAACTGCACATTGAACCCGCCAGGCTGGCCTTACGTTTCTATGTTTCACTTCCCCAAAAATGTAGAAGGTATGGATTTGTGAAAAAGGAAAATTCCTAGGGACTTCGAAATTAAGAAGGACAGTGTTGTGTGTATCAAACACTTCCCAGAAAATTCCATTATTCGATCTGCCTGTATCACCAATAAGGATTGAAGTGTTACAAATATCCCACGGACATATCCAAAATTAATTGATGGTGCATATCCGTGCATTTTTCCCAACTGCCCAAAATATTTTACTGAGAACAACTCTCCTCCTCGAACACCAATCATACAGCGAGAGGAAAGAATGCAACGTCTAGATGACGGAGCCATGGAGAATTTTATTATCAATGATAAAATTGAATTATTTAACATGCTAAAAGAAGAGTATCTCTGGCAGAAAATTCCATTTTGTATTTTCTTCAAAAGCAGCAATATTGTACTTCACATGTGTTGCAATTGTGTATTGTTTTTATTTAATAATTGTAATGATTCTCCATCCCTTATCAAATGTGTTAAAATGAGCGAAAGTTTAAGTATTAATTCCTATGTGGGGACGAATTCAATTCCAGTAGATGTTATTAAAAAAATTTTAAACACCCCTTTTCAGTTAAAACTATGGAGTGAGCTAGAAAATGTTTTGAGCTTTGTAAAATTCTATGATGTTACAGATCCAAATATAACTGCAGACTATAATTATTCAAATGCTGTTATAAATTGGTCAGCATGTGTTGACGATATGACAGATAATTGTGATTATGAATGGGCAGAGCCAGCTCACTTAATTTTAGAACAAATGAAATGAAGTTTGCATTGTCACTGAAAACAATGCAAACGGTGTATTGTCATTGCACACAATGTAGTCACGGTGCAAACAATTGTGAATTGGACAATTATAGTAAGGAGGGCTTTTCCATCGACTGACTACAAACTTACATAATGCATTAGAGTGTAATTAAACATATAAAATTCTGATATTTAAATATACGGCATATATAATACGTAAATTTTGATTTTCATGTTGGCTTTCCTGTCATTTTTTTTTTAAATCTGATTTTAATGGTAAACCGGCTTTAACGAAAACCCTAATATAACGAGCAAGTCTATCCCATTCATCCTAGTTAAAAACGAGTTCGACTGTAATTAGTTAAGAGCTTAAAAATTTTATACATTCTTTCATAATAAATACATAATAGAATATAAATAATACTTAAGTGTATATATGTATATTATTTATACATGGATTGTTTATAAATTTTAATTAAAAAAAACAGCGTTAATTGGCGTTTATTTTTTAAAATTAAAAATCCAAATATTCGTATGAAGAATAAAGACACGTGGTTAGGAACAAATGGTGGCTATAGTACACGTCATGCATATATATTGTGCGCGCACTGTAATATATTCATGCGTATCCGTAAAGCGCATAATACTCATATACATTTTAAGAGATATTTGTTTTGGATATTATATACAGATGAATTTTGAAAAGCAAGAAGATTCAATTTTGGGAAATAAAAGTGACGGATTTTGTGGAGCGAAAATAATGGAAATTGAAGAGTAAATATACTGAACCTTGAAGCGTATAAATCAAAACCTCGAAAATTAAATATAATGAACATCATAAAATAAAGGCAATGAACTTTTTAAAAAATTTGGTGAACTTTATGAAGTGAAGGTGATTAAATTTTAAAAGTCAAAACAGCCTTGAGCATTCAACGGAACTCAATTTTTGAAATTTTTAAACGTATACCATCACCTTAATATGAAGTAATGTTGTGGGTCACTTTTTGAAGTTTCTTTTAAGCAAGATTCTGTTTACTTGTTTTCAATCGCCATTAGTTATGAGAAAGCTAATCACTGGCGTACGCGGGGGCACGGTGTTCTAACCCCCATTGCGATGGAATTTTATATATATATATATACATGTGAATATATGGATCTGTCAACCCCTCCCCCATTGAGTCAATAAAGCATGTGAAGTTAATACAAAATTTTGCACCGATATCGATATAATTATTGCAGAAGACAATGATACAAAATAACAGTCATGCATCTATATGTTGACGTTACTTCTTCAAAAGTACTTAAGGTAGTTTACCTTTAATTATATAATGATTATTATACATAAAGTTCAAAGGAATGCTACAAATAAACGTGATGGATAAGAAAGAAATAAGAATAAAGTAAAGAAGGGAGATGAGATAAAAGAAAAGTAGCAACAGGAAACCTCTTGTCATATTAGGGAGGCTGATTTAGAAAATTGCTCTCCATAGGTACAACCCGTATACCCGTCCCCAGTTATGGAATGCACAACTATCCACTTTCTTCTTTACAAAGAATGGAATACTTAAAACAAACAAATAAACAACCAACCAAAAAAAAACAGGAACATCGCTCTTTTTTCATTTTATATGTGGATATAATTTCCTCCTAGCTGTTAAATTAAGTAAATGAATTTATATAATAACTATTAGTACTATATAGTATACTTGTTAATTTATTTTTGGGCGCTCAGTTTCTGCCGCTTAACAGGTGCCGTCCCCAGACATATGCCTTGTACGCCTGCTCAAAAATTCGGCCTTGTGGAACTCACACGCTTAAAAAGTTAATAACGCAATGCATTAGCAGATAGCTAATTTTTAAAATATTCAGCTTGAAAATTATCAACCTCTTGCGAAATCCGACATCACTTTAAGCGCCCTGATTTGAACAACACGCTGGTTAAATTTAATCTCTAAGCCCCAGAAAACTGTCGGACGTCAAAGTATTAAATAAACGAGAGTTTCCATACTTCGTGAGAAGTATATATAACGGCGAAAGCTCTTTAATCCCTCAAAAATTAGAAATACGAAAAGAATTATCGCTCAAGCGAGTGCACGTTTTCGCGCAAGAACTCTTTTCGAAAATGTGGAAAAAATTCAAATTTTTGATCAACCAACCTTATCGTATTTTTTTTTTAATCTCTCAGATCATAACAGTGGGATTTTTCTAATAAAATTAATAACCCCTCCAGTCGTTATTTACGTGTTCCCTCTTTTTTTAAAGGCTAAAAATTGCCTGCTTCTGCCTCAGTTTCAAAAATTTACGATGAAAAATGAATTTCGGGGGAAGAAACGATACTGGTTCATTAATTTTGAATTTTCAGTTTATTTCTCATCTAACGTTGTAACCGGTGCTTGTTGAGGCTAAACAGAGAAAGGCCCTGTGGTGATCCAATGGTCGCGTTTTCACTTAGCGCGCTGTTATCCCGGTTTCGAAGCCCAACGGCGCCAAAAAAACCCCAAAAAAACCCCCCAAAAAACAAAAAAACCACTTACCTGCTCACTGTAGCTCTGGGGTTGGTTTCCTAGGTAATAAGTGGTGCGAATTCCCCGAAAAACTCTAGGTCCCGGCGCAGCAAAGCTTTTACTGTCCTTGAGCCATAAACGTCACAAGCGTTTGTTTATTATTTACGGCGCAAGGGTAGCAAGGTTATCCTGCGTTAGTGCTCGTAGTTTACTATGGCATTTGAACCTTTGTTAGCCTAGCGAACTAAATCCCGGCGGTCAGAAAAAAAAATCGCGCGTTTTACGGCACCGCTGGAACCGAACTTGGGTCAACGGCGCGATAACTGAACGCGCAATTTATGCGCTACTGGAGGATTGCTTTCAGCAACAGGACCAGAATTAATTCAGAAAAAAGTGGTTCTTATTCTCTAATGCCTTATGGGTCCCTTTTATTTTATGACGTTTTTCTGGTACCTTGTGTTGTGCTCCTTGTACTTTCGATTCTTGCAAGTTACGTTGCATTTCTGGTATTTTGTGTTGCGTTTCTTGCATTACGATATTTGGTAAAGAATCTAATCCAGTGGTTTTCAACCTTTTCCAGTTGGCGCCCCCCTTTTGAGATATGGTAAGGCCCCACGCTCCTCATAAGCATATATAGTAACCATAATTTCTTGTTTTAATGAATATTACTTTTACACCATATCAGTATAC
The DNA here is from genome assembly GCA_006491805.2 of Dysdera silvatica. NCBI lineage: Eukaryota > Metazoa > Arthropoda > Arachnida > Araneae > Dysderidae > Dysdera > Dysdera silvatica. The sequence continues at coordinate 93,558,045 of QLNU02014802.1, forward strand.
GATATTCCACAAAATTAATAAAATAATCCACATATTCCACAAAATTAATAAAATAATCCACATATTCCACAAAATTAATAAAATAATCCACATATTCCACAAAATTAATAAAATAATCCACATATTCCACAAAAAGAACAAATTTCACATAAATTAATCGGTGGGGGAAAAAAAAAGATCATCATCAACAACGAAGTCACTAAATGTGAATGAGAAGACTGACACTGTTTTTGCCTTGGTTATGTCATGAACGTTTGGTTTGATGTTGGATAACGCACAAGGGAGATCACTTTCCACCTCTAGACCACAACGCTGTTTTGTTTTTATGGAAATTAGCGTTGAAAATCCGGATTCGCAGAAATATGTTGACGGAAATGGCACAATAACGCTTAAGGTAACATTAGAGACGTTAGGATACAATATAAGGTGATGTATCCAAAATACATCTAGGCCTATTGTTTTAAAATCATCTTTCGCCTTTGAATCGCATTTTAGTTCTATGGCTTTTTCTTGAAAACGTTGTGGCAGTACATCAATATCAACAAGGAAAGGATTTCTTGTCAATATCCTAGACCAGTCATCTGATGAAATATCAGGGAAATAATAATTGAATTCGTTATCTAAAAGGTCCAAATGTAGCTGAATTTGATTCTTATTAGTCACTATTTTTTATAATTACTTCCTATTTTTTTTTAAATATACTTTAAAAATCGAAAAGCAAAAACGTTATTAATATTAATTTCTTAAATCGTTTCACGCCCCCCATGAGAGTCTCACGCCTCCCTAGGGGGCGCGCCCTACCCAGGTGGAGAACCACTGATCTAACCTAAGCCAGATGCAGCGTAGTTGGTAGCGCGTTCCTTTATAGTGCCGTTAAAATAGTTGAATTTTCAACTGTGCCGCAGAACGTGTGCCGTTTTTCTGTCCCTCGCATCTGGCAGTTTGGTTCCCAAGGCAACGCAGGTTCGGATTCCTCGGAAAACTGCTGGTCCTGGCAGGGAAGTATCATAACATTCCGTCCATGATTTGGGCACCAGCGTGGAAAAAATCGCAACATTTCTGGTAAATCATCGTAAATGATGGCGCAGTATAGCCCAGATGCTCTTGCGCCATAAAAAAGCCAAACAATCAATCAATCGTAAATGATTCGGGCAGCGTAGACTCAAGATCGTCGCCATGTTGGATTTGGAACGTCGAACTCATGTATGCGGTTGGCGCGTTACTAGAAAGCTCTTTTTTCTTCAGTTAATATCAAATATCAACGATAATCAACTTTTTGAAAGCAGAAGGTCAATTTTCTTTTAAATGGTCAATTTTTAATATATAACGAAGCAGGGATGTGCCAACGATTTGGAGCGGGGGGGGGGGGAGTTTATCACGGCCATACACGTATGGCTCCATTTATTGTTATAACTCTTCAACAGTTATTATAAAGTGCTAATTAGATGAACGGTTATTAATTAGTTAATTACATAATTAAAATAAAATGTATTACTAAACAACAACTATTTGAACGATTTACAATTTACTGACTTTGCGGAGCACCACGCTTTAACACCGACTGACTTTAACACAGACCGAAAGAAAATGTACTGGTAAAGAGACACCAATTTTTTGTGGGGGGTAAACCCCCCCCCTGCTCCCATCTTGGCACGTGCCTGTAACGAAGTTTTTCCATTATGAAAGTTTTCCAAGGTTTATGAAAGATTTCAAAGGTATAGGTTGCATCATGTAATAAGTTTAATACCAATAAAAAATATTGAATTAGAGAAATAGGTCAACAAATTATCTACAACATTACTAATACTACCTTAACTTATGCAATTTCTGAATACACATATTTATTTTTCAAATATTAAATATAGTGATAAATTAAGAAAGATGACTGCTGTTGATGTTGAAGATCTAATTCTGTTAAGTACGGAAAAGGTGAAAATGAAAATTGCTTCTATGTAAATTTGAAAAATGAATCTGATATGCGTGACTGGATTATGGATTATGCCACGTTGACTTTGACAATTTTAAAATCCTAAATCAGAAAGTTAAAGTATAAAAACAGTTACACACGCGTGCTACATAAGCGTAACAGATGGTCCACGCTGCTCGAAGTATTTTGATTTACAAATATATGAGAAAAGTTACGATTTTTTTTTTATATTAGTGCCGAAATCATGGACGGAATGTTATGATGCGGCCGGGAATTGCCCACATAGGACTAGCGGGGCCGGGCGATATTTTTTACGGCCACAAACTTGTGGTGCCATATATTGTCGTAAATATTTAACAGTTATTATAAAAGGTTAATCGAATAAATTAATTGTTAATTAGTTAACTAAATAATTGAAGGCTAAACACTGGTAAAATAGCATTTTACTGGTAAATTGCTATTTTACCAGTGTTTAACCTTTTGTATGTAAATTTCCTCCCTGGTACCCTGTATTTTATTTCTATTAAATAATTAAAAAAATAAAACAAAATGGATCGTTCAGTAAGATCTATTTGAACAATTTACAATTTTACTGATTTCGCAGACACACCACGTTTTAAGGTCGATGCTTCCACAAAGACTAAAAGAAAGTATACAGGTAAACATAACACCAATTTTTTTAACAATAGATACGCCAGGGGGCAATGTAAAATAGTATTATTGACGGTATGGTGCCAACATCTATTAACAGGAACTGAAATTAGAATCTAAATTTGTTTCATCTGTGCTACATTAGTGGAAATGTTAATTGTTATTTTTGAAGTTAAAATTTTAATAGTGTCCCTCTATAGTGGGGGATGAAATATGGTTTTCGCTCCTTCTCCTCCTCCAAAACTGGGGGTGGGGGACCCCTCCCTTGGCACGTGCCTGGGTCCTGGGCAGTCATTATCCTGGTCCTTGCACTATAAAACACAAAGAACAAAATTAAGCCTAAAAAGTGTATTCAAAAAAGTGTATCGGCGGATACCAACTTTTTTGAGGGGCTACACCATAGGCATACACAGAAATTGCATTAGAGGTGGTTATAGGCTCGATGGAAGGGGGTTACAGAGCAGCAACTTCGCATATTTATATGTATACATACAAAATTTTATGCAATGGGGGGTTACGACCCCGATAAACCCCCACTGCGTACACCAGTGGGCTGTATCAAAGAATCATTTTCCTAATTGTAAATTTCGCTTTTTTTTGAGAGGGGCATAAGTCCCCGCAACCGCCATTCATGTTCTTTAAAACATTCTGGAATATTTTAAAGATTAAAACAAAGCAAACCAACCGACTAACAACAAAATGACCGATAAATGAAGTAAATCAATAAGTTAATACATTAGACATACTAAACAAACTTCTTATTTTATTTTTTTATTTTTTTATTTAATAATGGGCATTTTTAGAGAAATAACGTTATTATAACTAGGTAAACGAAGAGTATAATTGTATATTTTATGTCTTATGCCTGCTCTATATGTAACTTGGATGAGATCGACGGAGTAACGTTACCTTTGAACTACGATACATCCACATATATCCACGTTTTATAGGAATCGAACCCAGCCCAGTTGATCCTAAGTCGGCATTTATAACCACTGGACTTTCGTAGTGCAGACAAGAAGAAAATGCGGAAAGGGCAGTTAATACTTCCTCTTATAAAAAAACAAAACAAAACAAACCTACATTAAGCGGGGAAAAATACACAATTGTAACCAACCGAGTACATTCCTAATACATTTAATAACATCAAATACTTTGAAGCAATTTTAAAAAGTAATTAAATGGCTAGTCAAAAACTTGCTTTAGCAAGAGAGAGAGAGAGAGAGAGAGAGAGAGAGATGAAGGAAAAACAAAAAACACCCCCCTGTAAAATCAACAGAAAGAAAAAACTGAAACAGTATAAAAAAAACGAAGGAGAGAAAAGAGAAAACTAAAAAGTAAGATTATTCAAAGAAGAGGAAAATTGAAGTGGTAATAAAAGAGAATAGAAAAATAGTAAAAAAGTAAAATAGTAAGAAGATAATTCTATAGAAAATATTTATAGGTATCGCAAATATGAGCAACTTTTCGAAAACAACTGCATTCTTTATCAAGCGAATTCATGAGACAGTGACAATTATAATAATTACACAGAGGCCTGAAAATACTTAAGATTGACCCCACCAACTACATTGAGTTACAAAAGGCAGCAATTTTAAACACGTGCTGAACATTCAGGAAGTGGCGAAACACATCTTAATAATTTGAGGAGGTTTTGAGTACATAGCATTATCATTTTAAGTCTATACCGCGCAGTGCGAGAAGACTTATAAAATAACAATGATATAATCTTTCTTTTTTACATAATGTACTGCCTGTACACAATCTAATCCGTAGATGTATACTTTATCACTAAACATCAAAATTATATAACGCGATGGGTCATAAACCCCATTATGATTTCCGAAGACTAAACTATCATAAATGCATATATAATATATCATATCTTACGGACTTATAACCTTCCCCTATGAATGTTCTGTGTACGTTGTTGCAATGAGCAGGAATGAATGCTTTGCATTTAAATAACGAAGGTTTTAAATGTATTTTGCTTTTTCTAGGCCTCGAAATCTTTGCCACTGACTTTGGCAAATTTAAGTGGTTACGGTAAGTTCCAGTCAATGTTTGTACCGTCTTATGACCGTTTTAATTTAGAGTCCTCTTGCCAATATTCTGCAGTTTAACGAAACGCCAAAGGCTGGTACTTCTTCTTATCGTCTAATGAACTCAGCATGACAATGTAGTCAGAGCTTTTGAGAGAAAAACGATAATGCTCACTTTTCCGTTATGACGAAACAAAAGTTAAAGGAAGATTTCAGCATCAATGCCCATCGGGTGAAACATCTCCACACTTTTGCGGAAGAGGCGATGGTGCACATTATTGGCATGAACGGATCCGGGGAGCTTCCACAAAAGGAAACAGAAGAAATATAAGAATTTGTCGTTCCAACACTTTCTTTTAGCTTTTCTAGATTTCGCGACAAAGTTAATGAAAGGGGGAACAGAATGGAGAGTGGAGAGTTGTTAATTTATTTGACATTGGTTTCCGAAAAGTTTTCTTTGAGGATGCTGATTGAGATTCCAGGAGGGTGGGACGTCAAATCTATGGAGTCCCTAAACGAATTGAGAGGTCTCTGGCGGGTTAAATTAAAGTCTTTTGTTTCAGCTGATTTGGATTTACAGTAGAATTGTAAGTTGGTTCGTTGATATTCTGTATTTTAGAGTCATCGTTCACTGAGATTCAGTCTAAGGTAAAGAGAGGAATAAAAATGAATTATTTAAAGAGCCGATGGCGATTTTTCATGTGATTTAATTTGATTGAAAGTTGGGAAGCAAAACTTTGAGAAATCACTAAAGCTCTTAAAAGAACTTTCATTTTCATGGCAGGACGTTTGTTTCAATAGAATAAAAACTACTTTAAGTATGTTTGAAATTAAGTTTATTTGTTTTATATTCGAAAAGTACTGATGAATAATATATGTTGAAATAATAGTTCACTGAATAGATATACATGGACTGAACGATACATACATAGGGAAGCAGAAAAGGCTCATATATATGTTTATAATCAGCTTGTATATTTTCAGGCCATTGTTCATAACAATATTAAGATTATTATTTTCACTAATATGAAGGCAGCAATTTATATGTTTGCCCTTCGTCAATTTCTCACAACATGGAATTGATTTTGGAAACTTGGCATTTCACAGCTCAAAGTTCTTTATTAACGAGTTATAAAACGAGTTATTTGAAACGTATAGCTAATTTAATATGATTTTGAGGAATAATATACATTGAGTAAAGTGGAAACCTCAGCACTAACAAGGAAATTACCCGATAGTGAACCCTCTGATTTGATTGAAATCTACAAAACAGGTTTTGGCAAACCATTGTTTAAAGAGTACCCCTGACAGCTTTTCATTCACAAATTCGCATATGTGAAATTATTAATATTTTCAGTTGTTAGGAAACTGTTATTGTTCTATTACAAGCCGTTAAAGAAATGCCGGACAGGCTACATAGTCAAATTGTATGCATGCGCAGTTCACAAAAATTAGTTACCGCTCCCTTAAGCAGCATTAGGAATCGTACGAGATCCATGACTGCTAAAGTGATCACAATAAATTATACTAGTGTTTTAGGAGCCCTCCATAAATCAACAAACGATTACCATAAACCCAAAACAATTTTCTTGAAAGTTCATCACTGTACTGATTATTTTGGACCAATCAGATTTATATTAAACTTAGTAAACTATACTGCATGACTAAGTATTTACAGCTCATATTGAATAGGTTAAGTAGCTTTAGTAGTCCACTTATTATTTGTTCCACGAAAAGAGAGAGAAAAAAACACATAGGTCTGTGTTCCGACGATCCTCACGTAAAATTAAAGAACGCTTCATACTAGTAGTTGTATATCACATGGAATTTTGGGAAATTATGTAAAGATAAAGTTTTCTCCACCTCATTATCTTGTGTTTTAATAGTGCTTTGAACTATGCTCATATTCGCAGATCAGCTTTTAATTTGAAAACAACGTACAAAGATTGACCAGGGCTTACCATAACTAGTAAAATTTGACACTGGTCGGAATATACGAAATACAAATGAAGAAGGTAAAAGACATTTACCATCTGCAAAAATATTCGCAATTCTTCAAGAACTACTTTTCCTTCATCAAGAGAAATTGTCAAGGAAGTGTAGGTCATTTTACGTGACCTGTTGGTGAGAGTGAAAGATCGAGTTCCAATGGATGAATTGACTGGAACAATTTACCAGATACCCTGCAAAGACTGCGAAAAAGTATACACTGGCGAGACGGGAAGAACTGTTTGTACACTTAAAAATGAAGATCATCGTGCTGTGGAGAAAGGTGAGATGACTAATCTTCTGGCAGAACATGCCTGGGAGAAAGGTCATGTTCCTGATTGGAAAAGTACAAAAGTTCTTCATAAAAATGTAACTTCTCGCTATTGTAGACTTTTTCTGGAGTCTTGGGAGACTTTTCGAATGCGAAGTAAGGCGATGAACATCGCAAAATCGATGCCTGAACCTTACCGCATTTTTGCTAGGAGATGGGGGAAAACCAGTTTCAGACAGGGGGAATTACCGAGTGTATGACAGTTCTTAGAAAATCCAGATTCAGACAGGGGGGAAAACCCGAGTGCGGGATAGCTTTGGGAAAAAACAAAGTTGGGGTATAAATACCGAACGCCTACACTTCCTTGACACTTTCGCTTGATGAAGGGAACAGTAGTTCTCGAAACGTTGCAGATACCTTTGCAATCAATAAAAATGTGGTGGAAATCTGTTATAACGGGCGCCGATTATAGCGACCAACCGCATAAAAAGACAAAATTTTTACAAAAATTTTATCCCCTATTCATTTATTTTAATTTGCTCGTTAAATCCGGAGTTAAAAAAAGACTTGTTCGCTAAAAGTGGTTAAATTCCATTGCGTTTAACCATTATACCAAGCAAAACCTGTATTTCACTTGCTACGTTCGGAAACTCGCTAAATGCGGACTTATTATATTTTAAGTGGGTACTACTATATTTTACGTCCCCCCAAAAATCCCTCTTGAATCGCCTCAGATTCACTGGTGCCGGTCAAAACAGACTTCGGCTCGCTACCGCTCTTAGCTATTTAGCATTATGAAAACTGTGAAACAAATAATTAATGAAATATTTGCCACCTATATCAAAATACCTGCAATAATTTTTCTTGTCTCTTTCCTATGGCACTGAAGAAATATTCGTTAGTTATTCAATGGCATTTGTGGTCTTCAATTAAGACATAAAAAGAAAGGCTAATATTATACAATAATTTTTGCCACCCATGTATCAGTAGCTCAAACTAGAGCTTTTTGTTTTAGGAGAAAAAGAGACGCCGTCCTCATCCCGGATTCGAACCAGGGTCCCCGCGTTGAGCCCGCGGTGTCTTAACCTACTAGACGAATGAGAACAAGAACAAACGCATTTTTCTCCGTATATTAGGATATAAGATATTATTACCTTTTTTACTTCAAAAACAAAAAGCTCTAGTTTGAGCTACATATACGTGGGTGGCAAAAATTATTGCATAATAAATCCCCCCACGAAAAAACTCACAAAAATCTCGCCCCGGAGGCTTTTCTGTGTTGACTATTATTTGGTAATTGTGTTATCCCTGTGAAGGGTAATAATATCTTACAAAGGCTAATATGTTAAACAGATTAAAAGATTAATTCGACATTAATCAGATTAACGGTTCCAGGGTGTTCTTGTACATCTTTAATTAATTGCTTTATGCTTCTCAGTATATACATGAATATTAAATTAACGTTTTTTTTATTTCACCAAAGATGACAAGCTGAACTCTTAAACGATATTCAATGTAAGGATATTTTTTGATATTACGTTGGTTCACGCCTTAATGAAACACGTTTTTGTAACGTGTCTCATGGTTTCATTTTTAGAGGGAACTGCTTAAATGAGTTTATGGTTAATTTTCCGTAACGAAAATTGACAGCCCACCAGCAATTATTGAGACATTAGTTTGTAACAAAAGGAAGAAAAAGGAGAATTAAAAATTAGGGACACGATTATTTGATGACAGCAATATAAATGTAAAAATTAGGACCGAAAAGAGAGAAAAATAATTGACGAGTTTTTTGTTTCCATCCAAAACGGAGGAAATTTGTTGTTGTCATTGATAAATCATTGTTTAAAAGATGTTCGAATTTAATTTTTCCTGAATTTACTTGGAGCGGGTGCAAACCAAAAATAGCAGAACGTGGCAAAGAATGACGCGAACACGAAAGATGTCCATCTTTATATATTGGCTTCAATGTCATTAAATTATTACAAAAAGTAGGCGATTCTTTACTTCCATGCCGTTGCAATTGAAATAATTAACCTTAGGACAGAGTGACAGAGGATGCGCAAGTTAGAAGAGCAAAATGGCAGCAAAAACGGTTGTAGTAAACGACGCTGATCCAGAGAAAAGAAAAAGATAAGCCACTGCTCCAATATATTAAATTTAGAAAATGAAAATATTGTTATCAGCCTCAAAAGCCACAGGAAGAAAGTCAATAAGCTTTAAGAATGGAGTGATATTTTCTTTGTCTTTGTGAACATTTTCGAAGCACATTTCATCAGCTGAAAGTTTGGAGAAAAGAAAAAGGGAATACAGGAATAGTGAGTGAGTGGATGGGAGCTCGTTTTATCAAGACGACTTTACTCGGCCGCGGGAAACTTTACTGCTTATCCAATTACAGGTCGCTTGGTGCTGCTACAAAGAGCCAATAAGGTAGATCGAATTCTATTTCTTTTCCCTCTCCCTCTCTCTCAGCCAGAGGGTATACGACAAAAAAACTCCACGAAAACTCTCATCAAATGACGAGCAAAAATACAAAAACAACATTGGAGTGATTACTCCCTTTAATGATGTAGAAAAAACTGAAAATACCGGAAGATACTTTGGAAGAACTAACAGAGCTAGGTTTTCGAGAACATAATACTAGAGAAAAAAACTCAAAATTGCTAAGGTTCGTCGTTATCTTGTCAAAAAAGCAAACAAAACAAATCATTATTTGGCTTACACCTCGCCAGACTCCTTCTTTTTTTAAGGTATTTGGTATTACTTCAGGGGCCTCTAACGTCCAATTTACATATTATTTGCCTTTATTTTACCAACCAATTAAAGTGACTTTGACAGGCATGTAAGACGAAAGAAAGAAGGAAAGTATCGAAAAAGTCATTGCAAAATCGATAATCTGCGATGACAGATATTGCTTTGTGGAAAAACAGGGAACTAAAATTCAACGTCAACATGTAAATAAAGGGTAAATGTTTTGTAGAACTATTTATCCATTTTAACCCTCATAAAAAAGTTACAAAAACATGCCCGCGTGACCGCATATGTTGACCTATTAGCAATTGTGTTGTCCCTGAGAAGCGTAATACTCATATGCGTATACAGAAAGTTCCTAAGGGGAGGTTATAGGCACGGGGGGGGTTAATAGAGCTTCAACTCACATATTCCTATGTTAAATATACAAAATTGCATCGCAATGGGGGGTTACAACAGCCATCAACACCCCCCTGCATACGCCAGTAGTAATACTCTCTTATAAACCTGTAAGTAATGCCATATAGAACTGTAGTCAAGGTTTTAAACAGTTTTGGAGCGAATCATCGAAGTTTATATCTTTTTTTCAATTACGACTTCAAATAATTTTTTTAATGTTTTCACTTATTATAAGAAATAAAAAAATAATATTTTACCTTCAACTTAAAAAAAAAATCATACAAATTTTTTGGGTGTACAAATAAACCAGAATAATGTTATTCATAACGAGCCAAATGAAAATACATCATGTACAAAGAAAGGTAATATATACAGTAGAGCCTTTCTAATACGAACCCCACTGGTCCGGACGGACTTAAAAAGAAAAAAATGTTAAAATTAAAAATCGTGCATCAATTTTAAAACATACTGTATCCCTTTCGTTTGTACTATATTAGTTTCCTTTAGTACCATATAATCAATAAACTTTGAATTTAAATCAATAACATGTTTCATTTTTTATCCTAACTCAATTCGTAGGTTAAAACAGTAGGCTCACGTTCTAGTATTAAGACCGAAAAGGACATTTTTATGATAAAAACATCAATTTTAATAGTTTTACCCATCTAAAACTTGTTTTACAGACATTTTAAATCTTATTCTGTTCAATCCACACTTTCAGTGATTCGAATGAAGTTAGTAAAATTCTACTGTGATACGTAAACCTATTTCATACAATTTGATACTAATCGAAAAAGCATTATATGTCATACCACCACATAAGATATAACGATAGGATATTTATGAATATCAAGTACAAATTACAAATGTTGTAAGTTGTCACATATTACAGGAAAGGAGAGTGTGAGGAGAGTGAAAATATACCCTTAACGAGCCCCCCCATGGTATAAATAATGACTAATTTTTAATACAGGAACAAAACAATAAAATGTAGTAAAATCCAAACCAAATTACTTTCCCACACTTTCATCAATGCACAGTTTTTAAAATTACTGGAAAGGGGGGGTGATATGTGCACATCCATATATGAGTATATACATATGAAGAGTATATTATGCACATTCATATTTTAGAAAATACTTAAAATTGTAATTTATTTCATAATTTGGAGGGCTAGGACCCCACAGGCCCATATAACCCCACGCTTATGCTCACTCCATAACACGTTACACAGATTCAGTAGCAAATTTCACTCACAATAATTTACTTGATAAAGATAATTTGATAAATATCCTAACCATCAATATAATATAATTGGTAACATGTTTAAAAATGTAATGTAAAATGTAACATATAGATCAAAAGAAAGAAACGATTCTTTCAATAACTTTACAAGAAATTCGTGATTACCTTGAAATACATGAGATTTTGCTACGTTATTCGGAAGAAAACTTCTGCCAACAAGAAAAAGTGGGAAGAAAGAAAATTAGAGAAGAAAACTTAAACGGAAGTGAGAAAACGATAGAGTTGAGTATTTCTTTTATGCCATTCGATGAGCACACTTAAAACGCCATAGAAACGAAACGAAGTATAAATGAAAAGCCATATAATCGAAAATGAAACCAATCTATTAGGAGGATTCACAGAGCCGTGGCTAAACAATGTACAAATGAAAAAGACGTATAAAAGAAGACGTATAAATGACGAAATAAATAGATTTTACTGTGTTAGAAAAATAAGTAAACGTAGTTAGGGGGAGGGGGGAAGAGATAAAATATGGTTAAAAAAAGGGAAAAATTTATAATTAAATGTTTTCTGTGTTATGAGCGTGTAAAAGGAAGTTCTGTTCGTCAGTCCATCTCTACAGATTTTGTCCGTGAATTTGAGAAAAGAAAAATCAGCATAACTTTGATTTTTTGAAAAAATGGATTTTCTTTAAAAGTTTTCTTTTAAAATTTTCTTTAAAATGGTTGAGTTCAGGGGCGTCGAAATTGAAAAATTATGGGGAGGGTCCAAGAGGTCGTAAAAAGGTTATGTGATTCGGGACGTTAAAGGAACAAACGTGTCCCGATATCCAAGGTTGGGGAGTGAGCCCTCTAAGCACCCGTTTCTACGCCCCCGGTTGAGTTTCTACGCCCCCGGTTGAGTTTCTACGCCCCCGGTTGAGTTCCTAACCATGTGCTTCAATTAAATTTATATTTGAAATATTCTAGAGGCATAAACTGAAAAAACATGTCTTATCCAGTAATTTCTCCTATCGACGATTTTCAAGGCACGTGGGATAAACGTTAAACAGAAGAGAAAAAAAAAATGTTCACCCTAATCCTATTCAGTGACGGATCAAAGGGGGGGAATTGGGGAAAATTTCCCCTCCCAAATCCATAAAAGTGCAGTGGAAATCGGTTATAACGAGCGCAGATTATAACGACCAACCACATATAACGACGGAATTTTTACATAAAGTTTGATTTCCTATTTTATTATTTTTTTTATGAAATTTCTCTTTAAATCTGGGTCCAAAAAGGAATTCTTCGCTAAGAGCGGTTAAATTATAATCTTAATCATTATGCCCAAAGAAATCCATATTTTCCCTTGCTATATCCGGAAACACGCTAAATGCGGGCACGTTATAACTGGGTCCTCCTGTATTTTACGTTCTCCCCCAAAAATTTCTCCCTGGATCCGTTTCTGGTAATCCTGTGAAGTATTTTCCGGGAACACAAAATGCAGTCATCTAACGAAATTAGTCATTAATTATAACTACGTTATTGAGAGAGTATACTGTAGTTGCACTAATAATAATTTATTATATAACAGTTATCCACGAACACAAGTCATTAATTATAACAATGTTATTGAGAGAGTTTAATGCAGTTATATTAATAATAATAATTAATTATATAACAGTTATTTACGAATACACGTCATTAATTATAATGACGTTATTGAGAGAATATACTGTAGTTGTGTGTGTGTGCATTAATAATAATTAATTATATAACAGTTATCTGCGAATATAAGCCATTAATTATAACGACGTTATTGAGAGAATTTATTGTAGTTTCATAAATAATAATTAATTAATAACAGTTATCTGCGAATACACTGTTTTACTATGAAAGCTTCCTGATGGTGGATCTTTTTTTTCCCCAAATTCTGAGGTTTTCATCAGATCTCTTTCAAATTTGTCATACGAAAAGGTACCAAACGTTGAAACCCTTCTAAAAAATTTGATTGGGATAACGATAAAACTTGTTTCGGTATTGTATATTTTATATATTAAAAGTTGTAATGACTGGAAAAAATGAAAATACAACTCGTGCTTGCATTTTTGCCAACCATGGAAAATTTTAATTTTCCATAATTTTCATAGTAACATAAGAAAATTGGGCATGGATGACATAATTAAATGCCAAGAAAATAATATTTAACTATATATATATAAGCCTTTTTTTTCAAAACTTTTATCTCAATACGAGATTTCAAATAGTGATTCGAAGAGTAAGTATTAATCAATATCCAATTTTCATTATTCATAACCAAGGAACATATCTGCCAAATTTGATGGTAATACCATTAAAAACCAGACGTGAGGCACATTTTGAAAAAGAAAAAATCATGTTTAAAGATAAAAATCAATTATTATTTTTTAACGTGCTATAATGACTCAAAAAATAATCGGATTTTAAAACAGTTGAATTCTTTGTGGCATAAAAAACATCAGTTACCAGAATATATCAGAATATCCCAAAATCCAACCATCCTCGTAAGTTAAAAAAAACAAACAAAAAAAAAAAACCCCCACCCCTGAGAGATTGTATTTGCGGATTTAATAATCCAAACTCTTTGTTTCAAAATTCAAAGTTATCCAGATGCATCATATGTATTTTTATAATTATCGTTTAAATAAAATTGATCATCTGCATTATTCAACAACAAACATTTTTATAAATTATGAAATTTGTTTCAAAAACGCACCAATAGATGGCGCAACAACCCGCTCGCATTCAGACCTCACTTGATGTTAAATAAAAGGCAGATTGAATTGAAGGGGCTATTCTGAAAAATTGTCACGTTTTTACCGACTATATTTCCGATATTTGGGATTTATTCCGGGGTGAAAGTCCTTTAGAATCTCAGCTTTCCCCTCCCGAATCGCTTCATTCCTCGTAACTGCTTACTGCAGAAATGGTATACATACATTTTGCTCATCTTCTTCGGCGGCGTGGCACCATTCTTTACAACACTGTACTTGTCCCTTCAATTCGATGGTTAGATTGTCTATTTTTATTGCAATATTCGAAGTTTGTGTGGATTGCGGGTATCTACAAATATGAACCGCGTGTATAATTCGCGTATTAATTGCAAAAAGTTTTCTGGTGAGGCATTGTCAAATGCATGCAATACATTGTTTACATTAGCGGATTCAAGTGGGGGGCGGGGGTGGGGGGGGCGAGCACCTCCATATATCGCCTCCCTAGAGTCGGGATAATATCATGGAAAATAAAATGAAAAGTACTGGACATTTGGCTAAAAATAACAATCGGAAACAACCCCACCCCCACCCCCTTGAAAGATCTCTAGATCCGCGCTTGTGAGTTTAAGGCAGGATCCAGAATCTATGGCTTGCGAATAACACTTGGCCAGTCATACTTCATTTTACTGTTAGAATATATTAAAGAATATCATGCAATATAAAATATATAAATACGTAGTTTTTTCTGGCTTACGAGTTCTCAGCTTTACAATTAAAAGTCATCAAAAAATCTGTCCGAATAATGAGAGTTATTTCACACGCCCAGTTATTTTAAACTAAAATATTGCTATTGAAACACTTGTTGGTTTTTTCACTATTAAAGACATTTAAAAGCATATTAACACCCTGAAATTTTGAATCACAAGATCCCAATTTTGAGAGAACTACAATAGGCCTATTTGCTAAGGATTTAAAAAATGCTCATTCCTGCTCTTTTGAAATTTATGAAGCAACTTAAGCAAACCGTTATTGTAGTTTTATCCATAGAAATAGTCGCAGTATTGTCACTATTTCTGCCTCTAACGAACGAACAACGACATGACTCTCAACAAGCTCTGTACAATTGAGGGAAAAGCACTTAACGACGAATTGTATTTGATATTGAGGAGGATGTTGATTAAATATTTACGGTATTTAGGAATATTCATATATTTCATTGCAATACTTCAGTTTTGATTTTTATATAAATCTTTGATTATACATTAGACGACGTTTTATTATTATTTATTTTACATTAATAAGGTTTTCAATGAGAAAATAAATTTCGTCAGGATGAAAAAACATCCTTATTTTGGATTTATTTTATTTGTCTATGGCAAATAGGTTCTCGCTTTACGGATTCTGGCTATACTGGTATTGAGTTAAATTCGTGAAGACAAGAAAAACCTATATAACATTTATTAACGCCATTATTATTAAGCACTATTTTCAAATATTAATTTAATCTAAATTAACACATACGAATTTATATAAGCTTAGGTATAAAGAAGTGATATTAGGGTAGTTTAGGATTGACTATTAATTAAAGGAAAATAAATAATGATTTTTTTTTTCGATTTGGAAGTGATCAGTTTCCTCGCTATCTACCTGGCAAGTTGAAATAACAAACATTCCCGTCAAAGCTTATCAATAAGTTACAGGATATGTATGAAAATATTTTCGAAATATCAACCTCGTGCAGCGAATTTTAAAATTGAGGTAATTTTTGACAAAAAGAAGAAGAAAAATGTTTTGATAAAAACATTTTTTTTTCTTTTATAAGGAATTTTATTTAGCAGCTATTAATATTAATTTAAATTAATATTAATAGCTTATTTTTAGCATTTATACGTATACATATTACACATATAACATTCATAACAGCCTTTTATAACAGCACCTTTTATAACATAAGCCAAATGCGTATAAAATAAGATATGATTTTAAAATGAAAGCTGGGGAATATGAATGACTCACTGTGAAAGATGGACAGAATTGTTTGAAGAATCACTGAGTGAAGGATTTTTCACGTCCCACAAGTGCTATAATTTTTCTTGTAAGTACTTCTGGCATCTTATCCATGGTTCAAACTGGAGATGTGCGAACACTCAATGAGTAAATTAAAAGAGCTAACTCATCAGCGTGAGTCAGAGCTACAATTTTGACTCACTGAAAAGATTAATAATTTAGTGTGACCCCGTTAGACCTTGCTGTATAAGATATAGCTTAGATAGATAAAGTTTCTTAATTATGTTGTTCACTTAAGTATGCAGTTGTACTAAAGTTTTGTGAATCTACGGGAGTTTGTTTACGAATGCATCCTGGCGTATTCCGGCCGTTGTTAGAGTTCCGTGTTAAAGGTTCGAGTAAACTGGTATTTGAGACTGAGGAAGTGTTGAATGCCGAGCCAACGAATATAAGTGGAGCTGCTGAGTTATTACGTCCACGAAACTTCGCCTTATAGAGTGAGCTGGTGTACCCGTCCTCAACTTCGTCAACTGCAAAAAGGTGGGCTGAGTAAAGAACTGGACTCGGGTGACGTATTGCCGTTACGATTTAAGTTTTCGTCAGTAACTAATGTTTAATATTGTGTGTTGAAATATTTACCTTTAACTAGCTTATGATAGAACTGGAACTGTCTTAGTGACTGTCTGAAATTTATTGTGACGCAAGGACAAGAGCCAGTTAGGTGGTTTAATAGTCTAATGACGTTTGTTGAAAAGAATAACCTTTATAAAAGTGTTGGATAGTTAAGAAAGTACTGGAACTAATTCAGTGGCTGCCTACATGTAATTTGAGGCGCAAGGACAAGCGCAGGCTACACGGTTAAGTTAGAAGTAACAAGAAGGGACTTAAACCTTCCTGGTTGAATTCCTAACTGTGCAATATTTTGTTCTAAGTGTTTTTAGATTGCCTGCAGTAAATAGTGTTTCAATTACGGAGGTGGTACTAATCGAATAGGCGTCGCAGCTTAGAAGCGTTAAGTTAACGCAGGCCAGCTCTGGATTTTCAAATCCAGGTCACGACTATGTTCTTCAATAGTTATTTTAGTTAGCCTTTTAGCTCAGTTATTACGCTTATGAATCTTAGTAATGTACAGCATACTTTTTAAAAAATACTGTGAGCTGCCCCGGAGGAATCAGGAAGCGTACTTGAAGATTAAAATACCTTTAACAAACTTGATTGTGATCTGGAACGTATGGATGTAAATCTAAAGTACTCAAAATAAACGTCTCTGCGAAATTTTTTATATTCATTCGTAATCACTCTGACCTTTGGTCCCACGAAAAATAGTTTTGTAACTTGTCTTCCTAGTGTAGAAAGATAGGGCTAAATCTTTTTCAGTCTCACTTAAGAGTTTGAGTAAGAAGAGGTTTTTACAATTTTATTTATTAATCATCTAAAGAAAACACTTCGTAAATAAACAAAATAATTATTTTCTTTTACGTTATGGGCGTGAAAAACATAAAAAAAAAAAAATCGGAAAAATCTGTTAATAATCTCTCTCTAAAAATTTTAAAGTCATTGCTTTATTTATCTGTATAGTGAAGGGAATATTTATAAGATAGATAAGATAAGAAATAAATTTATTCAATCTGTATACAGTTATTGTTGATACATCTGTTTCAAAAATAAACTATTCTAACGTTTTAAGAGAAATTCTGGAGATTCAGATGTAATTGATATGATTTTGCAAGAAACGGAGGAGAGAAGAAATAATACAAAGCTGGAAAAATAAAACAGACGCGTTTCAAAAAACAAACAAAAAAACAAAAAAACAAAACTGTTGGTGGAAATTGTAAGGCTCATGTATGATATTATTACCCTCCGCAGGGATAACACAATTGCCAAATATGGTCAACACAAGAAAGCCTCCGGGGCGAGATTTTTGTGAGTTTTCGTGGGGGAATTTATTATACAATAATTTTTGCCTGGATTCGAACCAGGGCCACTCCGTACCGAGGGACTCTGGTTCGAATCCAGGATGGGGAAAGCGTCTCTTTTTCTCCAAAAACAAATAAGCTCTAGTTTGAGCTAATTAATACGTGGGTGGCAAAAATTATTGTATAATGTAAGGCGCATTTTAAATATTTAGGAGAGAGAGAATTTAAAAAAAATATTTTAACGCTTAAAAGATGCCGACGTTCATTTAAAACCTAATTTAATAAATAAACACTTCGTGCCGAATTCCAAACACAGAATGGGTTTATAAATATTTTGCGTTATTAAAATATAAATGCAAGCAGAGATGGGCCACCTGAAAATTGTTTACTGAAAAATTTAATCTAATTCTTTACACATGTGGAAAATTCGTCGCTTTAATGATTAAATAAAATGCTCATTTTGGAGCCGCTTTTTAAAAGAGCTCAAAATTTCAATTTTTAAAATATTCTAAGCCATAAACATTTCTGACGCAACAGCTTTAAAAAAATAGCTTAAGCTTTAAATTTAAACTTGCAAATGCAATAGCATCGAAATCAAACAAAACAGTTTAAATATTCAAAAAAGGCATCGTTAACTATTAAGAGAATTATAATTTAAATCGTAAGTAAATATTGTTGTGTGAATGCTTAAGAACACGGGTGCCTTGAAAATACATTACTTATATTCCGTATAACGATAAATAAACAATCATATTTTTTTTATCTGATCACATTATTTAGAGAGATCTTATCGTGATTGATGATTGCTGATAATTACATTTTTCAAACTACTTTAAACAACTGTTGTCAATCTGGTGACTTTTTACAAGCGTCAATCTTAGCTTTTCGCACTAGATTGGCGCTTGTTGCCAATCTGGTGATTTTTACAAGTGCCAATCTAGTGGGAAAAGCTAAGCCATCTTCGGTATCGATCATGTATGGCATACGAAGAGTTACAGGTATGCAACTGGCAGTGGGCCGCCAAAATTTTAATTATCTGAACGGTAAAAAAACAACTAAAAGGATGACTAAAGGTTCTTATTTATAAAAATATTGTACACATATTCACGCACTCTTAGCCAGAGAGAAAGAGATACAGACAGACATGCAGGCAGACAGACGGACGGAGAGACAGGTATACAGTTCGTAGCTTAGCGGCCGCGTTCTCTTTTATCACGTGTTTTTATGTGACCTTTGAATTTACGTACTTTTAAATTTACGAATTTCAGTTCTTCTTTCTCCCAACCAACGAACTTTTGATTGGTGAAATGGAAACTTTGGCTTATATCGCGTGTGGACAAAGTTAATTTCGTTCAAATGAGGGTAGTACGTAGTTACGTTATGAGCATATTAAAAACATTTTAATTGCGATAATTTGTCGTAATTACTTTTTTATATAAATTATACTTTACTTATACTTATATATACTTTTTTTATAAATTTTCTCCCCCCTCTCTTATATATATATAAATTTTGTGAAGTTTGTGGTGTTCACGAAAAATTATTGCTATATGTCAAAATGTTTCATATATTGAAATTTTTTAGAGAGCTCAGAATTTTTCTCTCGACGATGTGAAGGAAAACAAGTGAGAAACAAAATAGAGGCCCTGAAAGAAAGCGAATATTTGCAAACATTTGCTTGCATAGCTTTCCATAATTCGTTATGCACATGCATATAGAACGAGAAATGTATAACATAGTATGTAATTAATTTGTGAGCAAATAAAGATAACTATTATTAAATGCAATATGCTACAAAATATACAAAAAAGATCTTTTTTGTATGTCAAAGTCTTTTTTTTTAAACGGAACCGTCGATTTCGATATATGGGAGTTTTACTGTATATAGTTTTTATGAAGCATGTCACATTAAAACTCAAGTATTGGCTAAAGATTAGCGAAAATGTGTGTGAAACGGGTATGGATAGCTCTTTACCTAACTACCAAGTTGGCGTAGATTAGAAGTGCTGGTGTGTTAAATCTTTCAAAGACCGATTCACTAAACGGGTCGTTTCGTTTATAATAGACGGGCAAAACCGTTCGGTGATTCGTTCATTTTAACGAGTTGGCTTACCTATAATGGGAAAGCTTTAGCCACAAGACAATATTATATTTGCTTCAGGAATATTAAAAACAAAGGAAAGGAGGGTGAATCGAACCTCCAAACAGTTTTTGTGTTGTTCGACTGGGAAAGCGTATTATCAGTATTCCCAAGATACGTTTTAGGCTGTTGGAAAGCATATTACAGAAGTCGGTTGCTGATTGAAAATGATTGGGATAGATTAATTGAATACATACGTGTATAGATTCAATAGTCATTGAATTTATACATTTTTAAATTTATATATTTCTGTATTATGTATTTCCATCTAATTAATTCAATAAGTATTGAACCTACACAGCGATAAGGTAAGGGTAATATGTGAACAACAACCATGTGTTCGATTTCAACCTTTTGCAAGTAATTAATTAATTAGTTTGCAGGGCAAAGACCTGCCGGAAGTCGGAGGAAAAAGCAAATAATATCTGCTTGACGAACAGCTAACTTCCCAATAAATACGGTTCAAAGACAGAATTACAGGTAGTAAGTAAAAAGAATTACACAATAATTTTTGCCACCCACGTGTATTTAGCTCAAACTAGAGCATTTTAGTTTTCGAAGGGAGGGGGGGGGAGAGGCGCCATTCTCATCCTGGATTCGACCCAGGGTCCCTGCGTTGAGCCCGCGGTGTCTTGACCTACTAGATGAATGAGGACAAGAACAAACGCATTTTTCTCCGTATATGAGGATGTAAGATATTATTACCCTTCACAGGGATAACACAATTGCCAAATAATGGTCAACACAGAAAAGCCTCCGGGGCGAGATTTTTGTGAGTTTTTCGTGGGGGAATTTATTATACAATAATTTTTGCCACCCACATATATTTAGCTCAAACTAGAGATTTTGGAAAACTTTTGGAGAAAAAGAGGCACCGTCCTCATCCTGGATTCGAACCAGGGTCCCCACATTGAGCCCGTGGTGTCTTGACCTACTAGACGAACGAGGACAAGAAAAGCATTTTTCTCCGTATATAAGAATGTAAGATATTATCACCCTTCATCGGGATAACACAATTGCCAAATAATGGTAATTAATTGGCAATTGTGTTATCACTGTGAAAGATAATATCTTACAAGAAAAAAGAAATTGTAAAAATAACAATCAAACAATTAAAACTAGTTTGGTTGGTTGCATTTTCATGGCGCAAGGACAGCGAGGGCCATTCTGCGCCAAACAAGGTGATACAATTAAAAATAAGGTCAGAAAATAATCAGATAAATACATGAAAATGACCGTCAAAAGAGATGGATGCAGCTTATAGATAAACATTTATAACAGGTAACATATCAGTAATGATAAGCAATACAACAGCAAAGGAAACTAATTACATAATCAGCAATATTACAAGTCGAAAATCCCCAATCCCGTATTGTTTCACAATCAGCAAACTAAGATTACGTTCTATGTGAGATTTGAGGGGTGATGGGCAGTTGCGTTATGTTAAGTGCATAAACTTTATTAACTTAAATATTGGGCGTTGTAAACTGACAAAAGTATATGGAATATTAGTATAAAACATCTCTGTTTGGGTGTTTACATGTCAATTACTTTTATTTTTTTTTCTTGAAAAATTATTTCGAGCTGCCAGTTCTTCATAGAAATCAAACCGTTGAGTGCAAATGTTAATATACAATACTGCCTTTCCTTCGAAGCTTGCAAAATGATTAAAAGCGTTCTATTTTGGATTTCACTCGCTAGGCGTAAGACGAAAATTGCGTTCTAATATTTTCGAGGAAGTTTCCTAACATATTTGAATTTCAAAAAAAAAAAAAAAAGTTTTAATAAGAGAGAAAACTTTTTGAGATATTTCGAGACACACAATTTCGTTTTCCACCCCGTTCGAACATCTAAAAGGGTCGATGCTATTCTCGCGAAAAGCAAAATCTTTAGAGAATGTGATGAAACTTCTTTTACGGTGGCATAAATTTTCTTATAGCGTGGATCGTTTGTCGTCCCTTTAACACGCGACGTGCGTCAAGTCGATATGTCTTTATCGATCTTGGGGTCCAGGCCGAACGATGACATCACATTCAAAGGAGTTTCGAAATTGTGTTTATGCTAATAATATTTTACTGTAAAAATATGTAAATTTATAATTGATGTGGCATGACTATTTATTCGGGAGCTATTGTTAGCGCTGAACAGTGGTGTAGTCCTAAAATAAAAAGTGGCCTAGCCCCCTTCTAAATTAGGGGTGGATCCACCGGGGGGAATCAGGGAACCCTCTAACCTATACCACTGAGCCACTGCGGCTAGTTCTCTGCTTATTAGCGTACTCGTTAATCACTTGATTGTTTATCACACGCCACGGACGGTCCTGTAATTTACAAAAGATCGGCGGCAGAAACGTAATATGATGTGATATTAGAATGATTGGGTCTCACGGCTGTCTTTAGGTGAAACGCATTCTTTCAATTTGGTGGCATATTTGAATTGCAAGTGGCTGAATTTGAATTGCAAGTGGTATTTGAAAATTAATGAATTATTTAAATCGAGAATTTTGGTTTAGATTGCGACACAACAGTGTAATAAATAAGAAGTGGATTTGATAAAATGCATTTATTAAAAACAATACATTCATTACACAGTAAAATCTCCCTTACCGACCACCTCCCGTGACGACTATCTTTTCTGAAAACGGATTTCCTTCTCCCATAGACTCAACACTAAATTTACATCAATTCAAAGACCACCTCTCTGAACGACGGTTTTCCACTGAACAGACGGTGGTCGTCTTAGGGAGGTTTTAGTGTATATAAGTTAAGAATATCGGTGGAGGGGTGAGGAGCCTAGAAAGGGGTCTCTGAGTAAAAAGTTCGAGAGTCAATGGTTTAAATAAATAAATAAATATTTAACTTCGATTACGTGGATGTAATGGTAGCATGGTTTAGACCTCCGCTCCCTTGTTGTCAGGAAAGATTAATAAATTTCAACGCATTCCCCCCCTCCTCCTCCTACGATGCTTACGTAATACATAAACGACCCCTGTTCCCTGGTCCGGTGGTTTTATTTTGTGTTGTCCGCAGTTCCTTTGTAATTACAAAGAGTTACTTGGTCATTGTATATATGTGGCTATCTAGGTCCCTTGGATACGGCATTGCGCTCATAACCATGTACATAGGGAGCTAAGACTACCAGGAACTTGCCAGGAACTTCTAGCTCTTACTTTTCTATTGGGCTAATTGTGTCAGGTCTTTGGGGTTTTCCTGTTATGCTTACGAGAATTTGGATTAGTATCCCATAAACCTCCACTTTCAAGGTATTTATCCCCATACTTGGTTGATAATAAAACTTACCTTGTTTGGCTCAGCATGATTTTAACAGTCTTTGTGTCACAAAAAAATCAATCAACATTGTGTGTGTGTATATATATATATATGGCCTGCAAAAGGGTTGCTGGTATCTAACTGGAAGGAGACCCACACGCTGAACGTATGTGACGATGTGTGGAACCGGCCAGGCCAGTAACCTAGTGTCCTACCCCGCCTTCAAGTGGTGCAGGCTGAGCTTTCTATTTATGTGGCAAATTAATATTTGCTGCACGGATAGAAAGGCGGAAGGGGAGGGCTAATTCACCAACCCGTCTAGCCAGCGTGGTGAAATTATGGCTAATTCCTCCATTATGTTGACACACCAGAAACCATGGCCCCTAGTCTCCAGGTGCTGGAGTGCTCCTGATCAAGGCAGCGGTCAGTGTGGCATGAAAGCAGGGGGTGCTAAGAATCACTGGAATGGCCCAGGCTGCCGTTTGTTATTGACCTTGGCTACGTTTAATGGACGATCCCTTGCTTCTGAAGCAAAACTTCAGGAATTGGAAGAGGAACTAGACAAGATCAAATGGGACATTGTAGGACTCAGTGAAGTTAGAAGAAAAGGTGAAGAGTTGGTGGAACTTAAAAGTGGACATTTGTTTTATTATAGAGGAACGGAAACTGGAAGAACAAGTGGTGTTGGCTTCTTAATCAACAAAAGAATTAAAGACTACCTTCTTGAAGTCGAAAGCACGTCAGATCGAGCAGCGAGGCTCGTTGTTCAACTAACCCAGCGATACCAACTTCAGATAGTACAGGCATATGCACCAACATCAAGCCATACCGACGAGGAGGTTGAGGAATTCTATGAAGAAATCAAACAGCTACATACCAAGGGGAAACAACACATCAAGCTCATCATGGGAGATTTTAATGCAAGAATTGGACAACAGGAACAAGGAGAGACATCGGTTGGTAAATACGGATACGGGGAAAGGAATGAACGTGGCGATCAACTCATCGAATTTGCAGAAGCTGAAAATCTTAGCATCATGAATTCATTTTTTAAGAAGAAACCGCAAAGAAAATGGACATGGAAACACCCAAATGGGGGAACTAGTGAAATTGACTATATCCTGGCAAACAAGAAATCAATTATTGAAGATTGCAGTGTACTGAACAGATTTAATACTGGAAGTGATCATCGAATGGTGAGATGTAAAATGCACTTAAATACTAAACTAGAAAGGCAGAAGCTCATTAGGAAACAAGTATGTAAGAGGGTGGATTTAAAGAAATTAAAAGAAAATACCGAGGCATTCAAGTTGGAATTAAAAAATCGCTTTTCTGCACTGGAAGGACTTATTGAAGAAGTTGACATCTCAGAAGCAAATGAAAACATTGTTAAGACAATAATTGAAACTGCTGGGGAAATTGGTGGTGTAATATGTAAAAAGCAGAATAGCAAATTATCTGAGAAGACGAAACAACTCATGAAAAGGCGAAGACTTATGAAGGTGGACAATCAAAATACCAGTCGCAAGATCGAGTATGTAGAACTTTGCAAAACTTTGCGCAAAAACATGAAAGAAGATATAAGAAAATTCAATTGTGAGTTAGTAAGGAAGGCCATTGAAAGCAACAAGAGCCTTAGGGTTGTTAAAGGGAGTTTGTCTATTGGGAAGAAACACATCATTGCATTAAAAGGAGAGGATGGCACTGTAACAAGAAATAGGGAAGAAATACTTAGAAGAGTTGAAGAATTCTACAGAAAGCTGTATGAGGGTAACAGTGGATTAAACGAAGACTCTGAGATAGTCGAAGGAACAGCTCCTAAAATCTTAAAAGAAGAAGTAGCATTTGCAATAAAAAGTATGAAGAAAGGAAGATCCCCTGGCGATGATGGCATTACATTAGAT
>QLNU02014802.1:93583386-93619981 GCA_006491805.2 Dysdera silvatica
GTTGGCTCACTGGAAGAATTTAGTTAGCTCTACAATATATCCACATGTTTTTCCTCGTTGGGCTATCATTGAAATCCAAACAAACCTGGATGTTCTTAAACATATTTTGAAGTGTGTATGGCTTTCATCTTTCTGCCAAGTTCCAAATAATTAGCTAAGTAGTGTTTTGCAAACTAGAACGACAAAACAGCAGCATTTGTTTAAAATATACGTCAGTAGAAATGTTGATATATTATTTCATGTTCTTATCAGCTTTTCCGAAATTTACCGCACCGGATAATTTTTTTATCCGGTGCGATCTGTGGTTAAACTTAATCTTTGTAAAAAATTTACTCTCTCGCAGCTTAACACTCTTCCTCATCTGCAACTAAATTTCATCAAATTAAATACACGCTTATCCAATACTTGCATGATATCGTTTTTTAAATCTCATCAAAATTCCTTTACAGAAAAATGAAATTAGAAAATAAGAAACTATCCTATTTAAACAAGTTTCTTTCCCT
This sequence comes from Dysdera silvatica, assembly GCA_006491805.2. Lineage (NCBI taxonomy): Eukaryota > Metazoa > Arthropoda > Arachnida > Araneae > Dysderidae > Dysdera > Dysdera silvatica. The sequence goes on from QLNU02014802.1 coordinate 93,583,890, forward strand.
CTTATCAAATCAGCTGCAGCAGATTAAGTTACAAATTTGGTGGGGAAAATTTATTCCTAAGTTTATTATTTATTTCGTCTAATTTTTTATCAACGTTTAAATTATAAACGCATTTATATTTTCGGATACAGCAATAAGTTTGCGAATAAAGAAAATTTTCTGGATCAAAACTCGCTTGTAAATTGTTAAACATTTTAAGACAAATTTATTAATGTCATTCAATAAACAATGTCAAATTATCAGAGTAGTTTTAAGGTCATCAGTAGTGTAGCAATTCAAAACTCACGATGGGCTCAAGTGGCTTTAAAGGAGATTATATTATGCGACCTTAGAGAAAATAATGGGTTGTGATATCCAACAGGGCAGCTCGAGCCCCTTGAGTCCCCTTTTCCGTACGCCACTATAAGCCAGTGCCGTTTTTTGACTTGTCAACAGCTTTTGTGCATCTTGCCAAAGCTTGTACGCTTTGCAAATAATTATAGCTCATTTGAGATTGTCACGAATCTTGTGCACTATTAGTGTTGTGCACAATTGTGCTTGTGCACAGGTAATACACAAATTATACTTGTGCACAAATAAGTGCTTGTGCAAAATTAGTGATTGTGCACAAATGCACAATTAGTGGTTGTTCACAAATCTGACTCGACGGCTTCGCGTCCAACTTCAGAATTCACCTCCGAAGCTCTTCCGGTACGTGCTTTGTCCTCAAGGCTGCACTCTTAATTTTGAAATCCCTTGATTCAAAATTTTGTCATTCTTTCAGACACTGTTCCTTCAACTTTCACAGCACAACTTTCTCTCACTACAGCGGTCAATTTTCTTAAAAATCGTAACAGCACTCAAATTGTTCTATTTACGGTATGTTTGGTTGAGTATAAACTTTTTCGAACATTTAGCAATCTGTCCGTCTCCAGGCGACATGTACACTCTTGAGACGTAGCAGAATACAAAACAATGGCTTTGGACCTAACAAAAGAGTCATCTGTACCCTTAAATTTTACCTAAATTTCTTTTCAAAGGCTACTTTTTCACGTTTCATCAAGAAATAATTTTATATTAATTTTAACAGAAACTAATAACGAAGAAACGCTTAGTTTCTCAGAGCTTGCAAGAGAGGAATGGTGCAAAATGTGCAAACGAATCGTGAAAGACAAAAGAAACGTGCATGCAAAATTGTGCAAGACCATGCCGCATGAATCAAGGCCCTTGTTCGTTGAAATTGTTTCATCGTTTCAAACGTATTTCTCCCACGATTTGTTTGTTCCGGTTTTACACCACAAAGATAATTAAATTCATGCTCCGTCTGAACCTATACCCTTTTCCACGAATCAGCGACGGCTCGTGGCGAAAATTTAGCGAGACAGAAATTAAGACAGTTCACCAAAAATACATTAACCTATGTATTTACTCAGTCAGCGAAACCTGTTTCTTGGCGAGTATAGACCGTAATGCAACTTATTTTGGTGAATTAGCCTGGTTCAGCCTCATTAAAATAAAGCCACGAGCCGCCACTGCTACGAATCCGAACCTCTGTTGCCTAGGGAACCAAACTACGGACTATGAAAACCGTACACGCGGAAAACGTATGGCAGGAACCATACATATTTTATAGTACTATTACAATCGAACACGGGTTTACGGCAACGATAGCCGTTGCCAATACTCTACCATAGGGCACTTGCCCTTCCTACAAAAAAGCTTACGTAGGGTGGAAATAAATTATTTCAGATTTCAATATTTATTTATTTTCAAACTCTTATCAGGCAATCTCATAAAATATCGTTGCATTTGTAGCGTTTATTTATAAGACAGCATGTGAAAAAATATAACACGCCTGTGTATTTTTATCTATTCCATTACTAATTAAATTTTTATTAAAACATAGATTCCATCTTATTATGACCCGATTACAAATAATTACATATTTTTACAGGCATACTACCCACTGCAAATACACCCTGCAACGGCAGCCGAAGAAGAAGGACGCGGAAAAGCTGACCTCAAAGAACTACATGACAAACAGATACAGAGCATGAGGCAATACTTCCAGTTGAAAAGTCCCCGGTCACCACTCATCCAAGCCACAGTACTAGCAGATGCAAATTACACGCCACTAAACCTGTGTAATACCGAAGAGCGTGTCCTGGAGGCAGCCAATGAACAGAAACTAAGCTCTTGGGACGGAAAACCATTACATGGCAGGCACTACAATGACTTACAACAACCACACGTTGACAAAAAGGCATCAAATGCTTTCTGGCCAAAGGCACTCCCCAGCCAGAGACAGAAGGATTCATGCTAGCCATCCAAGACCAAGTGATCGCAAGAAGGAACAATCAGAAATTCAGAAATTAGAAATCACGCAATCCTACACAACGAAAATCACCAAGTACCAAGATCAGACACGAAGTACGAGATATATGGGGTATGGAAAAGATCTTCATCATCCCGTTAGTCATCTCAGCAACAGGGATAGTACCAAAAACGCTTGCGACGAATTTGGGAATACTCAACATTGACCCAAACACCTACATTGAAATACAAAAAGCCACAATCCTAAACACGTGTCACATTGTCAGGAAGTTTCAGCCCATACTAAGAAGTGATGGAGGGCCTGCACTGGAAGGACTTATTGAAGAAATTGATATCTCAGAAGCAAATGAAAACATTGTTAAGACAATAGTTGAAACTGCTGGGGAAATTGGTGGTGTAACCTGTAAAAAGCACAATAGCAAATTATCTGAGAAGACGAAACAGCTCATGAAAAGGCGAAGAGATATGAAGGTGGACAATCGAAATACCAGTTCCAGGATTGAGTACATAGAACTTTGTAAAACTCTGCGCAAAAGCATGAAAGAAGACATAAGAAAATTCAACTGTGAGCTAGTAAGGAAAGCCATTGAAAATAACAAGAGCCTTAGGGTTGTTAAAGGAAGTTTATCTGTTGGGAAGAAACACATCATTGCATTAAAAGGAGAGGATGGCACTGTAACAAGAAATAGGGAAGAAATACTTAGAAGAGTTGAAGAATTCTACAGAAAGCTGTATGAGGGAAACAGTGGATTAAACGAAGACTCTGAGATAGTCGAAGGAACAGCTCCTAAAATCTTAAAAGAAGAAGTAGCATTTGCAATAAAAAGTATGAAGAAAGGAAGATCCCCTGGCGATGATGGCATTACATTAGATATCTTAAAAGAAGCTGGAGAACATGTAGAAGACATACTCGCAAAATTCTTTACCAAATGCCTCAACAGTGGTAACATACCAAACCAATGGGATTCTGCAACAGTAATTCTTTTGCATAAAAAAGGTGATAAAGAGGATTTAAAAAATTACCGACCAATTAGCTTGTTACCTGCTATTTATAAAATCTTCACAAAAGTGCTAACACTACCCCGGGAAGAAGGAGGACGCGGACAAGCGGACCTCAAAGACTTACATGACAAGCAGATCCAGAGCATGAGGCAATACTTCCAGTTGAAGAGTCCCCGATCGCCACTCATCCAAGCCATAATACAAGCAGATGCAAATTACACGCCACTAAACCTGTGTAGTACCGAAGAGCGTGTCCTCGAAACAGCCAACGAACAGAAACTGAGAACTTGGGCCGGAAAACCATTACATGGCAGGCACTACAATGACCTGCAACAACCACACGTTGACAAAAAGGCATCAAATTCTTGGCTGGCCAAAGGCACTCTCCAGCCAGAGACAGAAGGATTCATGCTAGCCATCCAAGACCAAGTGATCGCAACAAGGAACAATCAGAAATTCATCCAGAGAAAAGACATAGAAAGCGACAAATGCAGACACTGTCATGCGGCATCGGAGACAATCCAACACGTGATGGCAGGATGCAAGATCCTTGCGCAGTCAGACTACAAACATAGACACGATCAAGTAGCGAAAATAGTCCACCAGAAATTGGCAGCGAATGCTGGCTTTCTGACAGAAAAATGCCCGTACTACAAATATGAGCCAGAGACCGTGCATGAGAACGAAACACACAAGCTTTACTGGGATAGAGCAATCATAACAGACAAGACAGTCCCACATAACCGTCCTGACATAACCCTCGTCGATAAATCGAATAAGACCACGTACTTAATCGACATAGCAGTACCCAACACCAATAACATACAGACAACCTACACAACGAAAATCACCAAGTACCAAGATCTCAGACATGAAGTACGAGATATATGGGGTATGGAAAAGATCCTCATCATCCCGTTAGTCATCTCAGCAACAGGGATAGTACCAAAAACGCTTGCGACGAATTTGGAGATACTCAACATTGACCCAAACACCTACATTGAAATACAAAAAGCCACAATCCTAAACACGTGTCACATTGTCAGGAAGTTTCTAGACATGGCACATTAAGAAGTGATGTAAAAAGAGGCTTGGGAACATGGCGCTCTGCCCGTCCCAAAGCCTGTTTCCGCCAAGAATGGGCGAGGAAAACTTTTATATATATATATATATATATATGGCCTGCAAAAGGGTTGCTGGTATCTAACTGGAAGGAGACCCACACGCTGAACGTATGTGACGATGTGTGGAACCGGCCAGGCCAGTAACCTAGTGTCCTACCCCGCCTTCAAGTGGTGCAGGCTGAGCTTTCTATTTATGTGGCAAATTAATATTTGCTGCACGGATAGAAAGGCGGAAGGGGAGGGCTAATTCACCAACCCGTCTAGCCAGCGTGGTGAAATTATGGCTAATTCCTCCATTATGTTGACACAATTGCGTCACACCGTTCTGGAAGTTGAAAGTACATCAGATCGAGCAGCGAGGCTTGTTGTTCAACTAACCCAGCGATACCAACTTCAAATAGTACAGGTATATGCACCAACATCAAGCCATACCGACGAAGAGGTTGAAGAATTTTATGAAGAAATCAAAGAGTTACACACCAAAGGGAAACAACATATCAAGCTCATCATGGGGGATTTCAATGCAAGAATTGGACAACAGGAACAAGGAGAGACATCGGTTGGTAAATACGGATATGGGGAAAGGAATGAACGTGGCGATCAACTCATCGAATTTGCAGAAGCTGAAAATCTTAGCATCATGAATTCATTTTTTAAGAAGAAACTACAAAGAAAATGGACATGGAAACACCCCAATGGAGGAACCAGCGAAATTGACTATATACTGGCAAACAAGAAATCAATTATTGAAGATTGCAGCGTACTGAACAGATTTAATACTGGAAGTGATCATCGAATGGTGAGATGTAAAGTGCACTTAAATACTAAATTAGAACGACAGAAGCTCATTAGGAAACAAGTAAGTAAGAGGGTGGATCTAATGAAACTGAAAGTAAATACCGAGGCATTCAAGTTGGAATTAAAAAATCGCTTTTCTGCACTGGAAGGACTTATTGATGAAAGTGATATCTCAGAAGCAAATGAAAACATTGTTAAGACAATAGTTGAAACTGCTGGGGAAATTGGTGGTGTAACCTGTAAAAAGCACAATAGCAAATTATCTGAGAAGACGAAACAGCTCATGAAAAGGCGAAGAGATATGAAGGTGGACAATCGAAATACCAGTTCCAGGATTGAGTACATAGAACTTTGTAAAACTCTGCGCAAAAGCATGAAAGAAGACATAAGAAAATTCAACTGTGAGCTAGTAAGGAAAGCCATTGAAAATAACAAGAGCCTTAGGGTTGTTAAAGGAAGTTTATCTGTTGGGAAGAAACACATCATTGCATTAAAAGGAGAGGATGGCACCGTAACAAGAAATAGGGAAGAAATACTTAGAAGAGTTGAAGAATTCTACAAAAATCTATACGAAAGTAACAGTGAATTAAACGAAGACATTGAAATAGTCGAAGGAACAGCTCCTAAAATCTTAAAAGAAGAAGTTTCATTTGCAATAAAAAATATGAAGAAAGGAAGAGCCCCTGGTGATGATGGTATTACATTAGATATCCTAAAAGAAGCTGGAGAATATGTAGAAGACATACTTGCAAAATTCTTTACCAAATGTCTTAACAGCGGTAACATACCAAACCAATGGGATTCTGCAACAGTAATTCTTTTGCATAAAAAAGGTGATAAAGAGGATTTGAAAAATTACCGACCAATTAGCTTGTTACCTGCTATTTATAAAATCTTCACAAAAGTGCTAACACATCGCCTGCAGAAAAAATTAGATGCAGCTCAACCAAGAGAACAAGCTGGATTTCGAAGTGGATTCAGTACAGTGGACCATATTCAAGTATTAAGAGAATTAATTGAAAGAACACATGAATATGAACTTCCATTGTGTGTGGCATTTATTGACTATGAGAAGGCCTTTGACTCTATTAAAACATCAGCAGTCATCAACTCTTTAAGATCAACAGACATTGAGGATGTGTACATTGACATGGTGAAACGTGTGTATAAAAATGCAAGTGCAAAATTTCGGTTACATAAAGATACCAAAACTATCAAAATTGGTAAAGGTGTGAGGCAGGGAGATACCATTTCTCCAAAACTTTTTACTTCAGCTTTACAGATGATTTTTCAGCAGATAAATTGGAATAACAAGGGAATAAAAATAAATGGTGAATATTTAAATCATTTGCGGTTTGCTGATGACATTGTTATTTTTTCAACGAACCCATTAGAACTCCAAGACATGGTACAGGAGCTCTCAACTAGAAGTAAAGAAGTTGGACTCAAGATGAACCTACAAAAAACTAAGATCATGTTCAATAATTTCGTAGAGGAAACAAAAATACAAGTTGACAACATTGAGCTAGAAATTGCTGATTCATATATTTACCTTGGCCAGCTGATTTCAATGGATGGCAACATTATGAAAGAACTCAACAGACGTATTAAACTTGGCTGGAGTGCATTTGGAAGAAACAGTTTTATCCTGAAGGGGAAATTGCCTTTGTGTCTAAAAAGAAAGGTCTTCAACCAGTGTGTATTGCCAGTCCTCTCTTATGGATCAGAGACATGGAGTCTAACAGTTGGAGCAATACGAAAGTTACAGACAACGCAAAGGAGCATGGAGAGGTGCATGCTTGGAATAACTAGGAGAGATCGAAAAAGAAACACTTGGGTGAGAGAGCAAACTAGAGTAGAGGACATCATTGTTAAAGTAAAAGGGCTGAAATGGCGATGGGCTGGGCATATTGCAAGAAGAACTGATCAACGATGGACAACAGAAATTCTGAACTGGATTCCAAGAGACCACCGAAGACCTAGAAAACGTCCTCAAACTAGATGGGTGGATGAAATAAGAAAACAGGTTGGGGTGACGTGGAAGCGAATTGCTCAGGATAGACTTGTGTGGAAAGCATTTGGAGAGACCTTCATCCAGCAGTGGATAGATAATGGTTGAATATGATGATGATGATATATATATATATATACAGTCAGGCTTGTTTTATTACGAAACTGAAGGACCGTTGAAAAAATTTTGTTATAAAGATATTTGGACACTACTGCACGAGCCGCAATCTATTCGATTCTAGCCACTATTTCCAAAACTGGCAATCGGCACAAAGTGACTAGCCACCTTATTACGGCTTTCCGGACATTGCAGGATTTTTGCGAGTTAACATTATACTGATTTACGGGTACTCGAATCTAGACTTAGGCTACATTATTATTCCCGATCAAATGTTTTACTTTAGAAAAGTACTCTTCTTTTATATTTTAATATACATTTTAGTTTTTTCGTTCATGTCTCTTTCTTTTTCTTCAATATTTTGCATACCCCAAAACGTTGCAGCTTAGTCAGCCAAATGATTAATTAGGTCCTTACTTTAAGGCTTTAACCTTTATCTTAAAAATTATCCTGTGGGACTTCAACAGAAATTACCGAAACTTTTCTACGAAAGGTAGTTTTGGAAGGCAACTGGTTGATATACAGGGTCTTTATAATTAAAGTTCCATTCTGAAATGGCCATAAAATGAAAATCACTGAACCAAATATTATCAAACTTGGTAATGGCTTACAAGAAGTCATGGGATTTTATTTTCCGCAAAAAAAGTAAGAACTAAATAAAGGAAGAAATAAATAAAAATAGAAGTTCAAAAATCACCACCACCGGGAATGGCACTGTAATCAATATTGTTAAACGAAATAAAAAAAATGAAGACATTGGTTTAAAACGTTTTTAATCGTTTCTAAAACGAAACTTTGTGGGGTTATGCAAATTGTTTATGGTGATAACATAAACAATTTGGCGGAATTGAAAGATGCGATACACCGACATGTCCGCAACATTCCTCCTGATATGCTAAGAGCTGCTGTTGAGAACGCAGTAATGCGATTTAACTTGCTTTCAGAAAATGGTGGACGCCACATTCAACATGCTTTGTAACACGTTTTAGAAACGATTAAAAACGTTTTAAAACGATGTCTTCATGTCTTATTTCGTTTAACAATATTGCATACAGTGCCATTCCTGCTGGTGGTGATTTTTTAACTTTTATTTTTATTTATTTGTTACTTACTTTATTTTTATTTATTTATTTTTTTTTTGCGGAAAATAAAATCCCATGACCACTTGTAAGCTATTACCAAGTTTGATAACATTTGGTCCAGTAGTTTTCATTTTATGGCCATTTCAAAGTGGAACTTTAATTATAAAGACCTTGTATATACAAAAACTGTTCATGGTTTTTGGCTGTAGATCTCTTCCAGAAATTAGGCGGCTTTGTTGCAGTCCTACAGCTGTATGAGACAATGTCATTTACAATTTTTGAAACTTAATTTTTTTAGGTTAATTCTATACAAAGTGTCAAAGACCATGAAAATGCCACGTCATAGAGGATTCATGGATGTCATTCGAATTACGCATACAATAATGTGAATGTCAGTTATACAGAGAGCATGCTGAAAATGTCTTAGGAACGGTAGAACTTATTCTATTTTTTTGCACTGTTTTTATTATATATCATACTTCAAAATGCAAGTATGCAAAAGGTTTTGAAACATGTAAATATTTGGAACTAAATATACTTTGGAACGTATCTAATTTTTCTGAATTATGTATATTTAATAAAAACATAATTTGTGATACTTGAGTCTCTTTTTTTTACATGAATTAATTTTGTCATGCATTAATATTAAGTTCTTAAAAGCATTTTTATGCAGTGAATGATGTGATTCTTTATTAAATTATAGTTAGTGAGTGTGTAAGTGTTGTGGTATATTTGTAGGTAAATACATTTAAATAAAGGTTATCATTATGTAAATATTGTGAATTCTTTACAAAAATATTAATTTTGATAATTGCATAATATGGAATTCGTTAACTATCCCAGTTTTTATCTGTGTGTGTGTGTGTGATTTCGCAAAAACATTTAAAAACATGCATATTTCGAACAGTTGAATCAAGCATCAACTGAAAAAATATATATTTGTACATAAAGATAGCAACAATTTTGATTCCCAAGAGAGCTATTTGTTATAGTGCTTCGAAAATGAGTAATTTTTTTTATCTAAGAAAGACATATATACATTGAACATACAGCTATTTTAATTTTGATAATATATAAGATTGTAGAAACATCAATTTGATTTGTTTGCTTTCATTTATGCATTTAAAATCTGGATATTTATTAAGTCATCCATGTTTTAAAGTACATGTTTACTTACGGTTCGTGTAAACCTAAAACTTGCTATCTTAAAATAAATCTTTTTATTTATTCTTATTTCAAAGCTGAATAGTTTAATTTCTATTATTATTCAGACTTATTTACTGTATTAAACACAGATACATATAATTTGTTTACTGCATATTTATAACTTGAAATATTCTTGAAATTACTTTCAGTACAGTCTGTGTTCTATTTTATAGTAAGTTTTTTGACTCTGATGCCCAACCTAAAAATTATTGGCTACGTTTAATTTCTTAATCCTGTAAATTTTAGTTTATAATGAACGTAAATTTACAATTATTAAATATCTTATTCCCATTCTCCCGGATTTTAATGATAATTAGATGTGAATAACAAAGCCATACTTAAATGCAATTGGTTGCAATTATAACGAATTTTAACGTAAATATTAATTCTTTATATATGAAGGAAAGTGAAAATTTCTGGTAATTTTAATTATTGAGGCGATGTGTTATGAAATACTATTTTCCAGATTTTTTTCAAAGGTTATTACGCCCTGCGGTGGCGCAGTGTGGTAACGCGTTCTCCTATTGCGCGGCTAATCCGGGTTCGACTCCCAGCAGTGCAAAAAGAACGCTTACTCAGAGATCTCATAAAGATCGCACTGCTCACTGTAGTCCGGGGTTTGGTTCCCCAGGCCTTAAGAGGTTCGGATTCCTCGGAAAACTGTACACTGAACTCTGAACTCGGGGAATCCGTATTTATTGCTTGATTTAATGCGTACATTTTCATTAAAGTCTTTAAAAATATGCGTTCACATGTCGCACACATTTTTATAGGTTCAATTAGCCTCCACCGAGTTTATTTCATGCGTGTTAGATACAATTTGGGATATAATTTAATGTGCACAATTGGCAATTGCCTGTGATATGTGGTGGCGACTCTAATGCACGAATATGTATTATTTCGTGCCTCTGTTTTCAATCCAACTGCCGTCTTGGTAGAGTTTAGCATATTATATTCACATGATTGCTTGCAGGCGCATTTATTTAGCCTTGGACTAATTGAAAACCCCTGATTGCAATTTGTGCAACAGCGGCCAACCTATGACAGCGGACTATCTTGAAGTGTGCAATACACTAAAAACTTCTCAAGATGATGTTCCCAAATATTCGAAAACTGGAAGGTTAATAACTGAATAGTCGAATGCCTGGCAGTTGTAAAACTATTATTTTTAATCCATACAAACAACCGTTTTACGGTACTTTTAGAGTAGCAAGCAGTTTTACTTTTAGAGTAGCAACTTTTAAGTGGCGACTTTTGGAGCAGCAACTTTTATGTAGCGACTTTAGGGTAGCAACTTTTATGTGGCGACTTTAGGGTAGCAACTTTTATGTGGCGACTTTTAGAGTAGCAACTTTTATGTGGCGACTTTTAGAGCATCAACTTATATGTGGCGACTTTAGAGTAGCAACTTTTATGAGGCGACTTTTAGAGCAGCAACTTTTATGTGGCGACTTTTAAAGTATTTGTTTCTTTTAGATTTAATTAAAAAACGTTGTAAAATGCTAAGTGATCTTTGTGAAAAGCATGAACTTACAATTTGAATGGAAATTTGCCTGGGGACATCCAGGAGCAATTTATTTTCGTCTCCCGATTAGTGAACATTATTATTGACTATATTATCATGAGCCTTTCTTATTTAAAATGATGATTGTGTTTTTCGATGGTTGTGTGGAAGAAATATGTTTTTCTAATAATTTTTCGGTCGCAGTAAAGCTTTACTTGTTTCCAACAAGCGCGTGCCTGGAACAGGCAAACCATTTATCCCGTGCCCTCGATCGTAAATGGTTTTCGAAGGCCTTGATGTTTATTATTTATATTATATTTTTGATTGTATATTTATATATATAGCATTCAGAGTTTCAATACGCATTATTCACAGCTCTTATTATGTCAGAGGAAATGCCAGAAATAATGAAGAAACCCAACAGTAGTTCCACCCCCACACCACTCAGATGTTTTTGAACCCCTCCCCTCTGCCGGGTCTTCTTTCTTCCTTAAACCAGTGAGCAGAAACGAGGTCAAGCGTTCTATTAATGCTCTTAGTTCCAAGTCCACAGGTCTCGATAATATCCCGCCGCATATTGTTAAAGCCAACCCAGATTTCTTTGCAAATGCTATTGCGCATTTAATCAATATCAGCTTCAATAAGGGTATTTTCCCCTCGAAGCTTAAGATGGCTAAAATTATTCCTATATTTAAAAAAGGCGACCCATCTGACATTCAGAATTATCATCCTATTTCTATCCTTCCAGTTATTAGCAAAATTTTTGAAAAGGCTTTACACAGTAGACTTGAATCATATTTCGAAAGTAAAAACTTACTTTACAAACATCAATTCGGCTTTCGAAAACACAGGTCAACAACTACCGCCCTCCTTAATATCAAAGAGATGATTTCTGACGAAATAGACAAAAGCAATTTTGTAATAGGAATGCAAATAGATCTCCAAAGAGCGTTTGAAAATGTTAAGCATGACATTTTACTGACGAAATTAGAACGGTATGGTATTCGGGGTACACCTCTAAAATTACTGAACAGCTACCTTTTCAATAGGCAACAGCAAGTTTTCATAGGTAAAACTCCCTGAACTCGCAAAACTATTTCTGTTGGTTGTACCACAAGGAAGCTGTTTAGCTCCGCTATTCTTCCTTCTTTACATCAACGATTTGCCCCAAGCTGTCCTGAATAGTCAGCTGTTTCTTTATGCTGACGACGCGACACTTCTGGTATCGGGAAAAAATATCGAAGAAACAGTGCAAAAAGTCAACCAAGATTTAGATAACATTTCACGTTGGCTTTACGTTAACAAACTAGAGCTAAACATTGCAAAATCTAACTACGTTATCTTCCATTCCCGGCAAAAAATATTACCTAACAGTTCTCCTATTACTTTCCGCAACTCCATCCTTCAGGAAACGAAATCAGCCAAACTTCTTGGAGTAATTTTCGATTCAAATTTAACCTGGAAAGAACACATTAACGATCTCACCAATTCTCTTAGCAGTCTCCTGGGAATTTTTTCGAAACTCAGACATGTCGTTCCTCAATATATCCTAATGATTCTTTACTATTCTTTATTTTATTCAAAACTTACCTACTGTCTTGAGGTCTGGGGAATCACATATTTTACCACCCTTTGGCAATTGATAGGAACGCAAAAAAAAAAGCTTATGCGAATAGTTAACTTTGCAGGCTTCCATGAACACGCTGGCCAACTTTTTAAATTATGGCGCATTCTTCCTTTCACTCTCTTAGTAAAATATAAACTTGCACTCCTTATGTACAAAGTCACAAAAGGTGACCTAGTTTTACCTTTCTCCATCTCACAGACGACACATGATTACAATACACGTCACCAGGACGATATCAGGCTACCGCGGACTCGCACAAACTATAAAACACACAGTGTCTCCGTTACGGGTTCTAAAATCTGGAATTCGATTCCCCAAGATTTAAAAGCTCTGTCTTTTCTCACCCTTAAAGCCAAAATCTTTGATTAGTACTTAAATCAAGTATGCTCTGCCTGCTACTTCTGCCTTCCCACTCTTTCCTTTTAGTTTTCAGTTCTTCCCCCTCCTCTGCTCTCCCTGCTCTTCCTTTTCCATTTTTCTTTTGTCTGCCTTTCCCTTTAAAAGTCCTTTAAAACTGCACCCGCAACGGTCAACTCAAAATTCATTTACATTTTTCTACTATTTTTGTTTCTCCTACTTCTTCTCTCGGTACAGGCTACAAGGAAAAACATTCTTACTCTGCAGCCCACAAAGATTCCACCTTTGGACTTCAACCTTCACTTGTAACGTCTTCGAGTCAAGACTCTGCTCATAAACTCTGTAAATGTGATATACCTGCGAATGTAAATCTCTTAATAACAATGCGGATTTGTACGCGCGAATCGATATCGTTATTGTTTCTTGTTGAATACGAGAAATCCCTTGCTTTGTCTTCCGGAAAGAGAGCCCCGTTACTAGCATCGCTACTGCTCTCTTTCCATTTCCCAAGCAAATCGTTTGTATGGTCTCCTGATGTACATAATAATAAGGAATAAAGTATTACTTACTTACTTACTTACTTACTTACAACATTCTTTACTTAGGACTACCGCATACTTTCAATAATTTTCTTCAGCACAGCCCTGGTGTTATTAAAAATTAATAGTTTAATATAAATTAATAATGTTAAAAACTTTGTTTGCTTTACTGATCTAACCTATATTAAGTGTAAAAATATTACTCTCGGGGAGGAGGTGGCAACGAGGGCCAGCTGCTAACCCCTCAATCTTCCATTATTTTTACTTTCTTGACGTAATAATGTTCTAATAGGTTAAGCCACAGCTGAGCTTTATTGACATTACACATCCTCTATGTGTGTCAACTGCGAACGAAACTCCGGCTACATTTAAAAACGCTTTCGCTCTGGAGTCACGTTAGATCGATAGTCTCATTTCAAATGAGTCAAATGGTTACCTCAGAACTGGCAATCAATCAATCTGTCAAAACTATTAAAACCTTGTCACTAGCCCAAATGCGAAAACCAAGAAACGGAAATATGGAATAGAAAATAAAGAAACAAAGAACAAAAATTGGGATAATTAATGAATTTGAATATAATATAAGCGTCAATTTGCTCTAATTATTCATGAAATAAAACGATCGTTCTTTGATTAATATTACTGTAAACAAATCGAACTGGGATATAATGTTACAAACCAATATATCCTATCAAGGTTAACCTCTAGAATACCGTCATCTGAAAATTCTGTTTCAATTGCTATCCATATCAACTCATGTGTAAAGAGAGATGTACGTGCCCAATCCGCGAGAAAATAACAGCTCTTTCATCTCCGCGATCATTATACTGGAAACTGCACAGCCTGCCACTGAGTTCAGGAGAAAGTGTTTACTGCAAAACGAATTTAGTCATTAAGACGCATTAATTGATCTGTAGTCATTTTGAATACGAAAGTTTCGGGGAATAAATATTTTATCAAAATTCTTTCTTTCTTTACCGATAAGATTAAAGTAGTTTCAAACAAACTTTCATAGCAATTTTATTAGCAATATATAAATATTTGCTTTGTGTGCTTATTTGAATGAAAAATCAAAAATACCTGGAAGGGAATACCATTGAAATATTAAGATTATTTATAACTTCTTAAAATACCTTATTTGTATTCAAAATATTTAGCATTTGCGGTTATGTATTACATACTTCCATATAAAATTTATGTATTCTTCTGTATTTAGAGTCAATGTTGATATAACAAAAATCATCTGCGTATAATTATGTAAAACTAGGGAATATTGATGACATATTAATTTTATAGCGTTTTGGAAATTATACTTTTTATATATATTGCTTCGGCATTTTAAAAATTATGTATCACAACTGATATAAATATTTTTAGTTATAATTTATATTATATAATAAATATATTATATTATATAATAAAGTTGTGTGGAAAATCATCTATCTATTGCTCTCTTTTACATAAATAAAATAAAATGTATCTTTAGATAGAGTGTATATTTGCAATTGCGATTAATCATAACTACATGACTACAAGGATCCCGAGATTGATATTAGGACTTCGGAACGAAGTCATTTTTCTTCAAAAAAATTTCAGTTTGAACCAACCAATGAAACGAGGCACTTAAAGATATAGAATAACGTCTAACAGCAAGCAGTTTCAGCGACGTAAAATAAGCTTTGCTACTGTATACACAAGGTGCTTTCAAAATCTATGCTGTCCTTGCGCCATAAACACACAAGAAAGCAACCAAAATCAATGCAGCGGCTACTTGGTTTTTTTCAAGATGTCGAGACGTTAACTAACATTTTATACAGCATGTTACGTAAAAGTATTTGTGACAAAATTTGTACGTTTTCGTGTATTTTGGAGCCATCGACAGTTTTTGATGAGTAAAGATAGGTCTATTAATCACAATGTCTATCAATCAGATGTAGAAATATCAGTTATCTCCGAAAGTCGAGTTTCTTCAGAAAACATGCTTCCAGATTTGATGACCGGAATGCTAAAGTGTTTCTTTAAAAAAAATAATTCTGCCCTGATAAATGGAACTATCTTCTATAAAAAGATAGAAAAACATTTTACCACAGAAAATGATGCAGAATTATCGCCGAAAGTTGAGATTTGCTCACTGCACTCAGGTCTATCACTGGAATTAGAGTTTCGCTCGTTTTTGTATTGGCGAAAAAAAAAGTTTCACCTTGGAAAATAAAAACAGTTGCCATACAAAATATCATAATATGTAATAACTGAAAAGAGATTTGGAGTGTTATAACCAAAATTAAGTTTCATCACTATGTCCGCCTTAAATCCGGTTCCGAGGATGAGACAGTGTGTAAAGTAATAGTGCTCTGTAACTTTTTGACGACTCCTTCTTGGTGTTGCATTTTCACTGATACGTAGTGTATTTTGTAAGTTTGTGAGGTTGAAATTCGTAAGAAATTATCTTTAATGAAAATTAAATAATAACACACCGGCGGCCCAGTAAAAATATCGAGCCACACTCTCACCATTATGAATATTAATCAAGGTATAAATGCATGGTTATTTTCGTATCATTATTTAATGTGGAATTATATTAAATGTGGAATTATATTAAATGTGGAATTATATTACATATTTAATGTATCATTTAATGTGGAAGCTGGAAATATCCATTAGAACGCATGACTGTTCTAAGAGTAAAGATTCTATTTTATGTTCAAATACCGGTTATTGCGGGGATCATGAGAAATCGGTAAGTTCACGAAGTTCGTTTAATCGACGGTGTTTATTTATTTTGTATATAATACACACATTTTTATATACATTTATATAATGCACATTATAGTTTGAACATGGTATAGTAAACAACAGCTTACAGTATTACATAATGGAAGTATTAAATGATACGGGGGAGAATTGAACGATTAACTATAATAATGAACAATAAACTTACCTTAATTAAATAGCAATAGTAAAAAAAAATGCTTCTTTCCATGTAACGCTGTAATATTTTAGATAAAAATGTATAAAAAGGAAGATAAGTCTCTAAAAGGGAACTCTGACCGTTACCTTGGCCCGCAACATAGTAAATCACAACAAGAAAAAGGACTAGACAGTTGTGCCATTATATCAAAGTTTTGAAAGTTTTTGTACAAGAAATATTCACTGCCTCATTGCTGATCCTAATTGTTAAAATTGTTTAAAACTTGTCTAATTGATAAAATTGTTCGATTTCTAATACGAAACAAAATCGATAATGGACTCGCTATTTTTCTCTATGCCTGAAATCGTTGACTTTTCAACACCATACTCAATGGCTAATTGGCTTCCACTTTCACTACTCTTCAAAATCTTGGTTTTTTCGCTTAATGAAAGAACGGCTTTCTTCCGCTTTCCCGAAGAATATCTTACTTCAACGAAGTCTGCTTAATTGCGCTTAGTGACGGATTGATTATTGAAGGTTGACTGGCAATATTCCACTCCCTTTGTTCCTACCAAGTTTCTTGACTGAACATCTTTTCTTCCTCTTTCCTTAGAGGGGGAAATCTTATCCCACATCTTTCTTAGGAAAATTTACTTTGCCCTTTATTTGTTCGTTCCACGTTCTGTTTGCCGAAACCCCTTTTCACTCCGTGAAAACGGTAATATTCGAATTGTTAGAAATTAAAATTTTGGGTTCGGATAATTGGACAGTTCAGGTGATTGACGCTCTACTGTATATACATAAAGGGTCGAGTCACATCAATGTGACCATTTCCTACTTTTGACGTCAGCGCTATAACCAATCACAGAAGGCACGTGTCATTAGCAGGTTTCGTGGACATGTTAAGTAGGTTGTAGGCATCTTGAAAACATTTCATTGGTTCTTGTAATGTATAAACAGGGCGATTTATCAGATTTACGAAAAGGTATGATTATTGGCTTTCGGGCAAAGGGTGGCAGCATTTCAGAAACTGTGGAATTTGTGAACCGGCCGCGTGCAGCTGTGGTAAAAGTGTACCCTGCATGGTAAAATGGCACTGTAGAATATAAGCGACGTGGGAATTCTGGTGTTCCACGAGCCGTAGATGAGAGAAGAGAACGACGTCTCGGGCGTTGCGTTCGGGTGAATCGAAGTGCTACAGTGGAGCAACTTATTGTTCAAATGAATCAGGGTGCTACAGCAAGAGTGTAGGAAGCGACAGTTCAGCGAACGTTGATGACAGCTCCACAACAGATGGATGGTGATAGCATCTATGCTAACGACTGTGCATTGGCAGAAGTGGCTGTCAGTACCGACACTGGACATCCACTGATTGGCAAAAGATTGCCTTCTCCGATGAATCATGTTTATTTTCTTCATCGGACGGATGGACGTTGGTTCATACGGAGAGAAAATTCAGAAAATAAACACCCTTGTTCGTGGAATGATTTTGTGGCATTCTCTGGGTGTGCTCATCATTGTGGATGCCATTATGATTCGATTTAAGTATGTATAGATCCTTGCTGATCAGGTATACCCATACATGCAGAGTGTTTTTCCTGGACAAGATTGCATCTTCCAGCACGACAATGCGACGTCTCATGCAGCTACAATTGTACGTGAGTGGTTTGAAAAACACTAGGAAGACTTCACTGCACCTCAATGACCCCAGATTTCCCGGAGTTAATCCAATCGAGGAGTTATGGGGCCACCTCGATCGGGTTATTCGCTCCATGGACACTCCACCCTGCACCCTTCAGCAGCTGCCAAGTGAACTAGAGTAAGCAAGGTTCAGTATCCCTGTGAATACTTTCCAGCACCATTGAGTCTCTCCCAGCCCGTCTAACCACTGCCCGTGCTATATATAATGGCTATTCTGGATATGAACAGGTGGTTACATTAATGTGACTCGACTACGTGCATTACTTTGTATTCCTACAAACAGTTTCATAGTTAAAGAAGTTATCTTTGGTAGAAAAAATATGAAAAAAAAGAGAAAAAAGCGATAAAATTGGAAAGAGGAAAGAAAAGTCCAGGATGAGGACGGCGCCTCTTTTTCTCCAAATTTACACAAGCTCTAGTTTGAGCTGTAATTAAAACGTGGGTGGCAAAAATTATTGTATAATAAATTCCCCCACGAAAACTCACAAAAATCTCGCCCCGGAGGCTTTTCTGTGTTGACCATTATTTGGCAATTGTGTTATCCCTGTGAAGGGTAATAATATCTTACAAAAATCAAGACTTGTATCAAAGGTTTGGCCATGTTTCAGACATTACAGTTTTCTTTATCGGGTGAAGTGTTGAGTGCAGATGGAAAAGTTCCCTATTTATAAGCTAGAAAGTTAAATTATTTTAAATTCTTTCTTTCAAATTTCTTCTTTCTGTTTTAGTTTCTTACTCTTGATTTATTGATTCTTTAGTCCGGTTGTCATCTTTCCTTTGCATATTTTTTTTAGCTTTTCTGTCATTCTGATTTGATATGAATTTATTTCTGTCATTTCAGAAAGTTCAATTCGATCTTCGCATCTCCTTATCAAAAAATTTTGCTCAATGTTTTTTTCTATAAAGTGATTAGTTAAGAAGAGATTTCCAAACTTAAATTAATTTCCTTAATTTTGCATTTTTCCTAAAGTAAACAATTCTTTCTAAAAGTTAATTAATTTTATCCCAAATTTAAGCTAAAGATATATGATTTTTTTTTTGGAGTTGTCAAAATGTTAATTATATTTTTTGAAATGACAGAGCGAAAGATGTAACTTCAGAAAATTATGTTCCTAAGAATTTAAAAGTACTCTTTACTCTAAAGAGTAAAGAGTATTTTTAAATTCTTAGGAAGAAATTAAAAAGAGTGGTGAGTTTTATGGACTTCTTAAAATTTTTTAATTAGCTTGTAACACATATGATTAGTAACAAAAATTATTAATAGGTATTAAATGTTTTTGTAGGCTCCGTGTAATCAATCCTATGTAGAATGAATAAACTTTAAATCCTATAATTTTTTTACAATAATTTACACATGACGCAATGTTACTCGCAAGTATGTAAAGTATAAGTATGAAAATATTATGTCGGCAATTTTTTTAATTCATGAATTATATACAAGATGTTTATAAAGTCTTGTTCACTTTCAAACGTTGACAACTTTTTAAATAGAAGTTATAAAAGCAAAACGAAAGTTTAAAAGCTAAACGAATACGAAACATGGGAGCTTAACAAATATATTTTTATTTAATGTGCTGTCAGACGTTAAAACATTTCATATGATCTTCACCTTGGTCAATATTATCTAAGATATGTATTTCAAATAACATCGAAATTAATGCAAACGCAGTTTTGTAAGCTGACACTTCACTTACAATTGTTTCGATAGGGATACGTACACCTACATTAAGAGTTATATACGGTCTGCTTGATGAATCCAGTTGATAAATGATTCTGGCGAAGGCAGGATGCATCACAGTCGAAATAATTGCAAACAACATGCCAGCTTACAAAACTGCAAGTCAATTTTAATTTAATTTACAACTACGTCGTGCACCGCACGTTCATTCATTTATTCATGTTGAGTACCTGCACTTTCCAATATTTAGGCTGAAAGTTCTTGTATAACGTTAGTCATTCTTTACTTCAGGTCATTACAATAAGTTCTTTTGTTTGATAGGACGAAGTATAACCAGGGGTGGACTGGGTTCTCTCAAAGGGCGCATACTTTGGATTTTTGGAGGGGGCGCGAGTCCTATCGACTAGGAGGGCGCACTGGCCTAGTCCGCTTCTGAGTATAACCGAGAGTAACTCGCATTGCACAAGAAATTTCAACTAGAATGTCGTAAAGATGAATATGATGAACCTAAATTGTAATGATTATATTCTATTAATGAAATCATTTTTAAGTTTAGTAGAAAATAATAAAACAACTGAAGAAAAAATCCAAAGCAAGGCACTTAGAACGTTTGGATATGTAAAGAGAATGTGCAGAGATATGGCAAAAAAGTTTTTAGAACATGTAGCGGACGAATAGAAGATGACGTTAAAAATGGATGACAAGGATACAAGACGAAATTGAAGAAAATAACCTTAATAAAAATGCTTGGGCGAACTACAACAGACTCGCAGCAGTTGGACAATTTAAAGCACTTTTCGACAAACTGATGTCAAAGTTGAAAAGGAAAGGATTGTTTCACAATATTCTTCATTAACTAAGTACCATTTTTTTTTTGTTGGAAGGCCGTGGGTTCAGGTCCCACCGAACGCAGAAATATTTATTTTCTTTCGAACGTTTCACCATCTAATCACGCCATAACATCGGCGCTGGTATCACTACGCCAATAAACGTTGATTTATATTGTTGTTTGATTTAATCTGCGTAGTGTTCGATTTATATAAAATAAATACATATGCTGCAACGTGCATTTCGATCAATTTAATACCAGTCTCTTTGCAATTTGGTTTAAATAGTAGTCTATGTACTACACCATTCTGCGAAATAACTGGCAACAATATATATACGTTCGTAAAGAGATTATATATTGTCCTTCGTAGCTCAGTGGGTAGAGCCTCCGCCCGGCAAGTGGAAGGTCGTGGGTTCAGGTCCCACCGAAGGCAGAAATATTTATTTTCTTTCGAACGTTTCACCATCTAATCACGCCATACCATCGGCGTTGGTATCACTACGCCAATAAACGTTGATTGATTGACATTGTTGTTTGATTTAAGTACTGATTATCAAATTAACACATTTAAACATTCTTTAAATTTCGTCATTTGTTTCAAGTAAGTGAATATATGTTTTACAGTGAAGGATAATTTTAATGCTAATGTATCATGCAGTATTTATCAGAGAATGAACGTAATTAAAAATTCTAATTATCTATAAATATAAATCTTAACAAGAATACACTAATAAACAAGCTAATTAATTGTTTAAAAATTATTTTTGCACAAAAGTATTTCACAAAATGTGTTACTAAAACTCCTCGGTTGAAGTTTAAAAAGGAAACGTTGTTCACGTTTCCAAAATTAATAAATTCCCTATCGTCTCGCAAGTCTCAGGTTTGCAAAGGTTCAACATTTTAAAAAATTCGGTGGGCTTGATACCTTAAAAATTTTAAAATTTCCAAGCTGAAATGTTCGCAGCTGGAATATAATAAATAAAATTAAAAGGATTACATTTTGGTCCATAATTAAAAATTGAAGTAAGGGCTAAAAGATTCTTTTTGCCTTAAAATGTAAGGAATAAATTTTTGAAGGTATATTAATATTTGCTATTCAAAACTGCTTTTAAGATTAAGGGGATTTTTTAACTAGAATAGAAAAGAGAAGGAAGGAAAAAGAATATTTCATTATTCGGAACGCCACCTAGCGAAAGCAATTTGTGTTACAATTTGAAGTTTATTAATACGATGTGGCGCCTACAGCATATGTTCTGGAAGTTTCTTCTTGTTTTTTCACTGAGAAAATTTAACGCGTTGGCACATAAAATGTCAGCCAGCGGAGTAAAGAAATGGGCCTAACTGGGCTCCAATTTCTTTTCCAAAGTGAGATATCACATCAAAACGGAATTATTAGTGTTTAGTGTAATTTCCATTTCAAAGGAAAATGAAAGGATAGTAAAAGAAAAGATATGCACATCGTTGTCAAATTTTGAAAGCAGACGGATTAATATAATAATAATAATAATAATAAATAATAATAATTAATATAAGCAAACTCTTAATATAGTGGGAATGTTAAAATTAAACTACCAACTTAGGGAACTTTAAAGCAAGTTTTGAACTGAAATTTGGATAACAGGCACTTCAAAAGAAAGCGCTGGCATTTTATCGAGAAAAAAAAATTAGAATTTATTTCCAAATAATGCTGTGGCAATAACTTATGTTATTTTAATACATAAAATTTATTACCCAGCTTTATAAAAACAAAGAAGTTTCTTTAAAATTATGGTTGTATGGTTACGCTGCAGCAAAAAATGCCAAACTGTTGCGACAAAGGACCCATTAGATGGGAGGTGGGGGGGGGATCTAAAATTGCTGTCAGAACAGCAATATTACTGCTATCGAACGATTTCGACTGGTGACAAATTTTGAACTTTTTCCGGTAAGTAGCGAACGCATCCTTTGAAGTACTTATTGCCAACTTTCAGTTCACTATGCGCTTTAGAATTCACTCCAGACAGAGACTTCTAAGTAGGAAAGCTTAAAATTCAGCAACCTTATATAAAATAACTTCAGAATCATCAAGGTAAATTTTAGCAATGTTTTCAAATATATTTTTATTAAAGTCATGAAAAGCAGAATATATCTGGAAATTTAACCATAAGTTTTTATTTTCGAAGTGCAACTGTATAGGCATGCTCAGAAAGTTCATAAGTGGGGATAAAGGGTGAATGTTACCCCGTAACTTTTTACAAAAAATTTGCTGAGATATTGATAATTGCAAATTTTGGGATTGCCGCTTTTTCTGAAAAAAAAAAAAGGTTGCCTCTATGAGCTACTTGTCCTGTATACATCTGTGTGCATAGGAGAAGTATATTGTGTAGGGGCGATGTTTCTCCTATATGCATAGCTGTATGCAGGGGAAGTAACTTGTAGGGGCCGATTTTGTTACCCCTTGTGTGCACAGATGTATACAGAAAAAGTAGGGTGTCTGGATCCTCAAAATTTTATCCCAAACTTCTCCAGATAATTCGACACTGATTATAGGAGTTCGATTTCATTCTTATACAAATAATGCACCTAAATTTCGTTAGTCACATTTTATGTATGGGAGGAATGGCAAAATTTATTTTGCTAATACATATTTCAATTTGTACATTACAAAGTTAGTCGTTTGATTTTATCACCTACATAGTAGACAATTATACATAGAAGTTATTGCTGTCGATCATATGATTTTTCAATTGTATAGAGTTGTAGCAAACACGTGACAAAATTCCTAGCAATCGGTCCTGGCAAAGGTGCTGTAATAATGTAAAATGAATTGGCAGCAAATTTGAAAATAAAAAAAATCAAATCCTTTTTTGCAAAATGAGGTTGGACATTTTTATTGTTCCATGTAAATTTGTAATACGTAATTAAGTAATACTGGTACTTACACTCGTTTGATTTAGGAATTCGCTACTGCTACTTAAGATCGTAGGGATTACAGTAACGAGGATTATAGCGAACTTATTAGTATTGATGGCGAGTATAATCGAAACGCTGAAGAAACCGCAAGAGAATATGCTCGTCGTTTGCTAAATAAATGGCATCTATCTGAAAATTCTGTCCGTCGCCTCGTGAATCGGTTCCGATCCACTGGATTATGTTATATACTCCCCAGAGAGGACACCACAGCAATCATCGACGCTAAGTTTCTAGTGACATTGAAACTGGCATCCTGGCCTACTTTTCCAACTATCCACATGCAAGTGCGCGTGTTGTAGAATCAGAACCAAGCATTTCTTATACTACAATCTGGAGAATCCTCCGAAGAAACGGTTGGCATGTATATTCACTGCATTTCCACCAAGCACTTTTGCCTTCAGACCTTCAGCGATGGTTGGACTTTTGCAACTGGGCCCTTCTTCAAGAAGATAGTCAGCCGAATTTTTTGCGGCATGTCATTTTCAGTGACGAACGCAATTTCATTCAAGAAGGAACAATCAATCGCCATAACGAACATTATTGGAGTTATGTAAATGAATACATCGTTCGGCAGAACAGTTACTAACTTAGATTTGTAATAAATACGAGGTGCAGTATCAGGAATAATAAACTAATTGGACCCGTTTTGTACCAAGGCATATTAATAGCCAATCGATATTATGATGATACTGAATTCTACTGTTTGTGATTTCGTGAATGACTTTTCAATGGCCTTACGCCGACAGACATGGTATCCATAGGACAGAGCTGGTCCTCACCAGGACAGCAGTGTAACAGCATGGTTGGATTTAGAGTTACCTAATAAGTGGGTAGACTTACGAAGACTGGTAGAGTGGCCTCCGAGCTCACCCGATCTTACACCTCTGGACTTTTACCTATGGGGACACGTGCGTGATATAGTGCATACTACACAACCTACAAACGTGACAGATCTTTCCAATAGCATGGCAAGAGCATGTCGAAATATTACTGCAGCTGAGTTGGAGCCAGTTCAAAGTAATATCATCAGAATACATCTATGTATAGGGGACAACGGTGACAACTTTTAGTCTGTCATATGGTCGACAGTAATGAATTGTATGTATCATTGTCTACTATGTAGGTAATAAAATCAACCGAGTAACTTTTTAATGTACAAATTGAAATATTTATTAGTAAAATAAATTTTGCCATACCTCACATAAATAAATGAGGCTAACAAAATGTGTATTGTCTGTATAAGAGTGAAATCGAACTCCTATAATCAGTGTCGAATTGGTCGGGGAAGTTAGGGATAAAATTTTGGGTTCCTGACACATTACTTTTTCTGTATACATCTGTGCACACACAGAGGAAAAAAAATCGGCTCCTACACGATACTTCCCCTGCATTCATATAGGAGAAGCATCGCCCCTACATGATATACTTCTCCTGTGCACACAGATGTATACAGGACAAGTAGCTCATAGAGGCAACTTTAATTTTTTTTTTCTCAGAAAAAGCGGCAACCCCAAATTTTAAAATTACTAATATCTCAGCGAATTGTTCATGGAAAGCTACGGGGTAAATTTCGTTCACCCCAATTCAGTGAGGTGCAAATTTTACTAATTGACATTTTTTGGATTGGGGGAATATTAAAAAAATATTATGCAATTTTATATATATAATTTTATGCAACTATTACTTCTTGGGGTGAAACTATTATAGCCAAATTCTCCTCTACTTGATGATTATTTTTCATATTTAGTTTATTTTTACGACTAACTGTTGATTTTATATTCCCTTCGGACGCTCTTCGTGAAACGGGGGAATAGAAAATCTCATTTCATTAGAGGTTGCAACCACCATCGCCCTCCCCCTGGTGCGTCAATGCGCAATCAACATAAAAAACCACTTCATCTCTCGATTTTATTTTGTGCTTGAAGTGTGTATATTTTACACATTGTTGTCAATTCCCCTTCTGACAACAAATAAATAATGTAGCATCAGCCATTTCGGCTTGCTTCTTGCGCCAAAAGATGGCGCTAGGAATCTGTTTCTCTTATTTTTTAAACAAAATACTTTTGTTTTTAGTGATGGCATCAGATTTTTTAAATATTTCGAATCTTTCCAAATCAGAGAACGTTGTAAATGATTTAATATAATAATAACCGTGTTAGCACTGAGAAATTGTATGCGCTTATATTATATATGCAATATTAAAAGGGTTAGTGAATAAGGGTCGTTTGAACTTTTGTTCTCCTTTTCTCTTTTTTCAGAATTTCAAACTTAACTTATTTTTACATTCTCGAATACATTTATTCCGAACTGCGTGGAAAGAACTTTACCACATCCGGAAAGCGCACAAAAACCAAGGAATATCTTTACACTTGTAGCAGAAAATTGGATTTAAATACATGTGACATGGTCTAAAATTAAACGCATTTTATTAATTGTTTTTGGGATGAAGGCCCCACTTAACTACGATGAATCTCCTGGGTGTATTTACGCAAAAAGAAGACCAAAACATCGTTTAAAAGCCATTTTCGCAGTAAAATAATGAATTGAAAAAATAAATAAAAAAGTCTTACAACATCGCATGGCAACAACTATTGCAGAATTACAAAACATAACCTTAATTTGTAAACAGTTTTCGAGTTCAGAATTGTGTGATGAAAATATTAAATGAGTTTAATTACTAAAAATCTTGATTTTTCGTCTTTGCAAACCACCTTCTGAAGTGCTCTCAGTCAATGATGATCAGTGACGCAACACGGAGTTTGTTCTGGGGGAACGGATCAAACCTCATTGCATCTTATTACGTATGTCAAATGACAAGATATACAAATAATGTAAAACCTCCCTAAGGCGACCACTGTCGGTTGCATAAAAAAAACGGTCGCTCAGAGAGGTGGTTTCTGAATGGTGGTAAATTTAACATTGGGTCTATGGGATAGGCGGAAAATCCGTTTCCAGAAAAAAATGGGTTTAAAGGGAGGTGATCGCTGAATAGAGTGGTCGTTAAGAGAAGTTTTACTGTGAATCAATTTATTGCCTGATGGATTGACCTGATAGATTGACTTGAAGAACAATACTGATAATTTCTATAAATGAAAGTATAGAATATTCAAAGTTCAATATCAAGTCATCTAGGCTTCTTAGCCATTTCATTTAAAACCTCGTCAGGGTTTACTTTAACGTCCTTGTGGATATATAACATAGTCAGTCCTTTTAATCTGTCCTCACCTGTTTAACTTCTTAAATCATTTTTAAATATCGTAAGGTGGAGAACGATCTCTCTGCACTATACATTGTGACTGGAAGTGTCATCATTATCTGCAGAAGTTCTCGTATATTTGGAAATATAATTTCATTACGTCCATGAAAAGATTCCAAAGCATTATCTGAATATTTTTGAAGTCGTTCGAGTTTTCTGTGTCACATTTTTGACTGGTGATACAAATTTTCGCATGTGATATGACCAATATCTTCTGAATACCGAGAAAGTTGGCGTCTTCACTGCTTCATTGTTTTCCTTTGTAAAATCTTGGTTTTAAGCTGTTTTACTCGGTAATAGGATTTGAAAAGAAGCTAATAGATTTTTATGTTTTACAAATCGTTCATCAAGCTGTATTAGAAAATGATCTATGAAAGGTACAAAAGCAGCTTTCCTATAATATGTCTCAATCAGTGTCATAGTAGACGTTAATTCGTGTAGCTTGATATTTTACAGTTCTTGGTACTGATATGGGGATTTCAGAATTTTCACAAAAATTTTCAACACCTTTAAAATTCACCGAGAACACTATTTTAGGATTATCCATCAAACTTTGTATAATTTCTCGAGTATCCTCAGCATAACCAATAACTTTGGAAAGATAATTTTTTCAGATTGTAAATATTTCGACGAAGGTAAACTATATGAAAATAGTTTTTTAAAAGTATGTACGAAAATAACGAACTCACACTTGTTAATTGCATTGTACAAAATGCTTTCACTGCTTGAAGAAGAATTCCTATATGTCCATGTCAATGGTATTTCTGTAAGGGCCTTCACAACTGAATCTTATTTTTTAGCGAAAATGTTTATTGCGTCATGTCATTGTATCCAACTAGTTGGGGATGGCTGATTGAGTTTCTTTGAATAATTTTCAATGAATTTATTTAATACAGGTTGACATTTAGGCGTATGGAAAAAGTTACACACCTTACCTATTGTCCCGATACAGTTTCTGATAAACGTTAAAGAACATAAATTAGATATAGAATTGGTCGATGGAAAACCAAAATTTTCAGTTTGTTTCTATACATTCAAAAGAAGGTTTTCAAGTTCGGGATGAGTAACGTGAAAAAGGCGATATATTATTAGAAAAATGTATTTTTTGTATTTCTGATATAGTCTGCTTCCTTTAAAAAACGAGAGATAAAATGGACCTCAAATTATATCGCGGGGAAATAAAAGTGCGACATCGAACTTCCGCAAAATTTCATTTTCTTCTTATGGAAATTTTTTTCCAAGGAGATTTCTTTAACAGAATTTAAATATATATAGTTACGGTGCATTATTATTCATGGAATTTTATAACTTAGTAAAAATGTTCTAAAGCTAATTATACTTATGATCTATTGTGATAACTATATAATAAAAGCCTTTACCATATTTCCTACCGATAACCCAATATTATTGGGATTCAAGTTGATTTTAGATGGTACAAATAACAATGTCTCAACATCTATTGGAGTTTTTCTTTCTACACTGTCATCTTCAGAGCATTCAACATTTTTGAATTTATTTTCATTACATTCACAATTTTCTTTTTTTCTCTTTTAAAAATTGAATATGCTCCTCTCATACGACTTATGTTTTTTCGCTATTCATTATACAATCGCTGAACACATTAAAGGTCCCTGGATCGAAAAGTGTAGTGGCTTTATTTTTAAAAACGTAGAGGTTGTATTTTTTAACACGTGCTTCCAAAACCAGACAAGACGTATAACACCAGGAAATTCTTTTTAAACCTATCTAGCGGTAAGAAAATTTCCCTTTCCGATGGTTTTTCCTTTTAGAAGGGAACTTCCCTTAAACCAAAAACGAAGTGTCAAGTAAAAATTAAATTTTAGCAGAACGAAATTTGTTTTAACGAAGTACGAGAAAAAGTGAAAATATAAATAGCACAAATAAGAAAAAGTAGATCTTTTCATTTTAATCAATATTTTTATCCTTTTAATTTAAGGCCCGTCGCTACGCTACTGCTGCTGCTGCTGATAGTTGACTGATGCAAACGCATGTCTTGCGGTTGCAATATTTTTCTTAGAAGTCATCAAAGGAACATGTTATTCAAACAACGACATCATAGGAGACGTTGACGAGCGCACCGAAACCGGAAGTAATGGGAAAAAATAAATAAAACAGAAGGCATAAATTCCTCTAAATAGGTGACCAGACAGAAGGACTATTTTTGGCATCGTACGTACTAAAATTGTTTGGTTGCTTTGAAATTTCTATTGATCCTCTAGGGCCTAGTCTAGGCCAGAAATTCGCCGACTTAATCAAAACTTTCGCTCGATCGAAAGGGATCGAATGGTTATGTTGCAATGCGTGTTCTGCTATTGCAGATTTAGAGGGATGGTTACTAAGATGATGGCTTTCATGTTCCCGGCATAAAACAGAGCGAGCAGTTCGTCCATTTCTGTAGGAACATGGCATTTGATAGATGCCAATAGATGTTTCAAGAGGGTCCAAATATTGTTTTACCGTTTGCAGAAAGTTGAAATCTTATTTTTGGAGCAAAAATGTGTTTGCATTTAAAATGAGCTATGCAAGTTTCTCGTGAAACCATCACCTTACATTTCAAACATCAGACACATTTCCCGTATTCGATACTTTCTCCAGTGTGCTTTGAATGGAGTGTCCCTTAATCAGAAGTAAACATATTAATATCCCTATTAAAAGGGATTGGGACCAGATGAATCTTCTCTTATTCGGAGGTGTCCTTTTACGGGAGGTTTCACTTTGTTTGTTGCGTTTAATCTCTTAGGTTAACTGCCTGTCTAGCACAATAGAACTAAAACCTGCCATCTCCCTGTTAAGGATAGTGGCTAAATTAAATATGTACAAGTTCATTTTCCTTTCTGCTCATATGGGAATAAAAAGAAAGTTTGACTTTTTCAGAGTATGAAAAATTTCCGATAAACGAATAATAAAGTTCTTGAAACTATTGAAACCCTTGAAATAGGCATTTATTCTGAAAATTCACTTTTTTTGCATTTAATATATGTACACGCTGAAAAGAGCTAAAATATGTACATATGCATTTGCATATGTGCATATTTTAGCTCATTTCAGCTTAAAAAACGGGAAATCTCTCCGTGATTGAGCCATAGTTTATTCAGTAATAATTATGGTTTTCATTGTTCGGTTAGCAAAAGGAAAATACGTTTTCCTGAGAGAGAATATTCGCTTTCAAATATAATTTATTTTTCAGGGAAAATTGAAGAGATCGTGACATTAAAAACAGACATTTAATCTATTCACGCCATCCAACTTATACAGCAAACTTCATTTTTATTCTCTGCTGTCACGTTTAAGTATCATATTTGGAATAATCCGTGGGGTTCAGAGTTATCTTCCTATTAAGGCTCCAAAACCTAATTACACGTTTTTAATTTTCCCCATATTTCTTACTGTGATGTTGTATGGGGTTTTACAACTTCTGGTAATGTACATAAAATTAAAATAGTTCAAAATACGGTTGTTAAAATTCTTCAATTTAAGTTAGGATTATTTTCACTAATATATATTCATATTTTAATATTTACCGTTTAATAATTTAGCTTAATTGTCTTCATCTATAAAAGAATAAATCTTTACTTTTAGGGGCGGGGGTTTCATTGAATCGCATTATAGGTATTTTATATGCAAAGCGATGTTTGGAAAAGTTGGCCGAGGTAACAACCTGTATTTCAAGGAAAGGTATGCCACGAGACCATAATAAAGTAACAACAGCCCTGCCCTCCGAGCGATGAGGTATGAAATAGTTTTTGAAGAATGGCGTAACAAACACAACCATGAATCAGGTAAGAAGTAGGACCTAGCCTGCGAAAATTTGATGAAGAAGGGCAGCTGGTAGAAAATGGTGGAGTTCCGGGCTCCAAGCTTAAAACAACAAAATGCAGAACACGTAGACACCAAGACACACAGCAGCACACAAGAAGCGGACGCGGAGTGGGCGGACGAGGAAATCCACAGCATGGCAAGCGAAAGATAGCAACGGCACCAGAAGAAGGCTCTACATGACAAGGCACGCCCAGTACAGCAACGGCAACCAGAGGCAGCCCCAGAATTCCTGAAGCGATAAAGTTGCCGTATATCGATGCGTTCTTTGAGAAGAGCCATGTCGCCAATCCAAGTAAAAGCATTGGAAGATATAGCAATAGAGAATTTGGTAGAAAAGAAGACAATTAAACCTAGCTATCTAAACCATTGATGCAAAGCAATAACTAAGGGCACAAACCAGGACAATAACGGGAAAAATAAGACCTAGTTGGGGTTTGTAAACAAATCTCGAAGTGAATGAATAAAAGAAAGGAAGAGCGAAGGACCGGCACGTCTGTTCTCGCCGAGAATCGGAACGGGAATGCAATTACATTATATGGCGATTTTCAATTAGTTTTCATATTGAATAGTAATAATTATCTAGATAATCACATGTTTTCTATGGGTTCAAGGGCATGGAATACTATTCCTCTATCAATCATATGCATACAGAGTTTATTACGGTTTAAAAAGAAGCTAAGCTCTTTTTTATTTGGTTCCTCCAATTCATTTTTACTCGTTTCAGAGTTGAATAGTTTTTTATCTCTATGTGTTGTATTAATTTTGATAATTCTGTTGTCGTTTGCTTGTTTATTTGGGGAGTCTGCGACTTGTCAAGCCCACTTACATTAAATTTTTTTTTTACCAGGTTTTCCACTAGGCCACTTATTCTATTTTGACCTGTTGATTAAATAAAATAAAAAAAAAATTCTCGTTTATTTCAGATAATAAGCCGGTAATGTAAGTCTTGCATATTCTACAACAGATGTTAATTAGTTAAACAGTTTACTATTTTGAAAACAGGAAAATTTCTACTCTAATGCACCTATTCCATTTAATTATTAACCAGAAGACAGTGGAAAAATTTGTAAATCAAAAATGAAAAGGAACTAATAGTTCTTTCTGACAGCCACACAGAAACGAAAACAAAAACATGAATAATTTAAAAAAGCACAAATGAATTAGAAAGAAAGAAAAAGGAAAAAAGGTCCAGTGAAAGGCAAAACAAAGATCGAATTTAATGTACGCTTCGGAAGAAAGAGCTCGAAATGTCACAATCAGAGACATGCAGATTCTCAAACGAGAGGTATGTTTAAAAACAAATTTGTTATCGAATGTTTCGCAGAGTTTTGAAAAAAAAAATACAAACTCATTTCGCAATTACAAATATCTCCAGCGCAGTTCGAAAATAAATTATAACGTTCCAATGCTCAATTGGAAAATTAAATTATTTTTCAGAAACCCATTTCTGTAAACAAGTTTTCCTAATTACATGTTGTGCCCTTCCATGCTCCACCTGCTTTTTATTTTAATAAATAAATATTCTGTCTGTTATTAAAAGGAGGATGTTTCTCCAATTATTTATTAAACGAGGAAATAGAAACGGTTATTATTATTATTATGCTTTATTTTTGCTTATTAATTTTGGTTCCGGCAATCCTTCCCTGTGAGCGACGTTTGAAGATTATTACATGCTGTAAAGTGATAAAGTTAGAAAAGCACGTCATTACAATTGATTTTAGAAAGCAGACAAGTTAGTCTACAATTGATTTTAGAAAGCAGACAAGTTAGTCTACAATTGATTTTAGAAAGCAGACAAGTTAGTCCCAATTGATTTGACTACAATTGACTACAAAAGACGAAAAATTCTACTCAGGATGTCCGTATGAAGGAAAGGTAGGATTTTGGCAAAATATGACAGATTGGTAAGTTGTATACTTCGAAGAAGATTTGAGTCTATCTTAGCTACTAAATACAAATGGAACGATAATTATAATTCTTTTAGCGACCACACAGTTTTCGTTTCAAACCATTTGGGGCTGTCTCGCAGCTTAAACTGTCAGGTAAGGGCTGATATTTGTCATTCGTTCTGATGTAGGGACAACACGTTAGGGAACTGATATTACCTTACAATACATTAATGTCCAACCATACTAGGGAGCTGAATTCAAGCACAACGAACTCGATGACAGAGGACATAAACACTGGACAAATAGCTGCAGAATCACAAAATTGATATCTGTCATAACAGTTGAGAGTAACTCGTCTTACTAATATCATTTGATACTACTTTCGCTTATTCCAATCGTTTGATATCAACTTGTTCCACCAAATTACTAGTACCATTTAACAATAACTTGTTCTAATAACATAGTTTGACATCAACTTGTTTAGTCAGTATAATTTGATATCAGTTTATTTTGTTAGCATCATCTGATATCAACTTGTTTTATCAGCACTACCTACCACCAATTTACTTTATTAGCGTCATCTGATATCAACATGTTTTATTAGCATCATCTGACACAACTTGTTTTATTATCATTAATTGATATAAACTCTTTTTATAAGCATCGTCTGACATCAACTTGTTTATCGGCATTACCTGACACCAACTTACTTATTTAGCATTATCTGCAATCAACTTGTTTATTAGCATTATCTGACATAAACTTATTTTAAGAATCTTATAATTATGCTTTATTCAAAGTTAACCAAATAAATGTTTTGACATAAATTTGACCTTTAAATTGGATCGATACATACTTAATGCTAATGCAAGTTTAATCGAATATTAAAACCTACCTTGAAGAGTAGATATATTTATCTACTTTAAAAATCAATATCAAAAAAGGAAATGTGATCGTAAAAAATAAGTAATTTAAGTTCCCATTTTACTAGATAATTAAGAAGGTTATTAAAGTAATTAAACGATCTTAAAATGCCTCGAAAATTGAAGTGGAAAAGGTTATAATACTGCTTTAAAAGAAATAACTTTTTGAAAAAGTTCCGAGATTTAATCTTGTTTCTTGAGTTTTTGTGTTTTTATTTCAAACCGAATTTTCTTCAAATGATTCAGGCCTTTCAGTACTTAAGTCGTTATTTGAAATCTTTTTCATATTTATTCTCCAACCGAAATAAGCTGTTTCTTAAGACTAAATATTTATTGCAACTTTTTTGAGGATTTCCAAAATTTAAAAATTGTGGTATGGAGAAGAACTTGTATCAAAATTAAGAATTTTACAAATATCCCAAGAGTATAAAAAAAAGTAATATAACAAATTCTTCTCGGACGAAGTATATTTTTAACATCTTGATAGTTAAGAAACAAAATTTCGCATAACTAACACAGTTAAGGACATGCAATATCATTTGCGAATTTTTTTGAAAAGCAGGTCTTTCATCTTCAGAAAAAGGGGTCACGAAGTCTAGACTGCAAAATTTGTAGTAGGGGGGAAAGGGGCAAACGCCAAGGGGGCCCTAACACGATATTTTTAATTTTTCTAATTTTTTTTAAAAGAACGATTTTTTTTTTTTACGAGAATTATTGAAAAAAATAAATAAATAAAGAGCTTGGTAATTGGTTAGCATTTCGCTCCTGGAAAATGGTTGGGGTGGAAAGGGGATAGGGATTGTTTTAGGGACCCGATAAACTTTACTGGGTCCCGTAAATCCTATCTTCGGCAATGCTAGTTTGATGCCATTCGCAAAACGAAGGGTATTCCTTGAAGGAAAGAAAGAACTTTGGACATACAGCGCCATCTGTTGACAAAAAAAGGAATTTCAGCTCCGTATTTATTATATTAAATAATGTAAATGTTGCATCGGCTTCAGAGAGAAATGCTTTCAAAAAACTGAAGTGGAGAGGGAATATAATTTATTGCACACGTTGTGCACTAAGGAATAAAAATCTATATTCCGGTTTTCAGCTACGTTGTGT
Source organism: Dysdera silvatica (assembly GCA_006491805.2). NCBI lineage: Eukaryota > Metazoa > Arthropoda > Arachnida > Araneae > Dysderidae > Dysdera > Dysdera silvatica. Next base: position 93,618,653 of record QLNU02014802.1, read on the forward strand.
CACATTACAGAGGATTTCAAACTTTCTGACCCACGACTCCATATAACTCCCATAAATTGTCAACAGACTCTAAAGACGCAGAGATATTCAAAGGGTATATTATAAATATTTTCATTTAACATGTCATGTAAAATGTTAGTCGACGTCGCGACGCCAGTGACAGAAACTCGCGACGTCTCAAGGACCCGTTTGGAAATCTCTGTCTTAACAGATTAAAGAAATTATTTGTAAATATAATTAGGGGCGGCGGAAATGGGAGCAATGCCCCTGCAGAAAACATCTTACTGCGATATAATATTGTTTGTTTTATTTCTGGTGGTTTTCGTATTACGCATTTCCGGTATTTTGTCAGTCTCTTAATAACATGAAAATGCCACATTCTTATGTTTAATAAACTTTTTGTTTTTGGGAAACTTACATTTATTCTTACTCTTATCCGTTTATTCTACACCAACCCTTGGCCTTAGTTTTCTAATTCTCTTGGTTTAAACAAGTTTCTTGTTTTTATTCATTAACATCTATTTCTACTATTGCCCTGGTTGATATGAGGTTGTGGGTAATCTCTGGAGCTTCAAAGATAAAAGAAGAAAAGGAAAAGAAGAAAAGGAAAAGAAGAAATTTAAAATTGTTATTTATTTTCTGATAATTAGTTAGTAAGCATGTCTTCCCGTCCCTTTTCTTTCTCACCCCCTGACATAAGTAATTTCCACCGCCCTTAAATATAACCCAAACTTCTTTCTGTTCAAGCGATTTCGGCGTACAATTATTGTAAACTTGGATGTATTCACTGGGAATGGTACAAATGTAGATGTATGATATTATGACCCTTCTAAGGGCTAACACAATTGTTAACACCAGGGCCGACGATAGGGGGCAAAAGGGGCTGCAACTCGGGGTCCCGGACGAAGTCCAGGGCCCCGCGCTGGCAATGACCTATACACTGGGGGACCTGGCCCTGCTCCCAAAATATTTTTGATACGATATTCTTGCTTTTCTATTTAAAAATTAAAAACAAATAATAACGTGCCCCCCACCCTAGAATTTTCTCGGCTACGGTCTATTTTCCCGGAGACGGTCTTAATTATTGTTCATTAGCCTGTCACGATTATTGAAAAAACATAATAGTAATTTACGTCAGTTTCTTTTTTCAGCTTTGATCTTGTAAAATAATTACGTAATAAGAAAAAAAAAGAAAAAAAGAAGGCGCTCGTATTTCATGCTTTTTGTTCACTTGGGGTTCAACCCCTCCCCTAAAAAGAAAAAATATCTATGACAGTCCCCATGGAAGGGGTCATGGGAGTCCGTCGAATTGAGTCGGGGGGGGAGGGG
>QLNU02014802.1:93623378-93633981 GCA_006491805.2 Dysdera silvatica
GCCCGGAGGCTTTTCTGTGTTGACTAATATTTGGCAATTGTGTTATCCCTGTGAAGGGTAATAATATCTTACAACTTAATATACGGAGAAAAGAGCGTTCTTGTTTTCATTCGTCTAGTAGGTCAAGACACCCCGGGGACTCCGGTTCGACTCTAGGATGAGGACGGCGCCTCTTTTTCTTAAAAAACAGAAAGCTCTAGTTTGAGCAACTTATACGTGGGTGGCAAAAATTATTGTATAATAAATTCCCCCACGAAAAACTCACAAAAATCTCGCCCCGGAGGCTTTTCTGTGTTGACCATTATTTGGCAATTGTGTTATCCCTGTGAAGGGTAATAATATCTTACATTAGAAAGTTTATTATACAAATATAAATGCATATAAAAACTCAAAAAATATGATAATTTTTAAGTTATGTTTAGAGCGATTTCTTAAAAATTTTATGAGAACATTACCTCTATATGATATGATTCGTATACTTACTTATTTATAAAGACGAATTCTTTAATTAGAAAATGCGGCTCCGAGTACAATAAATTAGTATATATGCATAAATGTATAAAAGAAATCAGTTCTATATACCCAATTTTTTTATGGACCTGATTACTTCGATACATGTAAGATCTATTTCATAATGGTAACAATTTCAAAGTACAGAACATTGCATTCACACTCATAGTCAGCGCCACACTCTTGCCTAGGTAGGCAAGGCAGCTGCCTAGGGTTCCAGTTTCGTAGGTGGCCTTGACATCGAAGGCACTCTCCACCTTTTTTATATCAATCTTCTTAACGAAGTACGGTAAATAAACAAAAAGTAAAAGAAAGTTAATATTACAAAACAGCAGGCGGGAGGACGACTGCCTAGTGAATTGCCAAGGGGCACTGGGACTTTCAAGCCTAGGACTGCGCTGATGTAAATTTTATCCTTGTTTCAATGAAACGTCAAATACTCGTAAGACATTCACAATAAGTGGACTAGGCCTATCGAACGTTAATGCGGGAAGAGTTGTTGACCGGCACTCAGAAATGGGTGGGTGGGTACATCTACGAGCTAAGGGACGATATAGTTCTATACAAAGGTCGGTTAATTTGAGTGTGCCCGTGTAAAGGCTTAAGGAAATAAATGCTCAATTGCGAGAGTTATCGGTTTTCTACTGGTTTATTACGTCCATTTAAAGACAAAATTTTTATCATAGTGTGAAGTCAATGGGTAATAATAATAAGTATAACAGTTCCACATAAACGTGGAAAAATAGTTTAAAAACGAGCTTGGAAACTAAATATACAATAGTTTCAGAAAGGCCTTGCAAGATAACTTATGGTTATAATACCACTTCACAAAAGATACTGGAAAAGTGGCTAATTTCTCTCTTGCATCGCTCTTTAAAATCATAAGACAAGATAATATAATTACAGCGCATTTTATTTTGTGTTTGTGCCTCTTTATAAAGATTTACGAGATACCTTTCAACAGAATAATAACGTAAATATAAATTGCCATGTTTGTCATAGTAATTGGATTAGTGAAAGGTATTTTAAGGTTTGAATAATAATTATTATTATTATTATTATTATTGCTGGGTGGTAGACTGTAAATACATTCAAAATAAAATTAGAATTTGTTATAGAAAAAATTATATACACGTTGGCTGTTTTTATTTAGAAAGTCGTTTAGTTAACGTAAGTTTGAGACGCCAAATTATGATTTTTAAAAATATGAAACCAAAGCTGTTAAATATGTGAAATCAAAGCTTTTTAAGCTATTAAAGATGTAAAGTTAAAGTAGTGAAAAAGGTGAAACTCAGTATGGCAAATTCATACATAATTGTAAATTTCAGGTTCATGTTTACGTTGTTAAACATATTCTGCCCGACTTGATGAGGAGATATCCTGTTATATGTTATTTTACCATTGTTTGTCGTTTGTATGTAAAAGAATATATTCAACTGCCGGAGTTTCTTCAGATATCAAAGGTATACTTCAGGCAATATAATATATAGAATAAAATATCAACTGTATAAAATACCAAAAAGTGATAGAAATATGGGCTAAGTCTTAAATAGATAAAGGGCTCAACATTTTTTTCGTAACCGAGATTTCATTTTCCAAAGGAAAGCTTCAGTGATGACATAAAATCAAGTTTAATTTTTTTAAACGTTCTAAATATAAGAAAGGTTTAATTTCGTCAGGATTTAATTTTTTAACAAACAGTTTTTGTCCAAATTGTTTTAACAAACAACATTTTTTTCAGACCTATCTCCGCTTCGAAAAAAATAGAGTTTCAAAAGTAAATGTTGATTTGAGAGCCCCAAGCGACAGCGTTTTCATTTCATTTGTTTTCTCTTTTTACATTTATTTTTAAAACCAACTAAAGTCTATGATATTTTCTTTTGCGCTGCTTACGTTAATTAAAACTAATAAAAAGCAACACGCAAACGAAATTTAATTAATTAAAGGGGGCGTAATATATTCAACTTTTTGGTTTGTTTTATTAATTTAATAATTATTATGCTTCAAGAGTTTATCAAGAAAATTAATATCAGCACTATAATCGCGGCTACGATCAAATTGACCACTTGTGAAGTTTAAACTCAAATATCTTTTAAACCTTTCGTGTTTGAAAGCTAGAAATTCTTGACTTTTCCTAAAATATGTTCCTAATAGCATATATAAAGTTTTAAAAAAATACATTACAGAGAACCGTAGTTATAAGCATATGGACCTAGAACCGCGGAAGCGATCAATTTCATCGCGTTGTCGTTTTTTGTGTAAATAATTATTATAATAATCAATTAACAAGAAAATTTTGTTTGAGTTCTGTACTAAGCTTGTCTTGAGCGCGGCAATATCTGTGAGCACGGTATGTTAAGCTGCGTATGTTAAGCACTCATTTTTTATGGGAGGAAGCTTGATGAGACTGTAAGTGTAATAATTGTCCGGATGTAGTTTATTTTCTGAAGATAAAGCGATGAGGTGACCGTTCTGTCTGTGGATAAGGATATCAAGGAATGGAAGAGATGAATTTTTTCTTCTTCGTAAGCGAATATAACGAATCTATTGATAGAATTGGAACATTGAAGATGTGACTTATTTTGCTTTTTCGGACAAGAATCAAAATGTCATCCACATAGCGTTTCCATAGGATTATAGAGTTGACAGACTTTTCAAGGATCTGGTTTTCGATATGTTGCATGAGGAGTTCAACGACAGTTGTTGATGTAGGGGAGCCCATAGCAGTTCCATGAATTTGTTGGTAACTTGTGTTATTGAATTCGAAAGAAGTAGCGTTGAGACACAACTTCATTAATTGGATGATATTATCGTTGGTTAATGTTGAATCAATGAGAACGGGGTTGGAATCAATTGTTGATTGGGCGACTTCACAGGCGAGGTCAGTGGGAATTGAAGCGAAGAGAGAGGTCACGACAAGAGAGGCTAAGATGTAGTCGGATGGCACATTAGTGGATTGAAGATCTTCAACCAGGTCGTGTGCTGATATCACGACATGAGGATGAAATTAATGGTGAGAGAAGGTTAGATATGAATTTGCCAAGTTTGAAAACCGAAGAACGGGTGCAATCAATAGTTGGTCGAAGTGGTACGTTGATTTTATGCGTTTTTGGGTGTCCAAAAAAGGAAAGAAATTTTCCAGTGCAGCATCTCAGGTTTTTAGTTGTAGAGGAAACCAAAATATTTTTCTTTTCCAGATCTGTCAGAGTTTTGTTCAAAGTTCTTTGAAGTATTGCAGTGGGGTCCTTCTTTAATTTCTTGTAAGTATTGACATCGTTCAGAAGGCACAAGTCTTAGTCGATGTAGTCCTTTTCGTTTAAAATAACAGAAAGATTACCCTTGTCAGCTGGAACAATTGCAAAGTCTTTTCGAGCTTGTAAATTCTTTAGGGCGACTTGGAGGTTTAATAGAATATTAGATGGGGGAAGTTTGTTGCGGATTTTACAGATTTTGCTATGAAGAACATTCTGAACGGATTCTGTGCATTTTGCAATAGTTGGCTCAATAGTTGCAAGAAGATTTGGAATGTTGACGTTATTAGGAGATACAGAAATGTTTAAGCCGTAGTTTAACAGCTTTGTTTTACCTTCGGATAGATATACGCTAGAGAGGTTCAAAATACAACTGTTTAGCTGATAATGACATATGTTGTTTTCAGTGAGAGCTTCTTTTCCGTAGAAGTTGGAGTTTTTGTTGATGAATAATACTCCGATTATGGAAGATTCGAGTAGAATCAGCATGCAAAAGTTTTATAGCAGCAAAGAAGTTAATATGATCGGTAAGACAGTTCAAAAGGCAACAATTGGAAAGAAGGATTCGTTTCGTTTTGTTTACGATAAACTGACAATGGCTAATTCTGGCGAGTAGAAAAAGCTTACTTGAGCGTTTGGCAGCTTAAATACCTTGTTTGTTTGGAACGAGAGGTTTTATTTGCAAACTTTGCGGAATTAAGCATTCTTTCTTGCATTGGATATTGAATTGTAGACGAAGTTGGCGAGAGTGAGAGATAAAATGAATAATTTTCTCAGAAATTTCAACACAATAGAGTTATATTTAATGCGAAATAAATTAAATAAATTACGACTGGCATTAGAAACACTACTACCCGTACCCTATTTTGATTAATCAAGTGTTCCAAGTTAAACTAGAGCAACAACTTCCTGGAATCAACACGCGATTAGACAGTACGCAACTATTCCGCAAGATATCAATTTTGGCCAACCAGTCGATTGAATATCCTGATTTTGGATGCCCGAACCTTTTTTCCAAAACATTTTTGCAACGTTCTTCGATATTCTTGGGTCAGTAATTTTTCAATTCTTTAAAACTGAGGAACTTTATTATAAAACTGCAATATCAGCATAAAATAGATATACTTTTTTTTGTAGCACGTTCATAATTTTGCATGCACTAATGAGCATGGATTCTTGTTTGAGGATAAGTGCTAATTCTATGAATATATTCAAACTACACACTATGTATACTCTGACACGATTTACACACACACACACACACACACATACATACATAAGGTTTTTATAATATATATATAATAGTCTAGCACACACCATATCTTGTTAGCTTTTAAATCTCCTTGAAATACTCTTAAAGGCGAAATATTGACTTATATTTTCAATTTGAGTTCTGCAGTAACAACTGGGAAAAATGAAACTGCGTAAATCGAATTCTAAGAGAACATATATTCGTCGCAGCGTATGGTAAATGCTCCAACATGAGTTTTTATTCGCGTAGATTCATACAGTATATTTGTTACGAAAACACAATTTTTTAGGAATACGGTTCAGTTTGAACTTCTTGAAGATTCTTCGTATAAGCACAACGAAAAGAATACTCAATATTATTCAGAAAGAACATAGTTTTGTTTAGTTTCCGAAAGAAAGATGACTTTCATATTGGGGAACTTCGTCGGGAGTCTATCTTGAAAATAGGGAAAAAAATGTTTCCGTTTCAGTGGAAAACGTTTTTTCCTTATCCTTGGAAGTAACGAAATAAAACCCTAACCTTATTTTTTCCCTCAAGTGTAGCTCGAGTTTTTTTACAAAGTTATTCCTCGTGGAGGCGTAATTTGAGTTGATTTATCTGAAAAGCCTGGTCCAGGAGATCTAGACGTTCCCGGGTTTTGCGGAGAGATCCTCCTGCTAGGCAGCATCTGGTAGATGTCCAGAAACCCATGACTACGGTTATAAAGGCGATTGCTAACAAAAAACTCTTGAAAGCATTAACGAGCGATGACTAGAAGCTTAGAAGGAAAAATATAGCTCTGCAAAACAGTTTGATGGATAAATAAACGTCGATTTCCATTACATCTGCTTGAATTAAAGCAGAAAATACAGATTCGCGTGTCTATAGTGCACGTTATTCTGGCTTGTATGTTCTTCCAGTTTTGGTGATTGCATATGTTATCATATATATGTCTATTATTCCTTTTGAATGAATCAAGAGAAAACGGAAGGAGGGTAATAAAAGAAAATAAACATTAATAACAGCTTTCAAAATGTAAATGCCAACTTATGAAACAACACCCGTCATTTCCGTTTCATAAACATATAAGAGATTTTGGAAACGCAGAAGAATAGCCATGATGGTGTGGTGGCGGACTGTGCCTCTATCGTACGGGAATTTCGGGTTTGTGACTTCTGATGAGTTGTGGGAAGTAAGCTGATTTTCTACAACCCTGGAGTTTAGGGTTTGATTTTCTAAGGGAGCAGAAGGTTCAGATTCCTCAAACGATGGTAAGTCCCTACACACGGGAAGTCCTTACTTGGGTTCATGACGGATTTGGGAACCAGCTCGTCTTTGGTGTACACATATGGTTAAAATATAACAGCATAGACAGGAAACGACGCCATGTCCCAAATAATTTCTTGTCGCGTAGACTCCATCCCGAAATAGGAAAATGTCATAATCATGAAGATTGTCATAGATCAGTGATTCCCAAACTTCTTCGACCGTCGAAATTCACAAAAAATTTCTCGACGTTTTATCGACATCCCTCGATTTTATTATTGTGTAATTATAACAGGACAAGCAAAAGAAAAAGACGCTTGTGTGATTTCTTTTAGATTATTAATTTTACAGTGTTTATTATTTATATTATATATATCTAATATATAATTCTATTAGACACATCGCGCTAAGACTTTTATTAAATCATTAAAATGGCCTCAAACTGTCAGTGTGATGTGTCTGGTTGTCGGCTCTTCTTAAGATTAGCTCGACGTTGGGTTCAAGATTAGTATGTTTCAACCTTAAATGGCCACGGAATTCTATATCTAAATTATAACGCTGTCTTCTTAAGATAGAACCAACATGGCTGATGCAAAGTGGAACCAGCCGCCATTGAGTACTCGTCCCGATATTTTGACCACTAAACCACTGAGATCCAACATGCACAGTCTTTTTTCCACACTTACTGGACTGGTTACGCTCTCTCATCAAACAGGGTAGGTCGTGAAGGGTTAATTATAGGAAAGACCTCAGTCATTTTTTTTAATCCAATTTTACGTTTTAAAACAAAGGTTCTAGACCAAAGAAAGTGGAATTTTACGCTATCAGGAAAAAGGGGGAATAAGGATTCAAATGGGAAGAACTTAACTCATTGTACGACCTAAAAAAATTCTTAGAAAGGTAAGAATGATATTTTGAGGTACAATGAAAAGGATGCATAAAAAAAAAAAAAAAATTGGGGACTGCTGATCTAAAAGGAGAGGGAGTTTTCGAATAATTATAAAGTGACCTTTATGCAGTCATTAATTTTCGCGACTTAAAATAAAACAAATGAATGCGACACATAAATATTTAAAGTTGTAATTGAATAAATATTCTTTTGAATTAATATTCACTTTCTCGACTTACAGCGGTTTGAACGAGAGTGAGCTTTCTTACAAATTTTTCACGGTAATTGGAATCGAATACGACACAAATTAAATAAATTGTGAGGTTGAAATTTAGAATTTAACTTTAATAAAAATTAAATAAATAATAATAACATAATAAATAATAACATAAATAATAATAACATAGGCGGCCTAATCAAAAAACAGACACACACTCATAATTATAAATATTAATTTAGATAGAAGTCTATTTCGTTATTATTATTTTTCTCGCTTTTGCCGAATTTGTTTTAAATTTCAGATTAAAGTGTATTAAAAATTTAAGAAGATTGTAATAAAAAACTGGATGGATCACTGGCCTCAAACAGCTGCCCTTATATCAAAGATTGAAGATTTTCTTTAACAACCAATATTCAACGCCTCATAAACCTGTTCAAGAGAACTAGAAAGTTTATCTATCGTTGAAATTTGGGAGATCCTGTAAACGAACAGAAACCTCAGCTAAAGAAAATACATAATCTTTGAAGTGACTTTTTTTTTAATAACTAATTCAATACTTGTGTAAAGGGAACCAGTTGAAACAGAATTTATGTCAATGTTTTATCGCTTAAAAATTCCCATGCTCTCTTCTGCCTATTAATTAACGATACTGTTCTACTGATACTATAAATTTATTAAATTCCATCTCAGAATCACCTCGCCTTTTTATGTTCCCCTGAAATTGGCCCATTTAATAAACCACACACACACACATGCTAGTAAGGATACGGCTGAAGTTTACATCTGGTAAATCTACAGAATGATTCAGAACTCCCAAGCGTACACTCAAAGTGAGTTGAAGAAACGTAAGTCTAGCCAGGACTTCGCTCTGACCACTCAGACCAAGAACTGGTGGTGAGAAAGTGCTAGATCAACATAACATCACTAAGATATATCACGGAACTTGAACATCACAGTTACGGTCCAGGAAAAGTTTAGGTTGTCAGAACCCAGCTTTATCGCACATCCTTGTTATGGCCGGGTGTATGTGCGATCACAGCATGTGTACAGATAGTCGTTGTGCTGCCACCAGCTCGTCTCGTAGATGAGCAATCTACGTCTCTTCGTGAGGCGGATTCCTTGTCCTTTTTTCTAACTAGATATAGCTACTGTTATCATTAGAATCCAATAACTGCCATATTAAAGACATGTAACCATATTTTATCACGCACAACATGTGCATAATTATGCGTTATCATTCGAATATACATATCATTATTCCTAGTATGCCCCGCGTTATATTTATGACTACACAGATTATATATATTTCTTCCTATAAGCTGCTTCTATCTACCATACATTATAAAGCATTTCATATTTCATATACTGGCATGCATTTTGATTATTGCTTGCTACAAAATATTTCCGCCACATTGGATAATAAACGCTTATTCTATTACTTTTATACACTTAGCTATGAAATTATGTATATTTCAATTCCTTTCAATAAAAATGGATTGATCTTACCAATCATTCTTCGTGCCGTCACTTCAGCGTTTTATGGGTGTTCGTATGTCCTTTAGAAATATAGAGCACCACACTCACAAAGTTTTTCTTTCTTTTTGGGGTACAGTTCCACTGTTCCTTTCCATGGGGAGTCCACGTTACAGTCAATTACGAAAAAGTTTTCCAATTCGGAATGCGCCTGCCGACGGGCCTTCTTCTTCGTTCCCCGAAAATTTCTCCCTCGTCTTGCGTCCGCGTAATAGGATAGGTTTCCCCGTTGTTTGGCCGTCGTCCACTTTGTCACTCGGACGGTCCCCTGTTTCTTTTCCGGGATCTGCAGATGGGTCTATCTACTTTGCCTGGATACTAACGCCCGGTCGTCAATGACTGGTCACCTACGGTCTTCAATCTTTGTTTGGTATGCTTCTTCAAACGATTTTATTTTCCTCTAAACTTCATCTCATTTGGCATTTGTAGTTAGTACCGCTGCCACCATATCTCATGGCCGGGTGTATGTGCGATCACACTTAGCGTGTGTGCAGGTAGTCGTTGTGCTGCTACCAGCTCGGCTCGTAACTGAGCAATCTACGTCTCTTCGTGAGGCTACGTCTCATCATCGACCTTCTAGTTAGGAAAAAGGACAAAGAAAAGGTCGATGATGAAGAGTGAGGTAGATCAAGAACGAAAAAACGCTCTAACACTATTTATTGAAGGTGATTAGTATATACCTTGACATCACAGACAAGGCAACTATAGGCACACCCCCTAAGTTCCAACGTATTGATGAGGCACGGAAATCGCACACACGCGTGTCCGTCCTACTCCTCTGCCTAATTCGATCTGCCCTCTCTTACCCACTGTACGCAACCAACTCTTTCTCCACTATGATATAATTGGTCAGTCTTAAGACCGTGGTCACACCTGATTGGCCGATGTGACCATTCTCCCCGTTCCATACATGTTTCCCATAAATATTCTGTAATGTCAATCTGGACCTTGCAGACCAGAGTTATTGCAATTTTATCCGCCCACATCCGGACTGTTTCCTCTCGACCCTTTTCACAAAGAAGACCTACAAGTCTCACTTTCCCATGCTAACGCCATGTGATCATTACAATCCCGAAAGTTACTTCCTTGCTAAAGGGCAGGGAGAGAAATGATTTCACTGGATGGTGCAATCACCTTGGCTGGTAACCCTCTACAGCGTCTTTTTTCGCAGGAGAAAAGACTTCCAGCAAGTGGCCAGTGTTTGTCTGGAAGTTCCTTAGTGAAGATGGTGTAACGACCTTTCCCAAAAATTGGTCAAGACAAGGACGCCTTAATATGCAAGTAAAATAATTTCCTTTCCTTCAATTTTCTTTAATTTAAATTAATACACAGTGCCTTCGGCATAATGATTTATTATGTTTTAAAGTAGTATTGAAAATTTCTGGGAAGAAGTAAAAATCCCAGCTTAAACTCAGACCGAAAGATGTTCGAGTAAAGTTGATAATTCTGTAAGGGAGGAATTGATAAATTTAGTAATATCTTAGTTCTTATAAAAATATTCCCTGAGTACAGGTGTGTTTTCTATATACTAAGGATCAGTTGGAAATTTAATAAAATTGGAAGGTAATATTGTGTAACTGTGAAATATTTGCTTTAGAAATTTTGTTTATAATTTTATTTATTTAACAAAAGTATCCTTGGATGATTGAAACTATGTTTATCTTATATATGAGGGTTGGAACTTTAATAGTGGCAACTATTTA
>QLNU02014802.1:93634081-93653497 GCA_006491805.2 Dysdera silvatica
TACCATATTTAAATAATGTGACTAATTACTGAACACATCATATTTTATTTGATATATATATGCAGTTGCGTACTGATAACCCACAAGGCGGGGGTCCCAGGACAAAAGGGGCCCCCTTTTTTCGCTGTTTATTTTCCATAAAATTGATAAGTAAAAAGTAATATTATTATATTTTTTAGTTAATAAGGATTTTTTTTAATCTTTAGGTAAAATATAAAGTAAAATAAACGGTTTCCAACTGTGGCAAACTTATTACGCGTATTTACTTTAGCTGTTTTTATTGCCTTTAAAATCGAACTCAACATCCGAAAATTATAAAATCTAGACGAGTTTTGAAATTATATGCTTTGTGTTAGAACCCTGTTTTATGAAACAGTGACTAATAGACATGTGTTCTGTTTAAAATATTGGAATGCATCGCCGGTTAATTTCTTATAGAAGACACAACACTATTATATGTATATTATATCTATTTTTTTTCACATATGCATACCAAAATTAATTTTCATAAAAGGGTCCCAAAAAGTATTGTAGGGGGCCCAGGAATTTTCCGTTACGCCACTGACTATATGTCAATTACTCTACAATCTACACACACGCGTGAGCGTTCATAGGATGGAGTAACTGCCTTACTAAATATTTTACATGTTGAAAATTATTTATAATATGGTTCTCCGTTTTTTATACTACCACTTCTTTCAATTTCACCACAATTCGCGTTATTTAGCCCTTTTTCGCGTAGAGCATGAAATGTTGTTTAACAACGTGGTTAATTTATGAAAAAAGAAATCAGTAATTTCAATCAGAGTAAATTTGTTATTGTTATACATAATACAGCCAAGTAAGTAATTTAACTAAGCAAGAGGTTATTTAGCTATTCATCAGACAGTGAAAGTAGCAATTAAGCTAAGTATGTGTTAATCGTTTTGTAGTGATAAGGTAGATTTGTCAAACTGGAACTCATTCCAGTCATTTGTCTCTAATATCATTTCGTTTTTGAGATGACCAAGCACACATTTTGCCTCTTGTTCAACAATCCTCATCACTAGAATTCGTTATTAAACATGATGAAACTTAGTTACAAGTCTGGTTAATTTAATGTAAGGGTGTAGCTCTCCTTTTGGGGAAAAACAACGCTAAAAACTCACTTCGTAGACAAATCTAAAAACACTTACGAATATCCAAAACCAATTGAGTTATGCTCTGGTCTTCAGGGAGAAAGATTTAAGGCACGGTAATCTAAAATGCAGAGAAATATATTTGCCTGTCGTGAGTAACAACTCTCTCAGACGTTTTCTGCTTTCTGAATCCCTCTAGCCCTTTTTTTTCAGGGAAAAAAAGTGGGTGGGCCGAAAGTTCCCTTCGAAATTTTTCAGGAGTTAAGTGGCATTTCGACGTTCTCTTATTGATTTCAATCGATCTCTATCGGGCTCATATCAGTGGGAAATCTCTCCTGGCTCTTTCATTTATGGAATTAAAGGTTTCGGAACCACCAATCTTGAGCCATTTTATCCGCCCCTTCCCCAACTTTTTCAACTTTTTCAATGTGAAACCTCTCGGGAAAGGTTCCCAAGAATCATTTTCTTCTCGTTTCATTCTTACTTGTTTAGACTTCTGAAAATTCTAGAAAAAGTTTTCAACAGTTCCTTTTCCGGTAATTTCCTGTTTGAACGGATATTTTGTCCCAACTACTGGAGGTGTTTTTTCTTCCTTTTTTTAACCCTTTTAAGATTCTTCTGATTTCGGAAAGTTCTTGCGGTTATTTTTCAAACTTAATTTCAAATGTCTTAAGTCAATTCTATTTTCCACTAACAGAAATCCAAATATTTAGAAAGCCTATATATTTATTTTCTAAACGCTGGCAAGAATACTGATTTGTAAAATGAAAATGTAATCTGCAAGAGGGAACTCAATTCATCAAGGCGCTGCTAAGAAAGTTCTACAGTACGCTAAAATGGCTTATAATTATATCATTTTAAAATTATGTAATAAGTGTAATAGCATAATAAATTTAATTATATAATATGTGTAATTATGTAATATGTATAATTATGAATTAAGTGTAAAAATGTAAAAAGTGTGCTTATGTAATACGTAAAATTGTGTAATAAGTGAAATATATAACAATTTGTACAATTTTCATAAATTCGACTGGTGGCAGAACATGTGTTTTAAAGCCCAATGTCTTATGTTGAGTTCTTTATATATTAATTATTTTTAATTTAAAGTGTGCCTCACTCTCTCTCTCTCTCTCTCTCTCTCTATATATATATATATATATGTTTGAAAACCAAATTAAAAAAAAAAAGTAATACAAAATATCATATAGAACTAAAATAATGTGCGTTATGTAAAAAATATTTTATAACATGTACCCAGAACAAATTATACGATAAAAAGAAACATTTTTAGAGCAGTGTAATCAATAAATATACTAATATCACACCAAAATTATAGACAAAGAAAGTATTTAAATCTCATATTAGTACCATTAATCAAAGCCCAATATGCACCTATTTTAAATGATGTGAATAGAAACGTAATAAAACACAGCATTTATAATATATATATATAATAATTTAATACTGGAAGTGATCATCGAATGGTGAGATGTAAAGTGCACTTAAATACTAAATTAGAAAGACAGAAGCTCATTAGGAAACAAGTAAGTAAGAGGGTGGATCTAATGAAACTGAAAGTAAATACCGAGGCATTCAAGTTGGAATTAAAAAATCGCTTTTCTGCACTGGAAGGACTTATTGATGAAAGTGATATCTCAGAAGCAAATGAAAACATTGTTAAGACAATAGTTGAAACTGCTGGGGAAATTGGTGGTGTAACCTGTAAAAAGCACAATAGCAAATTATCTGAGAAGACGAAACAGCTCATGAAAAGGCGAAGAGATATGAAGGTGGACAATCGAAATACCAGTTCCAGGATTGAGTACATAGAACTTTGTAAAACTCTGCGCAAAAGCATGAAAGAAGACATAAGAAAATTCAACTGTGAGCTAGTAAGGAAAGCCATTGAAAATAACAAGAGCCTTAGGGTTGTTAAAGGAAGTTTATCTGTTGGGAAGAAACACATCATTGCATTAAAAGGAGAGGATGGCACCGTAACAAGAAATAGGGAAGAAATACTTAGAAGAGTTGAAGAATTCTACAAAAATCTATACGAAAGTAACAGTGAATTAAACGAAGACATTGAAATAGTCGAAGGAACAGCTCCTAAAATCTTAAAAGAAGAAGTTTCATTTGCAATAAAAAATATGAAGAAAGGAAGAGCCCCTGGTGATGATGGTATTACATTAGATATCCTAAAAGAAGCTGGAGAATATGTAGAAGACATACTTGCAAAATTCTTTACCAAATGTCTTAACAGCGGTAACATACCAAACCAATGGGATTCTGCAACAGTAATTCTTTTGCATAAAAAAGGTGATAAAGAGGATTTGAAAAATTACCGACCAATTAGCTTGTTACCTGCTATTTATAAAATCTTCACAAAAGTGCTAACACATCGCCTGCAGAAAAAATTAGATGCAGCTCAACCAAGAGAACAAGCTGGATTTCGAAGTGGATTCAGTACAGTGGACCATATTCAAGTATTAAGAGAATTAATTGAAAGAACACATGAATATGAACTTCCATTGTGTGTTGCATTTATTGACTATGAGAAGGCCTTTGACTCTATAAAAACATCAGCAGTCATCAACTCTTTAAGATCAACAGACATTGAGGATGTGTACATTGACATGGTGAAACGTGTGTATAAAAATGCAAGTGCAAAATTTCGGTTACATAAAGATACCAAAACTATCAAACTTGGCAAAGGGGTGAGGCAGGGAGATACCATTTCTCCAAAACTTTTTACTTCTGCTTTACAGATGATTTTTCAGCTGATAAATTGGAATAACAAGGGAATAAAAATAAATGGTGAATATTTAAATCATCTGCGGTTTGCTGATGACATTGTTATTTTTTCAACGGACCCATTAGAACTCCAAGACATGGTACAAGAGCTCTCAACTAGAAGTGAAGAAGTTGGACTCAAGATGAACCTACAAAAAACTAAGATCATGTTCAATAATTTTGTAGAGGAAACAAAAATACAAGTTGACAACATTGAGCTAGAAATTGCTGATTCATATATTTACCTTGGCCAGCTGATTTCAATGGATGGCAACATTATGAAAGAACTCAACAGACGTATTAAACTTGGCTGGAGTGCATTTGGAAGAAACAGTTTTATCCTGAAGGGAAAATTACCTTTGTGTCTAAAAAGAAAAGTCTTCAACCAGTGTGTATTGCCAGTCCTCTCTTACAGATCAGGGACATGGCGTCAAACAATTGCAGCAATACGGAAGTTACAGAAAACCCAAAGGAGCATGTAGGGGTGCATTCTTGGAATAACTAGGAGAGATCGAAAAAGAAACACTTGGGTGAGAGAGCAAACTGGAGTAGAGGACATCGTTGTTAAAGTAAAAAGACTGAAATGGCGATGGGCTTGGCATATCGCAAGAACTGATCAACGTTGGACAACAGAAATTCTGAACTGGATTCCAAGGGACCACCGAAGACCTAGAAAACGTCCTCAAACTAGATGGTTGGATGAAAGAAGAAAACAGGTTGGAGTGACGTGGAAGCGAATTGCTCAGGATAGACTTGTGTGGAAAGCATTTTCCAGAAATCTTCATCCGACAGTGGATGGATAGTGGTTGAATATGACGAAAATGATGATATATATACGTATGAATATATAGAGTTGTAGCTCTTCAATCCTCCGCCATTATGAGCCTCTAACCCCTCTTATAAGCTTTCTGTGTAGGCTTAAGCACAAATTACATACCTTGTCTGTGACATAAGAATTGTATACCTATATTCATAGTTTGATAGTCTTCTGATACCAGTTTCTGTGGCGCATGTAGCATATCTTTGCCTTTCCGTCGGTCTTGAAGATGTTACACCTTCATTTTTTTTATCTGAGTATGGACAAAATGATGGAGGCCCAAGGACATACCAATAGTTTTCATACTCCTCAATTTTATTTTTCTAATCACAAATTTGTGGAACAGTTGCTTCAGAAATAGTATTTTCCACATTGTTCCAAACCAAGGTAAATAACTTGGGCATTGCTACCACTTACATTCAGTATCATACAATGAATACTGATATATTCTTGCATTATTTACGTGTTGACTGAATACAATAATTTAATGTACTGAATGGATTGTGGAAATGTGCATCACACAAAAAGTTACGATATCGTGCCCAATGTGCATGGCAGATTAGTTTTATTACCACGTTCACTCAAATATGTTTAAGGCAAACTATTTTATACATATTCAACGATCATTATACAAGGGATAGTTTCTCAATAATACAGTGTATTCTGCAATGTGGGATCTGGAGAGGGAGATTAATGTGAGAGCTATGCCTATTATGTCAGTTGCTCCTGACCGAAGTTTAAGGTTGTAATGAGAAAAAAGCTATATATGAAATATGAATATTTTGTATTTAATCTTCGTTCATGGGCGATACATATGAGAGAGGGATATCTTAGCAGACATAGATAAATTCATTTTAGTTTCCCACCTGACAACATTTATGCTTTTTGCCTGTTTTGTCTCTCATTAAGGAAGTTTACAATACGCTCATAAATGTTAGTTCTATCAAATTTTTCAAATCTATCGAAGCTTTCGGAACGTTGTACAACAACTCCATGAAAGAAAATTAATTTTCGGAATCTAGTAGGGCACGATGACACCGCTCTTGTTTGTGGACAAGTGCTCTAACTATTAAGCTGCAGATGACTGGTTATTCCCCCTTCTTGAGAATGTATTTAAGCTTCTCACTGTGAGCTGGTTATTCTCGGGCAGTGGGCTGCGCTCTGGCTGTGATTTGAACATCAGCCGAGAAAATTTTGGAATAAGAAATAAACAAATTCAGAATGTAGTTTTATCAATGCATCCTATCGATCATCTGGATGCAAAGAATTAGCAATGCCAAAGTCATGCCAAATAGAAATAAGAAACAAAAGAACACCAATGTGAGGATAGAAATAAATCATATCAATTGTTAGAAAATAAAGAATGACTAATAATTTAGAATAGGTAATGAGGAAGTTTGAAATTTTGTTTATATTATAAAAATGATACTGTGCCCACGGCATTGTGTTTTTGTCTGGTCTATTTTGCGCAGTTTAAGGTGATTATTTTGTTTCTAGTTCTGTGTGTTAAGATACTAAGGAAAATATGGAATTCTTCAGCTAATTTTCTAGGGAAAAATGTACGGACAAGATCCGGATAGGAGATATACGTTATGAATGAAAAAAAATAGCCAAAAAAGGTTTGGCGCTTTTACAACTGTGGTATTATAAAGAGCTATCAGCAAATCTGAAATTCGGTTGCGCATAAGACTGGCAACCTTTCGTCACGGGCATGGCAGATGAAGATTGGAATTTAATATAAAACTTTTTTAAATTACACTTGAAACACATCAATATCTTTCGAGTACTAGGAAATGGAGAATGTAATTTATACTGATTCCAGTCTAACACACAAATATCAGATTCAAAGTATTTAAAACATTATGTAATTTTCTTTAACAGGTAGCGAAAATGATTTTGTTAGCAACTTCCGTTTTAACAAAAAATGTGTGTGGGACAAGAAATTCGACGGAACGCAGACTGAGATTTTAACCAATATTATCAATTCTAAATACGGTACTAACATCCGTAAGTAGTTTATGGTTTGAGACTAAAATTACTGGTACTTCACAATTTCTTCTACTAATTAGCATCAATTTTAAAAACACATACAACTGTTTAATATTTCTTTCCAGAATCATATTGGGACCTCCATGAATGGTCTGTAAAGCATTACGACAAGTATTATGAAGAAATTCTGATTCTTTTTAATATCAAGTACTCCGGAACATACAAAGAGGTGAAACTTTCGATTGAATATAGTTAATAATTAGTTTAAAAAATACATAATAAAAACTATGTTTTCCATGATAAAACTTGACTCAGCCTGACACATTGTTGAAATAAAATAATTTTAAATAACCAATGAAAATCCAAAGGTTATTGATGATGATTATAATATAGATAATAATTATAATAATTACTACTGATTGCTTTTAAAGCTAAGAGGTATTATTGCCCCTTTCTAAAGACATCACAATTGCCAGAAGGCAAAGGCTCCTGCAGTGAATCCCCGCATCTGGAGAACATGGATTGGTCAGGAAATTTGAAATTATGTCTAATAGTCAGAGGAAAGTCAGAGAACGAGTTTTTTTTAGTGAAACCTGGAAAATTCAGGAAAAATCTTCGTAACTTCTGTTTTGAATAGCTACATTTCAAGCGAATGTAAAGCTATTTTCTCTAAAACCGAGGTTTAATTCAAAGTTCGTTTGCAATTGCTCAGAAAATTTTGTCAGGAAAGACAGGGAAAACGTGCAAAAGTCAGGGAAAAATGTGGAAAAGTCAGGTAAAAAATATGGAAAAGTCAGGGAGTTTTTTATCCAGTGTGAGAAGGGAATTGTGCTTTTTCCGATACAATTGATAACTCGGAGTTATCGATCAAAACAAAAATCCACAGTAGTCGGCGATATTTAAAATCACCTGAACAGAATCAAAGCTAAGTACTTTGAAAAAAAAATTCAATAAATATTGTGACTTATTTAGGTGTTTGATATTTATACCCCAACTTTACTTTTCCCCAAAGCTATCCGGCACTCGGAGGTTTTCCCCCCTGTCTGAATCTGGATTTTCTAAGAACTGTCTCGCAAAATGCGGTAAGGTTCAGGCATCGATTTTGCGATGTTCATCGCCTTACTTCGCATTCGAAAAGTCTCCCAAGACTCCAGAAAAAGTCTACAATAGCGAGAAATTACATTTTTATGAAGAACTTTTGTACCTTTCCAATCAGGAACATGACCTCTCTCCCAGGCATGTTCTGCCAGAAGATTAGTCATATAGATGACTAATCTTATGGCAGTTACCGAGTGCAGTTACAGAGGACAAATTACCGAATGCTGGACAGTTCTTCGAAAATCCATATTCAAACAGGAGGGGAGGGGGTACCCGACTGCGGGATAGCTTTGGGAAAAACCAAAGTTGGGGTATAAATACCGAACACCTACACTTCCTTGACACTTTCGCTTGATGAAGGGAACAGTAGTTCTCGAAACGTTGCGAATATTTTTGCAGACGGTAAATATCTTTTACCTTCTTCATTTGTATTTCGTATATTCCGACCAGTGTCAAATTTTACTAGTTATGGTAAGCCCTGGTCAATCTTTGTACTTCGTTTTCAAAAACACCTTTGCCGAGCACAGCTTAAATATTGAGAAGATACATAGACAGTCCTCAGGTCTCTAACAGAGATGAGACTTAAACTGTCTTAGGGCCGCTTCAAACTAAGAAAGTGCCCAGCATTTCCTTCGTGCTGTGAAACGCATTAATTTAAAAGGAGGATAACAATAACAGTAATAACATTGCATAAAAAATTCCAAAAGGTCATGGCAGAAGAAAGCAAATAGCTACTTGTTATAATCGTACTAAGTGCTATCGTATCGACTCTTAGACACTATAAAAACATCAGGGATGGACAAGATTTCAATATGCTGACTTATATAAACGGCTTTACTTAGAACTGCTCGCATCTTGAACATGCATATGTTAAGTAAGCATAACGCATGCAAGCATACGGACATACCTTACCCAGACTGACTGAGTGGGGGAAGAAAAGAAACGAGAAACAATTGGTAAGAATATATGTCTGTTAAAATATGTGCAAATGAATCTGATAAAGTGACCACCTTGGTAAATTGGATAAGGCGACCACTTTTTATAAGAGAGAACTTGTAAGGATTCAGTCACGCCTATTCCAAACTCTATCACGTATAGTGACCACGTCCTATACGTCCGACCCACTCCAGTCTCAAGGGTGGTCATTTTAAGTAGGTTCTATTGTACTTTTATATTAAGTGCTTTGGTTTTATTTTCAAAATTATTGTCATATATTTCAAAAGTACCATATTGGGTGCTTTTATTTTATTTTCAATATTTTAATCGATCGGTTCATTATATGGACAAAACTTATTATACTTGGCTCTGATAATTCCTCTGATGTTACAAGATAAATTCTGTACAATCTCATAGGTTGCTAAAGTTGGTCGAAGTATAATAGATGTGGAATGGTTTAGTGGTGCTAAAATGAATTACGCTGAAAATGTGCTACGAAACAGGGATGAACGCATCGCTCTTATTTGTTTAGGTAAGAATGATTGAAAGGATTCTAATTATTTGTTTGAAGTGAGTTACGACAAACAACCCATTAATAAGGTAAGGTAGTGGACACTTACTTTTCATCCAGCTTTTCTCGTGTTGCCTGGGTATTTTTTTCTTTAGAGTTGCTTTATTAAATTAAGACAAGCCTATTATGGAGACTTAAGACGCAGAGGTCAGTCGCACGATTGTATGTATTCCAGTCATAAGCGGTTGCATCATCAGATTTATAACTTTGAAATAACAAGTCATTTCTGCATCAAATTCAACGTTTATTTACTAACAAAATATAAAAAACAACGTAAATGCATAAAAAAACTTAAAGATTAAACAACGCCCAGCCACTTGCTCGGACGTTGGTGAGACTAGCTATAAGAACGCTAGTCACTGGAAACGAGACGGCTCTAGGCACATTATCTTTTGTACTTTTATATTGGTGGCCGTACCGGATTTATAAATGGGCAAGTTGGGCACTTGCCCAGGGCGCAAATTTCTAATGGCGCAAGAGGTAGCTGAATTTTTTAATTGCAATTTATTTACCTTAGAATTCAGCTATCTATCAGCTCTCACCGAGAAAGCGCCCTCCACTATTTTTGTCTAAGTATGAAATTCTGAAAAACTGCGTGAAACAATCCTGACCCCTACAAGACCGAATCCAGGCAGGGGGCATGGGCCCATCTGAGAATAATATATTTTCATTAAAAATGATTATTTTCAAGTAAAAAGATACTTAAAACTAAACTTACAAGTGAAATTTTCGAGCTTTGCGCCTCCCTGAAATTTTGTTTTGCACCCGCCGTTGCCCCCTCCCTCAACACAAAAAAAAATCCAGAAACTCGTTGTCATCAAACTAAAATTTTTTTATAAAATATCGGTATTATATATATCTTATAATAATGCATATAAAGTAAGAAAATCATGAACGTCACCGCTTCCCTATCCTCAGCGCTTTCTGGTCGCATTTGAACAACAGAACTTTGTTTCAGCTAATACGGCGGGTGAGGCGAGGGGGAAATGAGGGCGTAACTAACTTCGAAGTCTAGGTGGCTAACTTTTTTCTAGGGCGTCTGAATCATATACCTCAATGTTAGAAGAAATTTTCCAGGGCCGTTAGCTCCTCTGATAATGCCAATGGAGAGGGTGCCATAAAACGTTGTGCCCAGGGCTCCTCATACCCTATATCCGGCTCTAATTGGTGGCACTGCTATCCCGAAGTATTACACGTTATAATTACGTGTGCATACAAATCACCTTGACTGTTACAACATGAACTAGCAACAATATGTAAAAACATTTAATATTTATTTTTTATACATTGAATTCAGTGGTTGGTTAATTACTGTTATAAATGGAAGTTTGAAGAGACGCGTTAACACGAAGAAGTTGTACGAACGACTGACGGACTATAGCATAATAAATAGGGAGAATTTTAAGGTTGTAGGGACTGGCGAAGTTTTTCGATGTACGGCGATCATCACATATACCAAACATCCCAACTTGATAAAAAATATACTGAGGTCCATTTTTTTCTCTAAATTTTTGAAACTGTGGTCATCCGAGTGGTTTCGTCAGAATGTCTGCAGGCATTTCTTTACTCTTGCAGTAATCCAATTCTAGAAGTTTCGTTTCTTGAAGGCCTCTTGAAGACAGTGTTACTTTATATTAATGTGTTTGGTTGTTGGGTTATTTTTATGGGCTTGTGAGAATATGATGTAGGACTCATTATCTTCAAAGAGGGTTATAGGTAGTTTTGTTTTATAGTCCCAAATCATCTGTAAGTGTAATCAACCATTGAGCTACTTGCGCAGTATTCGCTGCTACGATACATTCGGCCTCCGTGGATGACAATGCAATGAAGTTCTGGATTTTAGAGTTTCAGGATATTGTACGGCTTCCGATTTGGAATATGTAGCCGTTAGAGGATTTTCTTGAGATTTGTTTCTGCCATTTTCCTTGTTGGAGTCACTGAATGCCTTGAGAGTTGGATTTTTATTTTTGCGAATAAGGAGTTTTAAGTCTTTTGTTGCCATTAAGTATCAAATCACTTTTTCTGGACTGTCCAATCCCTTTGTCGTGGCTTTTCGTCTCTTCTACTTAGGAGGCTAACGTAGCATGCTATATCAGTTTTTTTGCTGTGGTAATGTATATTAAGGACCCTACTGCCTTTTTATAATTCATGTTGTCTTCTGCGATATCGTCTTCTCCTTCCATTTTGTAGTAATCTTTGTTCATGTGCGTATAAGTTCGTTTTGCATTTTTAAGAGAGAATTTTTCAATGATGTCTTCAATATTATTCTTCTGGGATAACGGAAAGTCCCCATTACTTGATCTATCAATGTTACTTCTCAGGTAGTAACTGACTTCTCCTAAGAGTTTGTGTTTGAATTCTTTGTTTAGGATTTCGATAACTTCTTGGATTTTACTTTCGTTTTCACATGAAATAAGAAAATTGTCAACATATAGGATGATATAAGATACTCATTTTCAAGTAAGATATATAAGATACACATTTTCAAATAAGATATAAGACACATTTTCAAATAAAGTATAAGATATACATTTTCAAATAAGATATAAGATAAGCATTTTCAAATGAGATAAATAAGAAATAAGATATACATTTTCAAATAAGATAAATAATATATAAGATACACATTTTCGAATAAGATAAATAAGATATAAGATACACATTTTCGAATAAGATAAATAAGATATAAGATACACATTTTCAAATAAGATAAATAAGATATAAGATACACATTTTCAAATAAGATAAATAAGATATAAGATACACATTTTCAAATAAGATAAATTAGATATAAGATACACATTTTCAAAATCCATTCAGAACATTAAATTATTCTATTCACTCAATACGTAAATAATGTAAGAATATGTCAGTATTCATTTTAGGATAATTTTAGTGAATGTAAATGGTATCAAGGCCCAAGTTAATTATATTGGTTTGGAGGAAATGCGGAAAACACTACTCTGAAGCAACTTTTCCACAAACTGGTGATTGAAGAAATAAATCTAAGGAGTAAGAAAACTATTGATATGTCCTTGGACCTCCACCATTTTTTCTATGATCAGATAAAAAAATGAAGATGCACCATCTTCAAGATCGACGAATAGGTTAGATGTGCTACATGCGCCACAGAAACTGGTATCAGAAGATTATCGACTCCTTATAACTTATTTGTTTTGCTAACGATATCGGTATCTTCTTTAAAAACACTGAAATCAACACACTAATTCCAATACCGTTATTTAATACTAATTTTGAAAACTTCACTAACTTCTTTAAACGTAACTGCCTTACAAGTAATGCTTCAAAAACTAATTGCCCTCATTTTACAAAAAAATAAAGACAATAAATATTTTAATATCAGTACAAATAATACGTTTATATTGTTCTCAAAAAACACAAATTTTCTTTGTAAAACTTTTCAATGCATCCTAAAATGGAATATTCGCATTAACAATATCTGTACTAAAATTAATAGCAATATTGAAGTAATTCTAAATGTCATACTAATTACCCAATGCTATTCTTCTTAAACTTTACTATTATGTGGCTTTCCGTTACTATTGCTTTCCAATCCGGGAAAACACTTGTGTAATCTCACTAGACTTACCAGAATTTTTCGCAACTGACACGTTCGTCTTCTAAATTATTAAACCAGTTCTTACAGAAATAATTAAATAACTAACAAAAATAAAAATAAGATGTTATTATTCGAAAAATTATTTCTCTACGGAACTTGCATCTTCATATTTAATACCATATGGAAAGGCACTCATTTCGACCTCATTTTATTACACTTTCCTAATCATATTCATGTTACAAGAAATATTAACGATCTAATACCAAAGTAGTCACGGATTAAACTCGGATTCTCACGTATCTTTTGCTTTAATTCTAGGGTGTAGAATTTTCTTTTTAACTCAAATATACCTATTTATTCTTTTCCCAATAAAAAAACTTATCCATGTATATATGTTGGAGAGAGGGAGAGTATCGTTATATCACCAATTTTTTCTTAATTTATATCTTTATTAATGAAGCAGCTCTTTTATTTCATTTACTTGTTCATTATTTTTGTCAATTATATTCAGTTCTAAAATAGCAGGTTCCTTTTCGGGCGCCACAGTCTTTACCCTTCGCTGCTTAAACGGATCAACGTAACCAACAAACTGTACATTTTTACCTGATGTGAAGAATAATTCTATCCGTCAGAATATTTTTGATTTGATATTTCGTTTTACACACCAGATGTATGGAGAAAAATTGCCTTGAAGTATCTACGATAAAATTTTCTGCCGTTTTATATTGCGCTGTTTTATCCCTCGGTCTATCTCATAATTTTATGATAAATCTACATTCTTTAAATGAAAACTTTCTTCAATTAATTTGCATTTTTTAACGATTATTTATTTGCCCACCTCGCTCTCTTACAGACGAAGAAGGTCATGAAGATATCATTACCTATGCTGAAATGTACGAAGAAGTAACGATGTATTCAGCTGCCTTTAAGAAACTGGGATTGAAAGAAGGGGATATGGTTGCGTGTAAGTCATTTCAGCTATCATTATATCCATTTATTTGTTTTTTGAAAGAAATAAGGTAGCCTTCATGACTACCTAAATATATTATCTCGAAAGTATTTGTAGTTATCTGATGGCAAAATAAATATTCGTGTAATAAGTTTCTGTGACAAGGGGGAGGATAGATATTCGCTGGAGAGAAATATAGAAATATCAAGGGAGAGAATAGATACTCGATGGAGAGAAAAGTTTGTTCGAAAAAGAGGGGGGGGGGGGGTCTTTCTGAAGTAGGTGAAATATATTTCAATCATTTAAATACTTCATTTTGAAACTTATGTATTTTTGAACACATAAGACGAATTTAAGATAAAACGTGAGCATTTGTTGAACATGCTAAGTAAATTTACAAAAAAAAAACTCACCGTCAAATATTAAAATTTATTTCCCTTAGAAAAAAGTTGAAAATAGCTGTTCGGTAAATTGTACTCGCCGGTCATTTTCCTTCGAAATATATTTTTATTTGTCAGATTAAATCCACCGTTTTATCATAGTTACGCTTATGGGATCTGTATGGTAGTTGAGTAAACGATAATAAATTTGAACTGCGATTGTTTTGCGATGAAATAATTGTTTATTTGTTTTCCGCAGTGTATCGCTATATAATTTATCTATTACCAAATTCTTTATTCAATAATTTCTGGTACTACGATTGAGCTTAAATTAGAGCTTTTTTAATGTATAGGAGAAAAAGATACATCGCTATGGCCTAGAGTCGAACTAGGGTTATTCATTTAGATTCAGAGCGTCTTAACCGCTAGGCCACCAAATTCACAGGAATGACGCTTTTTTCTCCATATGTAAGATTGTATTATATCATTACCCTTCATAGGGATAACACAATTGGCAAATACCCTACCTGGCTACGGTGGGGGCATTCTTGTAATTTTTCAGGGGGAAGTAGTCCTACTGGTTAGCAATGCTACTTTATTATTCCGTGCTGTCCAAGAGATAATAAAACAACCTTAAAGGAAAAGTTTTTAGACCAAAAACTGTGTTTATATTGCAAATTAGGATATGGTGATTTAAATCATGATTAAAACCACCCAAGGTTTTTAAACCATTGATTAAAAACAAAAATTTTAATTTCATTTTTATATTTTGATTTTTTGTCACAATTTAATAATACTGTAAATCAAAATAATCTGCAAGACGATATAGGTTATTTAAACGAAATAAGAAAAAAAATATAAAAAAGAAAAGAAAAATGTATGGTGCACTCCCTTAAAAATGGCTTTCTGTTTTTAGCTAAAATTCTCTTCTTTGTGAATGTGTGAAGACAATAACTGGAATTGAAAACAGTGTTCACTGATTGAGATAACAACGACAGCAAGTATTTCGCTCTTTGGCTACTAACCGACAGGTGTTACTCGTAAATCTGTTTTTAAAGTATTTGATTGGATATACTTCAGATTGCTACTGAATACTAGACTTGACTGAGAAAACCAGACATAGTTCTATAGAAATCGCAATTACAAGTTCATACTCATTTTTTAATTCTAAAGTGGTAGGTTGAAAAAAGATGTGGTATTGCTTTTATTTTATTGAAGTTGCAACAATATCTTGATTTCGAAGGCCAGTTTCTATTGCAACAAAAGCAGTAAAAGTTGCAACACAAAATCTTATTAATGTAGTTCCGTTTCCTTTTGCTTTTCAATTTCAAAGAAGACTTCACTCGCGAGTTCTTCATTTTTTGCTTAAAGATTGTCATTTTCATCAGCTGAAGAAATCTTCAGTTCTAATCTATTGCCAAAAAGTTACTTTTGTGTTCTGCGGTATAATCCTTGCTAGTTCTTTGAAATCTTCAAAATTCAGGAAAAACTAAAAGCAGTTTCTTCCCCACATCTTTTATATTAGTCTTCGAAAGTTCGTTGTGAGCAGAAATTGTAATTCTTACTGCATCTAACATATTGAATGGCTTATTTGCAACAAATTTTTTGAGCTTTGGACCTAGCTCGTTATCAGTTGCTTTAATTAAAATTTGAAATATCCGGTAAAGTTGAAGCATTTTATATATCTTGATAACACCCTGATTACAATGGAAGTTGTATTTATTGGTAAAAACTTTATTTTAGTGTTAAGATGGGGTGAGGTTTAGAAGAGGGAGGATGCCCAGGTTTGAAATAACTATCATATTCTGGATAGATACTTTGACACATCATTTCGACATCGTAAAAATTGTAAAGCTAAGAATTTATAAAGGTGGAATTCTTAAAGTGAGAACTATATGTATACAAAATATGAAACGATCTAAGTCCTTTTAAATCCTGTTTAATAAAAAAGAACTTCGGTCACATCACTGAACATTAATGCTACAAGTTTATTTTAATTATTTTAAAAATGTTTTGAAAATATATTTGTCATGTATTTGCATACATTGAAATTTGCGATATGTCAGCTGAATTGTGATTTTAAATTTTCTAAATATTTTAATGTGGCCTGTTTTTTTTTGGGTTTTTTTTTTTGGTTTTTAGCTTGCCATATTACATAGCCTTCACATGTAAAAAGTTAAATTAAAAGATGAGAAATTGATGGGAGTTAAATTAAAACATCTTTGAAAATACTGTAATTAACATGCTCTAACGAGTTCAATCTCACAAATTTCTAGTTAATTTAAATTTAAAAAAAATCCTACTTATTTCAGCAAAATACAATTTAAATAAATAAAATATGATATAAATCAAAATAGTCCGATTTTTCGATTAAAACATCCATGAATTTTTCTTATCTTATTGAAAATACACCTCCACTTACCTGTTTATAATACACTTTTTTGAAAAAAAAGCACCCCCAAGAAGCTATTCTGGTCACCTCGAAATTTCGTATGCAAATTCTTTATCCCAAGACTGCTAATGATTAAATTTTCGTGACAAAAGATGTTAATTTTGGTCATACGACGTCTTTCTACTGCGCTGCTGGCATCCTATAAAACAATTAACATTTGCAGGCTATTATAATTTTTCCTCCTCGTCACCATTACAGTTTCCTCGACACAAAACAATGCAGTTACGACACACCCAACGCCATTATAGACATTTAGGTGAATTTAAACACGGTCGAATAGTGGGGATGGGCGAATTGGGCTAGTCAGAGTGAGCAATATGGCATCACTTGGGGCCATAGAGACACGGCTGTGTAAAGGTGCTGGCAGTAATGGTTGCTGCAAGGTATGCATCAGTGTAATGAAGGTTGAAGACTCTGGAAGGCCAAGGTGCATGAATGAGAGACGAGATCGGCTGATCGTTCAACGGGCCCGAGCTACAACTTCGACATCACTTTCCAAAATAAAACGTGCTGCAACTTCTTCCATACCACCTATGGTGCCTACCACCATTTCATGACACTTGGCTGAAGCAGCGTTACGCATGCGCCGCCCTTTAAAGCGTCTGTTTTTAACTCTCCAATATTAACAAAGGCATCTGGAGTGATGTCATGGGTGCCAGCAGACTGTCATCACATAGTTTTCAGTGATGAATCCCGCTTCAGTCTTGAAGCAGATAACTGCAGTGATGTTGATTCAAATTGAGAACGTACTAGTTACAAATTATTGATATCTTTAACCGATTCCAATTATGATCGTAATACCTTGAATGTTGATATTGCTGTAGATAAGGAATGAAACCAGGATGAACTAGTTATAAAAAGAATAACAACTATTTTATGTATTTAGAACGAGCATCTATTGATATGAAAAGTTAATTTGTTTTTAGACAAGTGAGTGATCTCTTAATGTTTCATGCATTTTCTTGACTTACATCACGCGTTTCATTAACGATCGCGTAAAATATTAATACATGATTCATGTACTGAATATTTGCTGTTGACACAAAAAAGACGATTTATTCTATTTAGCATGATTTGACTGTACCCGTAGCACATAACGTCCTTACAATGAATGTTGCATCCATGTGTGGAGAAGACTGAGCCAGCGTTGCCCGACAAACTCCGTTTTACATAGGCACATAGCCATTACGCCTGGTGTGATGATAAGGGGTTCTATTTCCTACGGAAACAGATCACCTCTAGTAACGTTGTGTTCAACTTCAAAAGCTTAATGGACTGTTGATAACATTCTGGCACGGTTTGTGTGACCCTTCAGGGAACGTCATCCTGGGACCATTTTCCAACATGAAAATTCCAGGCTCCATATGACCCATATTTTTGGATCTCTGAACAAACTCTTATTTGGTCAACAATGTCACAATACTTTTGTGAGTTGAACATGTATGGGACATGGTAGGCCATCAGATACGCGCGTCAGAAAATATTGATGATTTGGAACAAAAATTGCAGAATATTTGGCACAATCTATTATAGGATGGTATTAATTAAGTTAAACAACGATACAAATCAAAGTTTATTGGCGTAATGATATCAGCGCCGATACTATGGTGTAATTAGATGATGAGTTTGAAAGACAATAAATATTTCTGCGTTCAGTGGGACCTGAACCCACGACCTTCCACTTGCCGGGCTAATGCTTTACCCACTGAGCTACGAATGACAATATTTAATTGTCGGTCCCATGCTTGCCCTGTATTTGCTATCAACGGTATAGTACAGTGAACTCCAGGCGTACGCCCCAGCCCCCTGAAATGCCTAATCCGCCACTGCCAGCGACGAGCACATATTCCAATATTTCAAAACCGAACGTAGTATATTCATGAGGCAACCTTTTTCACAGGAAGGTTCAACAGCAGGGCCCCTGCACAAATCGCGTATCATCATATAACTTCGAAACAATAAACAAAACTTAGTTACAATTTTGGGTTTTAAGTTTCGCAGGAAATAAAATACGTTAAAGCAGATGCATGGTAATTCGGCTTTGAGAGTGATATTTTAGCTCAATGTCTGTCACATAACTACGTCAGATTTGCACAAGGCAGATGCTATGGGTGACGGGAAGTCTTCCCTGAATAGGATGAACTTCCTATTAGAATAAACTGATCGCTTAAAAAAGTTCGAAAGTGATTTAGTTTATCAAGTTCATTTGCGGTACCGAGTTCTTAACGACCTCCTCCTCCCATTTGGATTAACTTCATGCTACGTCTGAGTTTGCCGTAGGCTATTCCCTTGTAGTTGGAAATTGATGATTTTTATTTCATTTTTTTAAAGGAAATTTCTATGACACTTTATCATTTTATTCATTGAATAAAACTACAAAATTTCTATTTTCTAAATCTATATCTATTTTTTTAATAATTAATCATCTAGTAATTATTATTATTAATATTAATTATTAATAATCTATTTTTAAATTTTTCTATTGAATTGGAAACCACAAAAACACTGAATACGTTTCAAACATATATAAGCATAAGGAGAAGATTGCGTATTACAATAGGCGCCATAGTGGAACAATCTGGAACAATAGAACAATAGAATAGCTGGAACAATCCAGCGGTTTTTGATTCGGTATATATATATATGCAAACCTAGCCGGTCTGAAACTCAACCGTAGCGAACTAGAATCCCATTTTTTTTTTCATTGATCTGGGGTCTGGGATTAAATACGCA
>QLNU02014802.1:93654497-93671442 GCA_006491805.2 Dysdera silvatica
GTAGGGACTGGCGAAGTTTTTCGATGTACGGCGATCATCACATATACCAAACATCCCAACTTGATAAAAAATATACTGAGGTCCATTTTTTTCTCTAAATTTTTGAAACTGTGGTCATCCGAGTGGTTTCGTCAGAATGTCTGCAGGCATTTCTTTACTCTTGCAGTAATCCAATTCTAGAAGTTTCGTTTCTTGAAGGCCTCTTGAAGACAGTGTTACTTTATATTAATGTGTTTGGTTGTTGGGTTATTTTTATGGGCTTGTGAGAATATGATGTAGGACTCATTATCTTCAAAGAGGGTTATAGGTAGTTTTGTTTTATAGTCCCAAATCATCTGTAAGTGTAATCAACCATTGAGCTACTTGCGCAGTATTCGCTGCTACGATACATTCGGCCTCCGTGGATGACAATGCAATGAAGTTCTGGATTTTAGAGTTTCAGGATATTGTACGGCTTCCGATTTGGAATATGTAGCCGTTAGAGGATTTTCTTGAGATTTGTTTCTGCCATTTTCCTTGTTGGAGTCACTGAATGCCTTGAGAGTTGGATTTTTATTTTTGCGAATAAGGAGTTTTAAGTCTTTTGTTGCCATTAAGTATCAAATCACTTTTTCTGGACTGTCCAATCCCTTTGTCGTGGCTTTTCGTCTCTTCTACTTAGGAGGCTAACGTAGCATGCTATATCAGTTTTTTTGCTGTGGTAATGTATATTAAGGATCCTACTGCCTTTCTATAATTCATGTTGTCTTCCACGATATCGTCTTCTCCTTCCATTTTGTAGTAATCTTTGTTCATTTGCGTATAAGTTCGTTTTGCATATTTAAGAGAGAATTTTTCAATGATGTCTTCAATATTATTCTTCTGGGATAACGGAAAGTCCCCATTACTTGATCTATCAATGTTACTTCTCGGGTAGTAACTGACTTCTCCTAAGAGTTTGTGTTGAATTCTTTGTTTACGATTTCGATAACTTCTTGGATTTTACTTTCGTTTTCACATGAAATAAGAAAATTGTCAACATATA
Source organism: Dysdera silvatica (assembly GCA_006491805.2). Classification (NCBI taxonomy): domain Eukaryota; kingdom Metazoa; phylum Arthropoda; class Arachnida; order Araneae; family Dysderidae; genus Dysdera; species Dysdera silvatica. The sequence goes on from QLNU02014802.1 coordinate 93,655,522, forward strand.
GGATGATATAAGATACGCATTTTCAAATAAGATATAAGATAAGCATTTTCAAATGAGATAAACATTTTCAAATGAGATAAATAAGAAATAAGATATACATTTTCAAATAAGATAAATAATATATAAGATACACATTTTCGAATAAGATAAATAAGATATAAGATACACATTTTCAAATAAGATAAATTAGATATAAGATACACATTTTCAAAATCCATTCAGAACATTAAATTATTCTATTCACTCAATACGTAAATAATGTAAGAATATGTCAGTATTCATTTTAGGATAATTTTAGTGAATGTAAATGGTATCAAGGCCCAAGTTAATTATATTGGTTTGGAGGAAATGCGGAAAACACTACTCTGAAGCAACTTTTCCACAAACTGGTGATTGAAGAAATAAATCTAAGGAGTAAGAAAACTATTGATATGTCCTTGGACCTCCACCATTTTTTCTATGATCAGATAAAAAAATGAAGATGCACCATCTTCAAGATCGACGAATAGGTTAGATGTGCTACATGCGCCACAGAAACTGGTATCAGAAGATTATCGACTCCTTATAACTTATTTGTTTTGCTAACGATATCGGTATCTTCTTTAAAAACACTGAAATCAACACACTAATTCCAATACCGTTATTTAATACTAATTTTGAAAACTTCACTAACTTCCTTAAACGTAACTGCCTTACAAGTAATACTTCAAAAACTAATTGCCCTCATTTTACAAAAAAATAAAGACAATAACTATTTTAATATCAGTACAAATAATACGTTGATTTTGTTCTCACAAAACACAAACTTTCTTTGTAAAACTTTTCAATGCATCCTAAAATGGAATATTCGCATTAACAATATCTGTACTAAAATTAATAGCAATATTGAAGTAATTCTAAATGTCATACTAATTACCCAGTTCTATTCTTCTTAAACTTTACTATTATGTGGCTTTCCGTTACTATTGCTTTCCAATCCGGGAAAACACTTGTGTAATCTCACTAGACTTACCAGAATTTTTCGCAAAGGACACGTTCGTCTTCTAAATTATTAAACCAGTTCTTACAGAAATAATTAAATAACTAACAAAAAAAAAAGATGTTATTATTCGAAAAATTATTTCTCTACGGAACTTGCATCTTCATATTTAATACCATATGGAAAGGCACTCATTTCGACCTCATTTTATTACACTTTCCTAATCATATTCATGTTACAAGAAATATTAACGATCTAATACCAAAGTAGTCACGGATTAAACTCGGATTCTCACGTATCTTTTGCTTTAATTCTAGGGTGTAGAATTTTCTTTTTAACTCAAATATACCTATTTATTCTTTTCCCAATAAAAAAACTTATCCATGTATATATGTTGGAGAGAGGGAGAGTATCGTTATATCACCAATTTTTTCTTAATTTATATCTTTATTAATGAAGCAGCTCTTTTATTTCATTTACTTGTTCATTATTTTTGTCAATTATATTCAGTTCTAAAATAGCAGGTTCCTTTTCGGGCGCCACAGTCTTTACCCTTCGCTGCTTAAACGGATCAACGTAACCAACAAACTGTACATTTTTACCTGATGTGAAGAATAATTCTATCCGTCAGAATATTTTTGATTTGATATTTCGTTTTACACACCAGATGTATGGAGAAAAATTGCCTTGAAGTATCTACGATAAAATTTTCTGCCGTTTTATATTGCGCTGTTTTATCCCTCGGTCTATCTCATAATTTTATGATAAATCTACATTCTTTAAATGAAAACTTTCTTCAATTAATTTGCATTTTTTAACGATTATTTATTTGCCCACCTCGCTCTCTTACAGACGAAGAAGGTCATGAAGATATCATTACCTATGCTGAAATGTACGAAGAAGTAACGATGTATTCAGCTGCCTTTAAGAAACTGGGATTGAAAGAAGGGGATATGGTTGCGTGTAAGTCATTTCAGCTATCATTATATCCATTTATTTGTTTTTTGAAAGAAATAAGGTAGCCTTCATGACTACCTAAATATATTATCTCGAAAGTATTTGTAGTTATCTGATGGCAAAATAAATATTCGTGTAATAAGTTTCTGTGACAAGGGGGAGGATAGATATTCGCTGGAGAGAAATATAGAAATATCAAGGGAGAGAATAGATACTCGATGGAGAGAAAAGTTTGTTCGAAAAAGAGGGGGGGGGGGGGGCGTACTTCTAAAGTAGTTTGAAATATTACATTTCGATCATTTAAATACTTTATTTTAAAAACTTATGAATTTTTGAACCACATAAGACAAATTTTAAGATAAAACGTGAGCATTTGTTGAACATGCTAAGTAAATTTACAAAAAAAAAACTCACCGTCAAATATTAAAATTTATTTCCCTTCTAAAAAAGTTGAAAATAGCTGTTCGGTAAATTGTACTCGCCGGTCATTTTCCTTCGAAATATATTTTTAATTGTTAGATTAAATTCACCGTTTTATCATGGTTACGCTTATGGGATCTGTATGGTAGTCGAGTAAACGATTACAATAAATTTGAACTGCGATCGTTTTGCGTTGAAATAATTGCTTATTTGTTTTCCGCAGTGTATCGCTATATAATTTATCTATTACCAAATCCTTTATTCAATAATTTCTGGTACTACGATTGAGCTTAAATTAGAGCTTTTTTAATGTACAGGAGAAAAAGATACATCACCATGGCCTAGAGTCGAACTAGGGTTATTCATTTAGATTCAGAGCGCCTTAACCGCTAGGCCACCAAATGCACAGGAATGACGCTTTTTTCTCCATATGTAAGGTTGTATTATATCATTACCCTTCATAGGGATAACACAATTGGCAAATACCCTACCTGGCTACGGTGGGGGGCATTCTTGTAATTTTTCAGGGGAAGCAGTCCTACTGGTTAGCAATGCTACTTTATTATTCCGTGCTGTCCAAGAGATAATAAAACAACCTTAAAGGAAAAGTTTTTAGACCAAAAACTGTGTTCATATTGCAAATTAGGATATGGTGATTTAAATCATGATTAAAACCACCCAAGGTTTTTAAACCATTGATTAAAAACAAAAATTTTAATTTCATTTTTATATTTTGATTTTTTATCACAATTTAATAATACTGTAAATCAAAATAATCTGCAAGACGATATAGGTTATTTAAACGAAATAAGAAAAAAAATATAAAAAAGAAAAGAAAAATGTATGGTGCACTCCCTTAAAAATGGCTTTCTGTTTTTAGCTAAAATTCTCTTCTTTGTGAATGTGTGAAGACAATAACTGGAATTGAAAACAGTGTTCACTGATTGAGATAACAACGACAGCAAGTATTTCGCTCTTTGGCTACTAACCGACAGGTGTTACTCGTAAATCTGTTTTTAAAGTATTTGATTGGATATACTTCAGATTGCTACTGAATACTAGACTTGACTGAGAAAACCAGACATAGTTCTATAGAAATCGCAATTACAAGTTCATACTCATTTTTTAATTCTAAAGTGGTAGGTTGAAAAAAGATGTGGTATTGCTTTTATTTTATTGAAGTTGCAACAATATCTTGATTTCGAAGGCCAGTTTCTATTGCAACAAAAGCAGTAAAAGTTGCAACACAAAATCTTATTAATGTAATTCCGTTTCCTTTTGCTTTTCAATTTCAAAGAAGACTTCACTCGCGAGTTCTTCATTTTTTGCTTAAAGATGGTCATTTTCATCAGCTGAAGAAATCTTCAGTTCTAATCTATTGCCAAAAAGTTACTTTTGTGTTCTGCGGTATAATCCTTGCTAGTTCTTTGAAATCTTCAAAATTCAGGAAAAACTAAAAGCAGTTTCTTCCCCACATCTTTTATATTAGTCTTCGTAAGTTCGTTGTGAGCAGAAATTGTAATTCTTACTGCATCTAACATATTGAATGGCTTATTTGCAACAAATTTTTTGAGCATTGGACCTAGCTCGTTATCAGTTGCTTTAATTAAAATTTGAAATATCCGGTAAAGTTGAGGCATTTTATATATCTTGATAGCACCCTGATTACAATGGAAGTTGTATTTATTGGTAAAAACTTTATTTTAGTGTTAAGAGGGGGTGAGGTTTAAAAGAGGGAGGATGACCAGGTTGGAAATAACTATCATATTCTGGATAGATACTTTGACACATCATTTCGACATCGTAAAAATTGTAAAGCTAAGAATTTATAAAGGTGGAATTCTTAAAGTGAGAACTATATGTATACAAAATATGAAACGATCTAAGTCCTTTTAAATACTGTTTAATAAAAAAAACTTCGGTCACATCACTGAACATTAATACTACAAGTTTATTTTAATTATTTTAAAAATGTTTTAAAAATATATTTGTCACTTTCATGTATTTGCATACATTGAAATTTGCGATATGTCAGCTGAATTGTGATTTTAAATTTTCTAAATATTTTAATGTGGCCTGTTTTTTTTTGGGTTTTTTTTTTTGGTTTTTAGCTTGCCATATTACATAGCCTTCACATGTAAAAAGTTAAATTAAAAGATGAGAAATTGATGGGAGTTAAATTAAAACATCTTTGAAAATACTGTAATTAACATGCTCTAACGAGTTCAATCTCACAAATTTCTAGTTAATTTAAATTTAAAAAAAATCCTACTTATTTCAGCAAAATACAATTTAAATAAATAAAATATGATATAAATCAAAATAGTCCGATTTTTCGATTAAAACATCCATGAATTTTTCTTATCTTATTGCACATACACCTCCACTTACCTGTTTACAACACACTTTTTTGAAAAAAAAGCACCCCCAAGAAGCTATTCTGATCACCTCGAATTTTCGTCTGCAAATTCTTTATCCCAAGACTGCTAATGATTAAATTTTCGTGACAAAAGATGTTAATTTTGGTCATACGACGTCTTTCTACTGCGCTGCTGGCATCCTATAAAACAATTAACATTTGCAGGCTATTATAATTTTTCCTCCTCGTCACCATTACAGTTTCCTCGACACAAAACAATGCAGTTACGACACACCCAACGCCATTATAGACATTTAGGTGAATTTAAACACGGTCGAATAGTGGGGATGGGCGAATTGGGCTAGTCAGAGTGAGCAATATGGCATCACTTGGGGCCATAGAGACACGGCTGTGTAAAGGTGCTGGCAGTAATGGTTGCTGCAAGGTATGCATCAGTGTAATGAAGGTTGAAGACTCTGGAAGGCCAAGGTGCATGAATGAGAGACGAGATCGGCTGATCGTTCAACGGGCCCGAGCTACAACTTCGACATCACTTTCCAAAATAAAACGTGCTGCAACTTCTTCCATACCACCTATGGTGCCTACCACCATTTCATGACACTTGGCTGAAGCAGCGTTACGCATGCGCCGCCCTTTAAAGCGTCTGTTTTTAACTCTCCAATATTAACAAAGGCATCTGGAGTGATGTCATGGGTGCCAGCAGACTGTCATCACATAGTTTTCAGTGATGAATCCCGCTTCAGTCTTGAAGCAGATAACTGCAGTGATGTTGATTCAAATTGAGAACGTACTAGTTACAAATTATTGATATCTTTAACCGATTCCAATTATGATCGTAATACCTTGAATGTTGATATTGCTGTAGATAAGGAATGAAACCAGGATGAACTAGTTATAAAAAGAATAACAACTATTTTATGTATTTAGAACGAGCATCTATTGATATGAAAAGTTAATTTGTTTTTAGACAAGTGAGTGATCTCTTAATGTTTCATGCATTTTCTTGACTTACATCACGCGTTTCATTAACGATCGCGTAAAATATTAATACATGATTCATGTACTGAATATTTGCTGTTGACACAAAAAAGACGATTTATTCTATTTAGCATGATTTGACTGTACCCGTAGCACATAACGTCCTTACAATGAATGTTGCATCCATGTGTGGAGAAGACTGAGCCAGCGTTGCCCGACAAACTCCGTTTTACATAGGCACATAGCCATTACGCCTGGTGTGATGATAAGGGGTTCTATTTCCTACGGAAACAGATCACCTCTAGTAACGTTGTGTTCAACTTCAAAAGCTTAATGGACTGTTGATAACATTCTGGCACGGTTTGTGTGACCCTTCAGGGAACGTCATCCTGGGACCATTTTCCAACATGAAAATTCCAGGCTCCATATGACCCATATTTTTGGATCTCTGAACAAACTCTTATTTGGTCAACAATGTCACAATACTTTTGTGAGTTGAACATGTATGGGACATGGTAGGCCATCAGATACGCGCGTCAGAAAATATTGATGATTTGGAACAAAAATTGCAGAATATTTGGCACAATCTATTATAGGATGGTATTAATTAAGTTAAACAACGATACAAATCAAAGTTTATTGGCGTAATGATATCAGCGCCGATACTATGGTGTAATTAGATGATGAGTTTGAAAGAAAATAAATATTTCTGCGTTCGGTGGGACCTGAACCCACGACCTTCCACTTGCCGGGCGGAGGCTCTACCATCTGAGCTACGAACGACAATATTTAATTGTCGGTCCCATGCTTGCCCTGTATTTGCTATCAACGGTATAGTACAGTGAACTCCAGGCGTACGCCCCAGCCCCCTGAAATGCCTAATCCGCCACTGCCAGCGACGAGCACATATTCCAATATTTCAAAACCGAACGTAGTATATTCATGAGGCAACCTTTTTCACAGGAAGGTTCAACAGCAGGGCCCCTGCACAAATCGCGTATCATCATATAACTTCGAAACAATAAACAAAACTTAGTTACAATTTTGGGTTTTAAGTTTCGCAGGAAATAAAATACGTTAAAGCAGATGCATGGTAATTCGGCTTTGAGAGTGATATTTTAGCTCAATGTCTGTCACATAACTACGTCAGATTTGCACAAGGTAGATGCTATAGGTGACGGGAAGTCTTCCCTGAATAGGATGAACTTCCTATTAGAATAAACTGAGCGCTTAAAAAAGTTCGAAAGTGATTTAGTTTATCAAGTTCATTTGCGGTACCGAGTTCTTAACGACCTCCTCCTCCCATTTGGATTAACTTCATGCTGCTTCTGAGTTTGCCATAGGCTATTTCCTTCTATTTGGAAACTGATGATTTTTATTTCATTTTTAAAGAAAATTTCATACGATTAATTTTTTGCCTTATTAATTGTAAAATAACGTGCTTTTTTCACAAATTACTTAATATGAGTTTTGTGGAAAATGAATAATGACGAACTGAGGCCTTTCCCTCGCTGGCTTTCCCTACTGCGGAGGTTATCAGTACACCACGGCTGTCATATGACATTCGAATACAGCACCAACAGGATCCTAAACGCGAGGAGAGGGGCAGATGGCTTCAAAATGGCTATTCCCCTTCCTTATTGCCGTACTTTTGCTGACTTTCCATAAAGAAATTAACCCTGCCCCTGCATCTCCCCCATGGCTGCGGCTATGCCAAAAGATACATTTTTTATAAAGTTACCAGATTCAGAGAAGAGATTGTTATTTTGTTGGCTTTCTTTTCTAATACTTGAAGATGAAGAAATCTTCACTAGGTTGTCTCATAATGCAGAATTCAGTGGCGTATTTGGACAAGCAGCTAAATTTTCAGGTAATCGTTGCACATTTGCTGATTGAAATTAACGAACAGGGCTCACGTGCTCAGCTGCGCCTCTCCAAGAATTTCTTTGCATTGCATTTCTCGCCATGGGCCTTCCTGGAGCGTGATTCTTACATTTTTAGCCTTAATTTTTTTATTAAATATTGATTTTCAGCAAAAATTGTACTGGACTTTTTCGTTCCATTTTTCATAAGGGATCGTGTAGTTCACTTTTCTTCTGCCATTTTGTAAACACCCTGTAAATATGTGTTTTACGTATATTTAATTATAATGTAAACGGGTACTTTCTTCATGATGCTCTTTTTATTTACTTACTTTTTTTTTTTTTGCTAAACCGTGCGTTTTCTTTCTTTAAGGTGTTTACAAATACGTTTATCTAAAAATTTTCACTTTTTTTTATTGTATACTAAATTGATCCTATCATATTTATATTTCTCAATAAAATGCGGTATATTTTCATTCTCTACACATATTATAAATATGTGAGTATATAATGCTGGTTAAAATAACCCAAAGTTTCTGTATTTCAGGTTATATGTCAAACAAAAAAGAAGCTATTTTTGCAATGTTAGGAGCCATTAGTTTGGGAGGCGTTTGGGGAGGTGCTTTACCATACTACGGGACAAAGGTTTGTATCTAATATAGATTAAATTACTTAATTATTATTATTATATAGTGAGACATATACTGACAGTAATTACAATCATATTTACCGTGGTTCTGGTGGCTATCTTGTAACATTAGTGTTTACTGAACTTGTCTGTAACCAAAAGCGGGTTCAGCAAGGGGCGGAGGGGGTGATCGCTCCTTCTGGCGTTTAGGGTTAAATGTTGTTACGACAGTTCCGCACACGGCAGGCCAGGGCGGATATTTCAGAGCGAAATGAAATATAATGTAACTTATATAGATATATATATATATATATATATACAGGGTGTCCCAACACCAGGGTTGCAAACATCGAGGAGGGATAGGGTACACCTAGACGAACAATATTTGTCATAGAACCTAGGGTCGCAAACCACTCACAGTGCCAATTCTAAAACCGTCCAGCATGCACAAATAGTGACAACCAGTGTATCTGAAGCGCAAAATGCGATGTCCTAATCATCTATGCACTTGGACAGCTGACCTGTGTTTTATCTGGCGCTTTTCACGCACTGGTTGTAAATATTTGTGCATGCTGGACGGTTTTAGAACTAGCGCTGTGAGTGGTTTGAGACCCTAGGTTCTATGACAAATATTGTTCGTCTAGGTGTACCCTACCCCTCCTAGATGTTTATAACCCTGGTGTTGAGACACCCTGCATATACGCTAAAATACAGTATATAATGGAATATCATCATATCCCTTTATCGGGCAAATAACTTTACACTTACAAGAAAAATCTGAAATTTGGTAAGAACTACATCTAGAGCATAAGTATTACAATTTATATCCAAAGAAACAATTCCAACTAATGGTTTTCAAATTACCAGCTGTAACCAGATGGCCACATTGCTCAATAAGGGAATAAAATTTAAACATTACAGAGTTTTCAAAATCAACATTTATTTAAAAGAAAATCAGAAATAAACGAAAATAAGAACTGGTAAGTATTTCAGATAATATTGCAAGAAACAATTATTTTCATCTGTTAAGCCATGTCTGGTATCACGCCATATGCACTGTATGCGACTTCTTCCGTTTTTGCAGCATCGGCATCTACCTTTGGAGGCCAATGTTCAATCAATCTTTTCATCTATCATCATCTGGCCGAACAGCTGCTGGAAGTTTAATTTATTCTTCAAAGTTGTGCGCTTTCCCTGTGGATTGTCTACCATGTATAAGTTAGAGCGACAAGTTGAGACATGCAATGCCCGCACGAAAATCCTTCAGATTGCTTGCAGTGACGCCAAAAAAGCAGAACATTGGCTTCTATAAACAAGCCAGTTATTTACAATATCTGTCCAATATGCAACCAAAAATAGGAAAGTACCATCTTTTTACTTTACATGATGAATAAATTTCATCCATCATATTCGAAGTATCAACCCCACCCATATGCTTGTTGTACTCTTTTACAGAGGCTGAACATGGTTCATCTACGGTTTTTGTTTTTTTCACTTTTGTCATACCTTTTCGCTTTTGTTATTGGTTGAATACCAGCGTATGCACTTTCAATTGTAACACATTTATTGTTAACCCATTTTATAAAAATTACATCATTAGAAGAAGAAGAATCAAAGCGCCCCCTTCCTTTGTTCATTTTCAATTGAGCATTCTAATAGGCGATTTGAATGCAATGTACCCAAATTTAGATATTCATCTTTGATCAAAATCTTCATCAAAGTCCACACAAGAAATATCCTCTCCATCTGAAGATTCATCATCTACATCCAAGCCCTGCGGTGGCGCAGTGTGGTAACGCGTTCTCCTATTGCGCGGCTAATCCGGGTTCGACTCCCAGCAGTGCAAAAAGAACGCTTACTCAGAGATCTCATAAAGATCGCACTGCTCACTGTAGTCCGGGGTTTGGTTCCCTAGGCCTTAAGAGGTTCGGATTCCTCGGAAAACAGTAGGTCCCGGCGCAGCATGACCACTGTAGTCTTTGAGCCGTAAAACCAAAAAACAAACAAACAATCTACATCCAGAGTGCAGCTGCTCCTGGAATAATAGCTATGTTACGGTTATTCCCGTAAGGCAGTGTCGCAACTATATAATTTAGACCCTAATGCGATCGCTGGTAAAGGGGAGCCCCACCCTATACAAGGATTCCAGAATTAAGCTATCTAAGGATCTTCGATTTCCAAAGCTCCACCCACAAGGACAAGGGCCCCAATGCAACTGCATTAGGTGCATTACCATGGCTACGCTACTGGCTGTAAGTTTTCCTTAAGCACTAATTTTATTAAAAATTTATCTAAAAACATTATTTTAAGTTGAAATTCGATCACTGTAGAACTTCCTATAAAGGGTTCTGTATCCTAGAATGTCATGCCCTTATCAGTCAGTGTGACCATATGGATGCATAATATTTAAATTCTGAAAAACCTGTTAAAAACTGGATTATATAGTTAAAATTTGCATATATTTAATCAATAAACGTTAGTTTCATTTTTGACACAAAAAACAAATTCAATTAAGCACACATACCATCAATAACAGTCAATATCGAAACAACCACTCATGTAACATGAAAACTCTCCAACTGGCAATGAATAATATCTATTCCTGTAGTTCCATCTTTGAGATAGGAATGAAATTATTCCTTCCATAGCTTTAGAAGGATGCAACCATTTGGTCTCAAAGAACGATAAGGACAAAAAGGGCGATTAAAATATTACAGAGTTAATTCAAAACGCAGTAACCATATGGTTACAGAAACCGATAAAAGGGTATGTAGATGCAGATTTCAATTATTTTGGCACTTCGAACTTAATCATAGGAGAAAGTATGGTCTCTCTTTATAGTTTATAGTTTTTTATTAATGACGACTTTTAAAATTTTCTTGCCCTATTTGGATTTCCTGTAGGCAGCATTGCAAATTCTTCAGCAGATGAATCCCAAGTTCCTTATGACAACCGACAGATTCCAGGACAGCAAAATCGAGATCAATTTGTTGAAAAATATACCAGGAATAGTGGATGGTAAATTGCATGGAAAAAAAATATTTTTCTTTCGAAAATTATATGAAAACTTATTTATTTTCATTATAACATTGCAATTTTGAATTCTAACTGAAACCTTTTAGATCGTTTCAAAAGAATAAGCGAATACATAGATTGCATTTCATTCGAATCAAAAAACACTGGATTGTTCCAGATTGTTCCACTATGGCGCCTATTCTAATACGCAATCTTCTCATTATGCTTATATATGTCGGAAACGTATTCAGTGTTTTGGTAGTGTCCAATTCAGGTAAAACTGCCAATATAACGAAATATTTAAGGATACATCCCCCTTCATTATAATGTATATAATTATAATGAAGACGGGTGTGTCCTTACATACATATATATATATATATATGCCCATTATTTCAAGTTCTTTTTCGATTCGCCGTCCATATAATTATAATGAAGACAGGGTGTACTTACATATTTCGTTATATTGACAGTTTACCTGAATTGGAAACCACAAAAACACTGAATACGTTTCAAACATATATAAGCATAAGGAGAAGATTGCGTATTACAATAGGCGCCATAGTGGAACAATCTGGAACAATAGAACAATAGAATAGCTGGAACAATCCAGCGGTTTTGATTCGGTATATATATATATGCATATGCTATATGCAAAACCACGCCGGTCTGAAACTCAACCGTAGCGAACTAGAATCCCATTTTTTTTTTCATTGATCTGGGGTCTGGGATTAAATACGCACGGTCGTTCCTCCACGGAGGGACCCTGGTTCGAATCCAGGATGGGGAAAGCGTCTCTTTTTCTCCAAAATTACACAAGCTCTAGTTTGAGCTGTAATTAAAACGTGGGTGGCAAAAATTATAGTATAATAAATTTCCCCCACGAAAACTCACAAAATTCTCGCCCCGGAGGCTTTCTTGTGTTGACCATATTTGGCAATTGTGTTATCCCTGCGGAGGGTAATAATACCTTAACATATATATATATATCATCATCATCATATTCAACCATTATCTATCCACTGCTGGATGAAGGTCTCTCCAAATGCTTTCCACACAAGTCTATCCTGGGCCATTCGTTTCCACGTCACCCCAACCTGTTTTCTTATTTCATCCACCCATCTAGTTTGAGGACGTTTTCTAGGTCTTCGGTGGTCTCTTGGAATCCAGTTCAGAATTTCTGTTGTCCATCGTTGATCAGTTCTTCTTGCAATATGCCCAGCCCATCGCCATTTCAGCCCTTTTACTTTAACAATGATGTCCTCTACTCTAGTTTGCTCTCTCACCCAAGTGTTTCTTTTTCGATCTCTCCTAGTTATTCCAAGCATGCACCTCTCCATGCTCCTTTGCGTTGTCTGTAACTTTCGTATTGCTCCAACTGTTAGACTCCATGTCTCTGATCCATAAGAGAGGACTGGCAATACACACTGGTTGAAGACCTTTCTTTTTAGACACAAAGGCAATTTCCCCTTCAGGATAAAACTGTTTCTTCCAAATGCACTCCAGCCAAGTTTAATACGTCTGTTGAGTTCTTTCATAATGTTGCCATCCATTGAAATCAGCTGGCCAAGGTAAATATATGAATCAGCAATTTCTAGCTCAATGTTGTCAACTTGTATTTTTGTTTCCTCTACGAAATTATTGAACATGATCTTAGTTTTTTGTAGGTTCATCTTGAGTCCAACTTCTTTACTTCTAGTTGAGAGCTCCTGTACCATGTCTTGGAGTTCTGATGGGTTCGTTGAAAAAATAACAATGTCATCAGCAAACCGCAAATGATTTAAATATTCACCATTTATTTTTATTCCCTTGTCATTCCAATTTATCTGCTGAAAAATCATCTGTAAAGCTGAAGTAAAAAGTTTTGGAGAAATGGTATCTCCCTGCCTCACACCTTTACCAAGTTTGATAGTTTTGGTATCTTTATGTAACCGAAATTTTGCACTTGCATTTTTATACACACGTTTCACCATGTCAATGTACACTTCCTCGATGTCTGCTGATCTTAAAGAGTTGATGACTGCTGATGTTTTAATAGAGTCAAAGGCTTTCTCATAGTCAATAAATGCCACACAAAATGGAAGTTCATATTCATGTGTTCTTTCAATTAGTTCTTTTAATACTTGAATATGGTCCACTCTACTGAATTCACTTCGAAATCCAGCTTGTTCTCTTGGTTGAGCTGCATCTAATTTTTTCTGCAGACGATGTGTTAGTACTTTTCTGAAGATTTTATAAATAGCAGGTAATAAGCTAATTGGCAGGTAATTTTTCAAATCCTGTTTATCATCTTTTTTATGCAAAAGAATTACTGTTGCAGAATCCCATTCGTTTGGCATGTTACCACTGCTAAGCATTTGGTAAAGAATTTTGCAAGTATGTCTTCTACATGTTGTCCAGCTTTTTTAGGGTAACTAATATAATGCCATCAGCGCCAGGGGCTCTTACTTTCTACATATTTTAATTGCAAATGAAACTTCTTCTCTTAAGATTTTAGGAGCTTTTCCTTCGACAATTTCGGTGTCTTCATTTAATCCACCGTTACTATCATATAGTTTTTTGTAGAATTCTTCAACTCTTCTGAATATGTCTTCCGTATTTCTTGTTACGGTGATATACTCTCCTTTTAATGCAATGATGTGTTCCTTCAAAACAGATAAACTTCCTTTAACAACCGTAAGGCTCTTGCTATTTTCAATGGCTTTCCTTACTAGCTCACAGTTGAATTTTCATATGTTTTCTTTCATGCTTTTGCGAAGAGTTTTACAAAGTTCTAGGCACTCAATCCTGGAACTGGAATTTCGATTGTACACATTCATATCTCTTAGCCATTTCATGAGCTGCTTCGTCTTCTCGGATAATTTGCTATTTTGCTTTTTACAGGTTACACCACAAATTTCCCCAGTAGTTTCAACTATTTTCTTAAAAATGTTTCTATTTGCTTCTGAGATATCAATTTCTTCATTAAGTCTTGCCAGTGCAGAAAAGCGATTTTCTAATTCCAACTTGAATACCTCAATATTTGCTTTCAGTTTCATTAAATCCACCCTCTTACTTACTTGTTTCCTAATGAGCTTCTGTCTTTCTAATTTAGTATTTAAGTGCACTTTACATCTCACCATTCGATGATCACTTCCAGTATTAAATCTGTTCAGTACGCTGCAATCTTCAATAATTGATTTCTTGTTTGCCAGGATATAGTCAATTTCGCTAGTTCCCCCATTTGGGTGTTTCCATGTCCATTTTCTTTGCGGTTTCTTCTTAAAAAATGAATTCATGAGGGTAAAGTTTTCAGCTTCTGCAAATTCGATGAGTTGATAATCCACGTTCATTCCTTTCCCCATATCCGTATTTACCAACCGATGTCTCTCCTTGTTCCTGTTGTCCAATTCTTGCATTGAAATCCCCCATAATGAGCTTGATATGTTGTTTCCCCTTGGTATGTAGCTGTTTGATTTCTTCATAAAATTCTTCAACCTCCTCGTCGGTATGGCTTGACGTTGGTGCATATGCTTGTACTATCTGAAGTTGGTATCGCTGGGTTAGTTGAACAACGAGCCTCGCTGCTCGATCTGACGTGCTTTCGACTTCAAGAAGGTAGACTTTAATTCTTTTGTAGATTAAGAAGCCAAAACCCCTTGTTCTTCCAGTCGTCGTTCCTCTGTAGTAGAACAAATGTCCACTGTTAAGTTCCACCAACTCTTCACCTTTTCTTCTAACTTCACTGAGTCCTATAATGTCCCATTTGATCTTGTCTAGTTCCTCTTCCAATTCCTGAAGTTTTGCTTCAGCAAGGGATCATCCATTAAACGTATCCAAGGTCGATAACAAACCGCAGCCTGGGCCATTTCGTGATTCTTAGCACCCCTGATTTCATGCCACACTGTCCGCTGCCTTGATCAGGATCACTCTAGTACCTGGAGACTAGGGGCCATGGTTTCTGGTATGTGAACATAATGGAGGAATAAGCCATAATTTCACCATGCTGGCTAGACGGGTTGATGAATTAGCCCTCCTCTTCTGCCTTTCTATCCGTATACCAAACATTAATTTGCCCCATAAATAGAAAGCTCAGCCTGCACCATTGAAGGCAGGGTAGACACTAGGTTACTGGCATTGCATATATATATGGCCTGCAAAAGGGTTGCTGGTATCTAACTGGAAGGAGACCCACACGCTGAACGTATGTGACGATGTGTGGAACCGGCCAGGCCAGTAACCTAGTGTCCTACCCCGCCTTCAAGTGGTGCAGGCTGGGCTTTCTATTTATGAGGCAAATTAATATTTGCTGCACGGATAGAAAGGCGGAAGGGGAGGGCTAATTCACCAGCCAGCGTGGTTACCAACTCGGCTAGTTAGCGTGTTGAAATTATGGCTTATTTATCCATTATGTCGGCACACCAGAAACCTCGGCCTCTAGTCTGCAGGTGCTGGAGTGCTCCTGATCAAGGCAGCGGTCAGTGTGGCATGAAAGAAAGGGGTGCTAAGAATCACTTGAATGGCCCAGGTTGCCATTTGTTATTGATCTTGGCTACGTATAATGGACGATCCTTTGCTCCTGGAACAAGACTTCAGGAATTACAAGAAAAACTTGAAAAGATCAAATGGGACATTATACGACTCAGTGAAGTAAGCAGAAAAGGTGAAGAATTGGTGGAACTTAAAAGTGGACATTTCTTTTATTATAAAGGAACGGAAACTG
>QLNU02014802.1:93671542-93691054 GCA_006491805.2 Dysdera silvatica
TATATAATATATATAATATATAATAATAAATAATATCTGACCTGCATAATAAAACCTGTAAAAAGCATAATAGCAAATTACCTGAGAAGACGAAACAGATCATGGAAAGGGCGAAGGAATATGAAGGTGGACAATCGAAATACCAGTTACAAGATCGAATATGTAGAACTTTGCAAAACTTTGCGCAAAAACATGAAAGAAGATATAAGAAAATTCAATTGTGAGTTAGTAAGGAAGGCCATTGAAAGCAACAAGAGCCTTAGGGTTGTTAAAGGGAGTTTGTCTATTGGGAAGAAACACATCATTGCATTAAAAGGAGAGGATGGCACTGTAACAAGAAATAGGGAAGAAATACTTAGAAGAGTTGAAGAATTCTACAGAAAGCTGTATGAGGGAAACAGTGGATTAAACGAAGACTCTGAGATAGTCGAAGGAACAGCTCCTAAAATCTTAAAAGAAGAAGTAGCATTTGCAATAAAAAGTATGAAGAAAGGAAGATCCCCTGGCGATGATGGCATTACATTAGATATCTTAAAAGAAGCTGGAGAACATGTAGAAGACATACTCGCAAAATTCTTTACCAAATGCCTCAACAGTGGTAACATACCAAACCAATGGGATTCTGCAACAGTAATTCTTTTGCATAAAAAAGGTGATAAAGAGGATTTAAAAAATTACCGACCAATTAGCTTGTTACCTGCTATTTATAAAATCTTCACAAAAGTGCTAACACATCGCCTGCAGAAAAAATTAGATGCATCCCAACCGAGAAAACAAGCTGGATTTCGAAGTGGATTCAGTACAATGGACAATATTCAAATAGAAAGAGAATTAATTGAAAGAACACATGAATATGAACTTCCATTGTGTGTGGCCTTTATTGACTATGAGAAGGCCTTTGGCTCTATTAAACTTCAGAAGTCATCAACTCTTTAAGATTAACAGAAATCGAGGATTTGTATATTAACATGGTGAAACGTGTGTATAAAAATGCAAGTGCAAAATTTCGGTTACATAAAGATACCGAAGCTATCAAAATTGGTAAAGGTGTGAGGCAGGGAGATACCATTTCTCCAAAACTTTTTACTTCAGCTTTACAGATGATTTTTCAGCAGATAAATTGGAATGACAAGGGAATAAAAATAAATGGTGAATATTTAAATCATTTGCGGTTTATTGATGACATTGTTATTTTATTAACGAACCCATCAGAACTCCAGGACATGGTACAGGAGTTTTCAACTAGAAGCAAGGAAGTTGGACTCAAGATGAACCTATAAAAAACGAAGATCATGTTCAATAATTTCATAGAGGAAACAAAAATACAAGTTGACAACATTGAGGTTGAAATTGCTGATTCATATATCTAACTTGGACAACTGATTTCAATGGATGGCAACATTATGAAAGAACTCAACAGACGTATTAAACTTAGCTGGAGCGCATTTGGAAGAAATAGTTTTATCCTGAAGGGGAAATTGCCTTTGTGTCTAAAAAGAAAGGTCTTCAACCAGTGCATATTGCCAGTCCTCTCTTATGGATCATAAACATGCGAGTCTAACAGTTGGAGCAATACTAAAGTTGCAGGCAACGCAAAGTAGCATGGAGAGGTGCATGCTTGGAGTAACTAGGAGAGATCGAAAAAGGAACACTTGGGTGGGAGAGCAAACTTGAGTAGAGGACATCGTTGCTATAGTAAAAGGGCTGAAATGGCGATGGAGGGGGCATATTGCAAGAAAAACTGATCAACGATCCACAACAGAAATTCTGTGCTGGATTCCAAGAGACCACCGATGACCTAGAAAACGTCCTAAATGTAGATAGGTGGATGAAATAAGAAAACAGGTTGGGGTGACTTGGAAGCGAATTGCTCAGGATAGACTTGTGTGGAAAGCATTTGGAGAGACCTTCATCCAGCAGTGGATAGATAATGGTTGAATATGATGATGATATATATATATAAAGCAGGGAGTCCGCAGAAGTGTAGTTACCATAATACAGCTAAGGTTGTTAAACCTAGGGACCCCTATTTCACCACGGCCCATCAACAGATGCAAATCGAGACCACTTCTATTACACTAAAGCAGGGCCATATTTATAAATAGGCACATTGGGCAAGTTTATAGGGTGCAATATTTTTTGGGACGCAAAAAGCTGCGAACTTTCTTTTTTAATTACAATCTATCTACCTTAAAATTGTGTTGATGCGCACTCTCTGAAAGCGCCCCTTCACACCTTTTGCCTTCATTCGTAATTTTGAAAAGAAACAACAAAAAACCGTCAATCTAAAAGCTCTGCCCCCAAAACAGAAATAAAAAATTTCATCGTCAAATAAACTAAATTTATTTATAAAACATCGTTATTGTATAATATAATTATGCACATCTATAAATGTCGCACCTTCCCTAACTTACGCGATTTCCGTTGGCAGTTGAGGGATCGGAATGACAGAATTTTATTTTCTTCTGCTAGAACGGGTGGGGTATGGTCGTAACTAGCTTCAAAATCTAGGAAGCTGCTATTATTTCTGGGGAGCTAAAGCATTTTCTAGGGCGCTAACCCATTTTCTAGGGGCTAAACCCTATACCTCAATAGCAGAAATACATCTAATTAGCAGTACTATACCTAATTAGCAATACTTAATTAGTAGAAATATAGGCCTCTCTAATTAGCTATACTTAATTAGCAGAAATTTTCTAATGCGGGTTAGCCCCCTTAGTTACGCCAATGGAGGGGGCGCCAAAAATCGTTGTGCCCATACGGATGATTTCATACCCGAAATTCGGCCCTGGTGTCAGATGGGGTATTCTGTAATTTTCTCCCCTCACTATGTGGCCGCAATAATTTGTAATTTATTTGATGTAATAAAACCTTTGGTTGGATTGTATTATATAGCTCTCCTTTCAGCATGGCGACGGTTTCATTGACGTGTTGTTATTTCAACTTTCAAAACAGAGCGTTTTTAATAAGGTTTTAACTACAACTATAGTTTCTCTATTTAAATTTTGCAATCTCAAGGACCTTTTTGATCCGGTAAGTTCATTATCAACGACACAAATTAAAGGGACTCTACATCAGAGGTCTTCAATTTTTTACAGACAAAGCAAAAATTTTTCTATTCCTATAGGCCCGCGGGCCGCACTACGGTATCAATAATATTAGGACTAAACAAATGCGGCTCAAGGGGTGCGCTCCACTGGATTAGTCTTTGTTGATATTTTTTCCTTTAAGCCTCTATATTAGTTTTGGTTGCCCACCCAAAAACGTTTTCCAGGTTCGCATCCGGGTCTGAATATATATATATATATAAAAGTTTTCCTCGCCCATTCTTGGCGGAAACAGGCTTTGGGACGGGCAGAGCGCCATGTTCCCAAGCCTCTTTTTACATCACTTCTTAATGTGCCATGTCTAGAAACTTCCTGACAATGTGACACGTGTTTAGGATTGTGGCTTTTTGTATTTCAATGTAGGTGTTTGGGTCAATGTTGAGTATCTCCAAATTCGTCGCAAGCGTTTTTGGTACTATCCCTGTTGCTGAGATGACTAACGGGATGATGAAGATCTTTTCCATACCCCATATATCTCGTACTTCAATATATATATATATATATATATATATATATATTACGTTACAATGTAAAATCCATATGGAAGCAGAAATCATTCTAATACTTTTAGTTATTAATATGTAAAGCGAAATCAAATCTTATAGTGATATTTTTGGCACTGCTTATTTTTAACAATCCTGTCAATATCCGGTCTTATTTTTGATATTGCAATCCTAAAAGTGTTTCCAAGGTGGACGTCAGTTATTCTGGAGCAAACTACTATCAACTTCATTTTTGAAAACCGCTTTTTGCAGACGCATTGGCGTAGGCGGGGGGGGGGTTGATAGGGGGTGTATTTCCCACTAAAATAAAATTTATGCAATAAAAAACCGGCAAATGTTTTTTATGACTTCACAAATGAATAAGCATTGGTAGCAAAAACATTTCGGAAGGGCTTGGGACCAACCGCTGGTTATGGCCCTGATTAATAACAAGCTGCTGCCTACTGGTATACTGTCACCCCAATATTTTTGTATCGCCAGCGCCCATGTAGATTTGACATGACATATTTAATATTCATTTATTTATATAAATCGAACACTACGCAGATTAAATCAAACAACAATGTCAATCAATCAACGTTTATTGGCGTAGTGATACCAACGCCGATGGTATGGCGTGATTAGATGGTGAAACGTTCGAAAGAAAATAAATATTTCTGCCTTCGGTGGGACCTGAACCCCCGACCTTCAGTGGGTAGAGCCTCCGCCCGGCAAGTGGAAGGTCGTGGGTTCAGGTCCCACCGAAGGCAGAAATATTTATTTTCTTTCGAACGTTTCACCATCTAATCACGCCATACCATCGGCGTTGGTATCACTACGCCAATAAACGTTGACTGATATTGTTGTTTGATTTAATATTTAATATTGTGTCGAATATTTAATAGACAGGAAATAATCTCCATTACATTTAAGCTAGTTTGATCTTTTCTCCATATTTACATAAGATCTGCATCAAACTCCGAAATGGGCGTCGAATTCATGCTTTTATTTAACCCGCTAGCCGTAATATGAGCAGATGTCCTGCTATATATGACAATATGACAAAATATGATGCAAATATGAAAAAGTAGTAATCCCGTAATAAGTGCATTTTACAACAACGAATGGTTTTATCATTGACTGCCCTGATGGCAACAGCAGAGCCATAGCAAAAGACGTTTTTCAGGGGGTTCTGAAAGATATCAAGGGGACAGAATTCGTTATTGTTTTGATGCAATTTATCATTGTATTTAATAATACCAAATATCTAGGCAAACTAATACGCGGTGGTCATGAAGTAACTTCCTCCACGTGAGAGACCCTAGGGACGGAAATTTTCAATGTATCAGAATGGAGCTTGGGATGCAGACATTTCAAGGTGTTCGCTCGAGAGTTATGTAGGAAAATAGCTTCCACGGTTAAATTACCAATTTTCGAATGGAGCACCCTTTTTCATTATTGCAATATAATCAGCACTGTGAAAAACTCTAAATGACGTTGAAAGTTTCCCTTTATTTGTAAAAATGGCTGCGCAAGAGCAGTGCCAAAGAAAGGGTGTGAATAAAAGAATAGGAAAGAAAGACAACAAGAAACCATACCATTTGACGTTTATTTAGCAATGCTCGGTGGGGCACATTGCATGCGGGATATTGTAGACGTCACTGCCACATGTTACGTTGCACATAAAATATGCAGAACCTTTGGTTTTATAGCATCTTTCAAGTCAGAGACAAGATACGATTGTCGTTATGCACTTTTGGTTTCATATATTCCATAGCTAGAAATCCATTGTTGTGAGTAAGGTCGAAGGACCGTGGTGGCCATAGAAATTCAAAATAACACATATACTTCTGTCACCGAAGTGTCGTTATAACAAGCGATCGACATGTGTCACAACATGTGAAGGACAGTCATCTTTCTTCTGCATGGTCAGACACAGTATTTCGCTACTGCAACCGTGGCATGACGAAATTCATTAACATTGTTGCTTAGGGAGCATCTGTGGCAGCACACTTCCGTAAACCTTTTCTAATCACCCTTTCAAAGAAATAGGGCGGAATAACGAAGGTGCTCGTTATGACGTACAGCACAGTTACTTTGGCCACCTGAAAGGGTTGCAGAAACAAGTCACATGGGTTTTCCTCCGCCTGGTGCACACAGTTCTTCGAGTTCGCATTCCCAGTTACAGAGAACTGGGCTTCATCAGTCAACAGTATGCATTCAGGCCAGGTGTTATCATTATGATATATCATATGAGAAAGTCATTTGCAAAGTTTAAGCGTAGTTGTTCGTCACTACATTGTAACATCTGGACTCGCAGGGGTCTATAAGGAAACACACGAAGAACAGATTGTACAATTTTTAAAACCATAGTTTTTGGTACATAAAGCTTACTGCGAGAAGCTCCTCTTGCAGTTACACGAGGCTGTCCAGAAGTCGTGTGATGCATTTCCGCAACTACATCAACAGGAACGAATGGTGATGCAGCTGGAAGTTCGTCACAAGTCACTTGTGTGCCCTTGAAGTGAAACTCGTTTCTTCAAATTAGCGCACCAAATCACGCACAGCTTGCGCAAAATAGAGCTCTCGTCATACATTAGGGATTCTACAGAAAACACGTAATGCCTCAGCGACCTTTTCACCATTCTTGTAATAATGCTTTATTAGTTCACTGCAATGTTTATCAGAAACTCTCGTCTTGTTTTTCCACTACGTGAAAGGACCATACTAACTGAACTTACAACGGTCATAGGAAAAGGTCGCAATAACGTAGCAAAAACGGTGATTTCTATGGCGTTGATCAATGTGATTTATGCGGATTATGGTGCGTGCTTTATCACTGCTGCAAACAAAGTGCATTTACGTGACGGCAGGACCTCTACGGTTGCTTTTATTTTAAATTTTGATGTTCACATTCATCTTAATTGACGTTGCTCGTGAGCAGCCGATTTAATTGTTAAACGAAATCTTTCAATGGCATTTGTGGGTTTTCACAGTGCTGACCATATTGCGATAATAAAACAAGGGTGCTGGTAAGCAACATTTGGTAACTGTAACCGTGGTAGCCATTTTTTTATGCATGTAACTGTCGAGCGTACATCTTTAAATGTCTACCACTCAAGTTTCGTTTCGGAACCTTGGAAATTCCGGTACCTAGGGTCTGTTATATAGGGTGTAATCACTTCATGACCACCCGGTATATTTAACATAACTTACCATAAAGTTTAGATTCCAAACTTATAGAGATATACTAATATTTATAATAGCGTGCATATCTTATTTCATCTTAGAATAGATGAAGACTCAAAATTGTAACAAAAAAATGATGTATGAGAGACGATGTACACAGGATATACATGATGTAAACAATATCTACCGTAGAAATACGGTTTTGAATACATTTTTAACGCCAAAAATCACAATTTCCCTTCTGTACAATTTTATACAAAAAAATTAAAACAAATTGATACAATAATTTGTTTTGAGAAAAAAACAATTCCTCCTGGGGCGCTAAGTGCATTTCCATGGAGGAGGGTTTAGCTCCCTAGGCCCATCCGGGCTACGATCTTTATTTTCAACGTTGTCCTGGTTATTTTATGATCACCATTTCGATTTCAGTCTAAAGCATAGGACTGTAGTTTATTTCATGAAACAATAGAATTAGTTTTAGTATTACCCCAACATTGCAGAGGCTGAGGAAATAAACCGTTTCTAATTTAATCCTTTTATTAATTGTGCTTGGAACGAATTGTCTCTCGACGAATTGTTCCAAGAAACATTGACGCGACAATTGACGCGACACCGTATTAAATATTAAATAACTGTAAAAAATTTAAGAAACTTTTCTTCAAGAATTAATGAATCTACATGATACTCATTTTCGTGAAAGGGGACATACCCCTATCGAAAAAGGGAACTGCAGTGAAAATCGGTTATAACGACCTTCAAGGGACCGTGCAAATTCGGTCGTTATAACCGATAGTCGTTATAAACGATGTCTTTTTAAAATCATGGTAGCCTATAGCAATGCCCTGTAGAGTTTTATAAATTATTTTGATAGTAAAATTTATTAAACTTTTTGGTTTCAAAATTAAATAAAAACATAATTATAATGAATTTAATTTCCGTTTATATTATGTTTTATAACCACACTAAAAACATAGTACTTCCTTAGTTTTTTAAATTGAAAAAATTGTAGAAAATACTACTAAAGTATATAATGTAGGAAACAAATGTAATAAATAGTATTTATTATATTAAGGTATTATTACCCTCCGCAGGGATAACACAATTGCCAAATATGGTCAACACAAGAAAGCCTCCGGGGCGAGATTTTTGTGAGTTTTCGTGGGGGAATTTATTATACAATAATTTTTGCCACCCACGTATTAATTACAGCTCAAACTAGAGCTTATGTAATTTTGGAGAAAAAGAGACGCTTTCCCCATCCTGGATTCGAACCAGGGTCCCTCCGTTTAGCCCGGAGTGTCTTGGACCGCTAGACGAATGAGGAGACGAATGAAAACGCTCATTCGTCTAGCGGTCTGGGACACTCCGGGCTAAACGGAGGGACCCTGGTTCGAATCCAGGATGGGGAAAGCGTCTCTTTTTCTCCAAAAAGAAAAAAGCTCTAGTTTGAGCTGTAATCTATACGTGGGTGGCAGAAATTATAGTATAGTATTTATTATATTATACTAATGACTTCCGAACAGTGCCGGTTTAAGAGTTTTGTGGGCTCTACACTGAAAAAATAGAATGGGCCCTTTAAGAATATGACCCTCGTGATATTCAATTAATAAATCACTTTTTAAGTTCACTATCTTTAATATTCAGGTTTAGCAGTAATAAAAATTTCTCGGACATTTGTAAATAAACAAGATTAGAATAACGCTTAAATTTTGTAACTAACTTTAAATTTTAATAACTAACCCACGTGGTTCTGATTTATGACTGTCAAGTCGCGTCGTTATATCCGATACGAATTTCCCTACTTAGAATCTACGTAGACTACAAAATCGCCGTCGTTATATACGATGTCGTTATAACCGATATATTTAGTATGGAGTAGAATAGCAAACCAAACTTCTTGTAAAAATTCCGTCGTTATATGCGGTTGGTCGTTATAACCGGCGTCGTTATAAACGATTTTCACTGTATATAGCTCTCTGTTTTCAATCACATTCCAAGTTCTGATCTTGGGGAGTACAGAGTTTGCTATCGCGTCCGACTGAACCGAAGCAAGATCTAACAGTCATTATAGACTTCGAAAAGAATGTTTCACACTCCTCCGACGTATTTGAAGCGCTGTTTAACGTGATTAAAAACCCGGAAGGATTAGAATGCCTACAGCAGCTGACGCTATTAAAATTCCGTGCAATTGTGGTCAACTATGACCTAGCTGACAAGCTTCCGTCTAGAAGCATCAAGATGGGAAAGGACCATTACTCTATCTACCCTGCCGATGACCAAGCAGTTTGGTTCCACGTGCGAAACTTTCTGCACTAATATCCGAACAAATTGGTCATCAATGAAATCGGCAAGTATGGCGAGATAAAATCCAGCGTATTTAGCGAAAAATGGAACGATGGATTCGCAATGGAACAAGGTGTTCGCTCGAGAGTTACGTAGGAAAATAGCTCCCACGGTTAAATTACCAAATTTCGAATGGAGCACCCTTTTTTATTATTGCAATATAATCAGCACTGTGAAAAACTCTAAATGACGTTGAAAGTTTTCCTTTAATTGTAAAAATGGCTGCGCAAGAGCAGTGCCAAAGAAGGGGTGTGAATAAAAGAATAGGAAAGAAAGACAACAAGAAACCACACCATTTGACGGTTATTTATCGTAAATATATACGCCAAAATACGTAAATATATCGTAAATATATACGTAAATATATACGTAAATATATACGCAAAA
This sequence comes from Dysdera silvatica, assembly GCA_006491805.2. NCBI lineage: Eukaryota > Metazoa > Arthropoda > Arachnida > Araneae > Dysderidae > Dysdera > Dysdera silvatica. The sequence goes on from QLNU02014802.1 coordinate 93,681,051, forward strand.
TTTATTACGCCAAATATATTATCGGCACCCGAAAGCTAAAGGCGGTCATAAAGAGGATACCCCTGAAGTCATCCGCATCGGATCTTCCTTCATTAAGTTCCATTACCAGGGGATCAAAAAGCGCTGCTTTCTGTGTCAGGGTAACGGACATCTTAAATCAGAAGGTCCGAGGCTTATTGACCAGGGCCCTACAGAAGAAAAAAAAAGGAAAGAAAGAAAGAGAACCCATCACAAAGGAAACTGCTGTCCCTGTCCCCGTCCAAATGACCTCGCAAGGCAGTTGGTAAGCCCCAAGAAGAAAAAGAAGCAGATGAGCATCTGTAAGGTAGACCTAAAGTGAACTTTATGAAGAAAAAGACGATTGAAAACGCAAGCGACTCATCAGACATGGATTTACGGGCAGTAACTGGAGATGAAGACACCGCGGCCATCATAGCGGACACCTTCGTACCTAGCCCCGTAAGAACGAAGACAGCGGGAAAGCCAGGAACCACCATTGCCTCCTCTACCAAGAAGAAAATGAAGAACAAGAACGGATAACGGACCTTTTAACTTGGGACTGACTTCTGAACGATAAATGGACTTTGAAAAACGGATTCGTGCCTCGGAACACAGATGCCCTGAAAAAGATGACTGTAAAAGACCTCACAGAAGACCCCCGATTGATCAATTGTTCACGACTAGCGTGCTTCAACGCTAAAGCATCTTTTTTCTTAATTCATGATTTTTTCAAGACGTGGGGAGATAAAGCATTTCTGCTGGTGCTCCGTTCCATCATGTATTCCATCCATCTTTTTTCAATACAATTTCAAGCATTTAGTCACGAGCACAATTCATCGTGTAATATTTATTATGTTATAATTTGCAATATATTTATTCATCTGGGGTTTCTTTGCTTCTAAATACAGCATAATCCCTGTAATCCTAACTTCGTCTAACCGAGGTGTCGTGCAATGATGTTCTTTTTAAATTATTTTTTAAATTCACACTCCTTCAACATTTTAATTGCCAATGTAGTTGAACCCGGTATTCCGAAATTCCCTTAAGCAAAATAAATTTCCATGCCATCGGATGACCGGGGTACTACTGTATAAACGAGTAAAACGTTGAAAAATTGTCCCCTTAAAACATAATTAAAAGGATCGTACACCAGGATATTTCGGTTAAGCGAAGTTCTAATGTATTTACGAGTAAAACATTGAACGAATGTGCACTTAAAAAGTAATTAAAAACAATAGTATAGCTGGACATTTTGAGGTTAAGCGAAATCCGGACGACAGAAGTTCACTTGTATATACAAAAAAAGGAACCCTAATAAATAAATAAATAAATCGTAAATTAATGCATAATAAATATGACGCGATGATGTGCTCACGACGAATCGTGCTTGGGATGAATTGTCCAGCGACGAATCGGCGCAAAACCATTTAATACAAGATGGAACATCATGTCAGGTAAAAGGAATCAAGAAATCTCTTTTCCTCAGGTCTGTATACACTCCACTGTATTTCAGAACTCTCATTTGGCGAACAATTTTAATATTCGTTGACTCACTTTCAAACTTCACAACGCTTAAATTATCTCCTTGGTGATTCTACTTCAATATATAATCGGTTTAAATATTAATTATTTAAACCCAAGTCAAAATTATCTGATACTTGTTATTAATAATTCATCATTTTTTATTTATTCAGGTTTGCCATGTCTTACAAAAGTAGTACTCGTTCCCACAAAACCTGAAACTCTTTCTTTCGATCTGACGAACATAAAAAAATGGTAAATATTCTCCAAATTTTGTGATATAGAAAAAAAAAATATTTCTTATTATTTTATGATAAAAAGATATTAAAAGTATCGTGAATCATGAAACACTGTAAAACCATAGAATTTTATCAAATTCAAGACATACTACCATAATTTATGTGACATAGGAATGTAAATTATGAATATAAATTACGAATATGTAAATTACGAAGGCAAATTGCGAGTCTAAACTACGAATATGACGTAGATATTCCATCCGTATAATGGTGACACACTGCACTAATCAAATGAAAGCAAAATTACACAAACTTTATTTTTGCAGTTAATTTATATGAAAACGTTAAAAAATGTTTCTGACAGCTATTTCGATAGCACTCAGGCTACCATCATCGGAGCGTGGTAGTTTCTGTTTATGTCCGTGATACTGGTTGGTGTTGTCATTACATTTTTGGGTAACTTGATTGGGTCGACAAGGGATTAAGAGTATTGGTGGAGTCATTTCTAGTCGTGAGACATAAAAGGTTTTCCAGGTGAGCGAGATAGAGTTACCAAAGAGTTTGTCATGGTCTGTAACGTTAATGTTGGATAAGATATGAAATCCTACAAAAAAGTGAAGATCAAGTGTTGAGTTGACTTCTTTAATAATCTGTGCATCAATGAACAACTCCTTGGTAAATTCATCTCGCCCACCTGGAGAAACCTGTTGCGTTTCACGGCTAGAAATAACTCCATCAATACTCTTAATTTCTTGTCGACCCAATCAAGTTTCCAACCAATGTGATGGCGACAGCAGCCAACATTACGGGCATAAACAGAAACCACCATACACAGACGATGATAGCCTGCGTGCTGTCGAAATAACCATTAACAACAGTTTTCAACTTTTTTTATATATTAACAGCACCAATTAATTTTGTGTAATTTTATTTCTATTTAGATATTCCATTTCAGCAATTTTAATGCTTGGCTCAATTCGGTTTTATATTATCTGACTTTTATTTAATTTCAAACTATACGCTCAGCACTTAAGATTGACTAGCTACTCCTTCTGTGACTAACAGTGACCTCAAATGTAGGCATTTACCTTGGTGACTGAGCATTTCGGCGGCGTAATGGCACATACACACGACGAGAGTGTAGTTGCCACTGTGAAGCTAGTTTTTAGAAGTTGTAATTATCAATGGCAGATTTTGTATAACGTTTTTCCTTTGCAGTTGCTTTTTGAAAGACTTTTTAGCATGTGGTAGAGATTTAAATGGTCATTTTCCCGAAATGGATTTTATACAACTGCCATTCAACCATCCCATTTTCGTTAATTTTACGTCAGGAACGACTGGACCACCAAAACCACTTCTTCACTCGGCTTGTGTAAGTATGTACGTTGTGCCTACCTGAACTTCGAATTTATGTTTAGGTATTACAGACAGCAAATTTCTTAACGTTTAATAACTTATGTGTGAAAATAAGATTTCTTTACGTTGTTATTTGCAAACGGAAATGAGGAAAACCCCAAATACACGCAGAAAATTCATAAGGGGAGGTTATAATCTTATAATAGGGGGTGTTATAGAGTTAAACTTGTATTTATTCATAGTATACAAACCAAATTTCATCACAATGGGAGGTTACAAACCCCATCCCCTAATTTATGTACCCCAGTGGGAAAAGCAAAACAATTAGTTATGAAAAAAGTACGAGTATGTTATAGGTTTTATTCATGAAATTGCGAAAATAGAAACATAGATCACTTAGAAAAATAGTTTTAAAGTTTAGGCTGTGTTGATATGTTCGAACTTCGATAAAACGATGATAATCTAAATTACTTTTAATATATACCGTTTTTTGAAGTCTCATTAGATTGTATAGAAATCCCCGTATTATTTTTTCCTTTAATACGAACATGGTTAAAACGAAATACCGTTTACCACGACCTGATAATCAATGTGCCTTGGAAACTTTCCTCCACTTATGAACAAAATACGATTTATAAGAGCTGAGCTCCTCATTGATAATTTCAACAGACTATAGTTTCCAGGCTGAACATGCGGAAGTGGCGACGGTATAGAACTGCATGATAAACGCTTCTTGTTGGCATGGATATGTTAAGATCTGAAAAATATTTTCTGTAATCGACATAGTCCATATAAATTCCTGCAGGGGGGGGTGGTTACCTTCTTAGTCTCAGGTGTTTTTGAATTTAACGTATGTTAAAATTAAAGAAAAGTAAAAAACTTATATTTCTTGTTTTGCTGAAAAAAAAACTCTTGGCCCGAGATACAGTCAGCTAAAAATTTCTCTCTTGAGATTTTCGACAAAATTTTAAAGTGCTGTATCTCAGCAACGGTTCAATATATTTTGTTGTGGTCCTTTTAATTTGAAAGATAATATATTTCTGATTAAAATGATATTCTCCGTTCTGAAATGTAAGCCAAAATCTTCTTGCTGTTGCCTTCTGAATTTTTTTCTGAAAAATCAAAAATAATTTTTATTCAAAAATACCAATCCTAAAAATTTTGATTTTTTAATTGTTGATATATAGAGTGCTATATTTTTCGAAAAGGATAATTTCCATTTTTGAGTTTAAAATGTTTTATAAACAATTGAAAATTTTGCTATACATTAGACCAGTTTCCGTTATCACATATTCACATATTCGTCTCGTGAATTAAAAATCGAGGTTTATTTCATATGACATTTTTCATAAAGATAAGTAATGGACGCAGCTTTCAAAACATATTAAAGGTTTCAAAACGTAAGTGCAAGTTGGAAAATATATTGCAGGTTGCACAGCGTTTCAATTTTTGTTCACTCTGCTTAGAAACAAGTTCGTTCGATTTCATCTGTATCTTTTATTGATAATGAGTGATGCCACATTGATGAACAGGGAAAGCACTAACATACCAACATCTGAAGAAATTGCAAAAACAACACATTACAGAAATGAAGCATGTATAGACGCTGAACAACAATGTTTAGTGCTCCACTGTGATTTTGCTAAGAACTCGTCTGTGATTCTGCCAAAAGAAATACAAGGGCATCACTGGAGTAATAATCAAGCTTCAATTTTTTCAGGAGTCACATATTTTCAAAACAAAACCACAAGTATTTCAGTTATAAGTGATGACAAAGGACATGACCCAGCACATGCATTGTTGGAAAAATTTAACAACTGCCATCACAGCCAGAAAAGATCATTATTTCTGATGGTGCCTCTAGTCACTTCAAAAATCATTATCAATTATTTGAAGTGATTAAGTCGCTTCTGCCAATGGAATGGGTAAATAGCGCTACTGGTGATGCAAAGGGGCCTTTCGATGGTGTGTTAGGCCTGCTGAATCACTATGATACACAACATAATCTTTCCAACCCCAGCACAGAACTGCAATTCAGAATGCCGAGGATTTTACAAGAACGACGAAGTCATACACATCAACAGTCCTCATTCTGTTACCCCAAAAAAAAGGAAAACGAAGAATTCCACCAGCAGAAAAAAGAAAAATGGTCAGGTTATTGCCCCTATGAAAAGAATTCAGAAGACACATATGTGGACTCATAGTGATGGGCGAATTGCACGAACTTGAAAGACCATGAAAAAAGAAATTTCATTTGTCCAACCAAGATCTCAGAAATGTCAGGAGAATATTCACATTCACAACCTACAAAGAGTGATGTTTGCGGCACGTGTGTATGATTGCGACTGGTGGATTGCGGAGAATATAGATATCAGTTGTAAATTAAATAAAATCGTACTGAAATTTATGCTACAACATGAAGCGGCTGCTGGATATTTCCAGCTGCAAGACCACAACATCACCACCAGTGTCGCTTCCAATTCGCAATGTTTTAAAGATTATGGGTGACTCAGTTTCTGTTGGTTCAACAGGAAGGCATCACTTATTGTAAAAGGAAGGCACTGATACAGTATAAAATTTTTTTAGTGGAACCTGTAATATATTTTGGAATTTACACATATATTTTGGAAGTTACACATATATTTTGGAAGTTACACATATATTTTGGACGTTATACATATATTTTGGAAGTTACACATATATTTTGGAACCTTTAATATGTTTTGAAATCCGTGTTCATTACTTACCTTTATTAATAATTAATATGCCACGTAAAATAAGACTACATTTTGAATTCATGAGACCAATGTGTGGGTATGTGGTAACGGAAACTGGATTAACGTATGGCAAAATTTTCAATTGTTTATAAAACCTGTTAAATTCAAAAGTGATGTTCTCCTTGTCAAAGAATATAGTACTCTGTGGTTCTGATCCACAGTAGAAAAATCAAAATGTTTGGGATGGGCACTTTTGAATAAAAAATTACTTTTGATTTTTCAAAAAAATTTTAGAAAGCTACAGCAAGAAAACTTTGTCGTAAATTTTCAAACGGAGGATACCGTTTTAATCAGAAAGGTATTATCTTTCAAATAAAAAGAACCGCAACAAAACATATTGAACCGTTGTAGAGATACAGCACTTCAAAATTTTGCCGAAAATCGAAAGTGAGAAATGGCGCCTGAGATAACACTTTTGGCGGCTTATATCTCGAGCCAGGAATTTTTTGGGCAAAACAAAAAAGTACGGGTTTCTTACTTTTTCCTGAATTGTCACATACCTTAAGTTCAAAAACATCAAGACACTGAAGGAAAGATTTTTTTGCCTGCCTAAATTTATATGGACTTTGCTAATTATAAATTTGTCGGAAATAACGTAGAACAGACAACGGAAGAGAGAGGATTAAATTAAATTATATAATAATATAATTATAATTAAATTATATTATATTATCAGACAACGACGTAGAAAAAGGATAAGTTCACGTCCCTCCCCACTGGATATCAAAACACATCTTTTCTGTCGCATCACCTAATCTTCTTTTAAGCCATGTGCGAGCACAACACACAAAGCCACCGGGCGATTTTTGTAAGTTTTTGTTGGGGAATTTATTTTACAATAATTTTCAACACCCATGGATGAATAAGTTTAAATTAGAGCTATTTTTTTGTTTAGGAGAAAAATAGATGCCATCCCCACTCCAATCTCAACGGAGACCACCTGGTTCGAATCCAGGAAGGGGAAGGCGTCTCTTTTTCTCCTAAACGAAAAGAAAATGACTGTAATTTAAACTTATTCATCCATTGGTGTTGAAAATTATTGTAAAATAAATTCTCCCCGAAAACTCACAAAATCTCGCCCCGTTGGTTTTGTGTATCGACCATCATTTGCCAGTTGTCTTTTCCCTTTGAACGGTAATAATATTTTACATCTAGAAATAATGTATATATGTGTGTGACAGTGCACTGGGCTTTGAATTGGACAGATAAAGAGCGTTCTTTCAGGAGCTTCGAGAAGGTTTCTTTCCCCGTCGCTGAACTGACCAATGGCAAGACTTTGGAGGGATGGAACGTTCTGGAAATATGCGAAACATATAAATAAGAGGCAGCGCAAGTTTTGGTGTTTCAAAGGAAGAGAAAATTTTTGTTCGATGTTCTCTCGATTTTTCCGACGGCAGTAGTTCCTGCAGGGGAGAATGATAAAAGGAGCGGATGCGTGAAGTAATCGACGTGTGATCCGGCCTCGGCTTTAAGGAATGTGTACTTAGGAAAATAGCGACATGACCTTTATGAGAAATGCGCGATAGATACAGCTGCTAATTACAACACATCCAAGGTTATAGTAGTGGGATTCAGTTTCAATATCCCTGGTGATGAGTATCCCGCTCGTTCCTAACGTTTACCCTAGAATCACTTCCGTTGTCCAGAAATTTTATTTAAATGTCATATTCACGCCTATTAACAAATTTGTTTTTTCTAAAATTAAAGACCAGAAACCTGACCTTAATAATTGCGATATTTATAAAATAGATCATGAATTCGAATTTTCCTATATTGGTTACTCACGTAGAGTACTCCAACTCAGACTCAAAGAATAACGTCCAAAAAAAATAACAACTTGATAAATCGACTACTGCAAAACATTCATGGAAACACGACCATTGTTTCCACTTTGTTGATGCTAAAGTAATTTAAAATGGTCAATCACTTGCAGATTTTAATTTTTTCAAGGCTTATCGCACCTTCCGCAATGACGACGCAATGGTCAACGATCCGTGCAAGAATATTTTCCTGCTAGCTACAAACATCTCGTCCTCAATCTATCGTGCAATTTAAAAATCGAAAATCTTTCCGCTTTTTTCCGATCTCTGCACACTAGATTGTGACACATAACTGTCCCACTTTGAAGAATTTTTTTTTAGTTTCTGATTTAGTGGCAATTAATCAGTTGGAATAAATTTCTGATAAAAGTAGGCCGTACCCTATCGCAACAATTGTAAAAAAGTCGTTCCAGCTCACAATAATCTGCGTTTGTGTAAATTTTGATTTAACTATGTCTTTCGTTCTCTAATCACAAAATACAATTAAGAAGGGCAATAAATCTACTCCCAGATGCAAAGGTACTTGGCATGAAAAAAAAGGTCCAGATAAAAAAGTCCTTGGGACAAAGATTTGAGAAGTCCAACACGTCCCTAGGACGATCTTTGCTGTTTGTTTTGCCCCATATTTTTGTTTCCATAAATCGTATTTCCCTTATAATGAGCTCAAATGAATCTATGACCAACTTTAATGAGCATGCGCGATATTATTGCCCTTCACAATGATAACGCAATTGTCAAGTAGTCTTTAACATAAAAAGCCTCCGGGCCGAGATTTTTTTCATGGGGAAATAATTACACGTATAAAAAACTCGCCCCCGAGGCATTTCTTTGTTGACCACTATGTGACAATTGTGTTATCCCTGAGAAGGGTAATAATATCTTACAACCTTATATACTGAGAAAGGGAGCGTTGTTCATGTCCACCTTCCTCTAGTGATTAAGACACTCCGGGCTCGACGGACGGCGTCTCTTTTTCTCCTAAAACAAAAAGAGCTAGCATGAGCTAATAAACGTCGGTGTCAGAATTTTCAAGTATAATTTAATGAGTATATTGAAATCTTTCTAATGAGTCTATATTTAACCCTGATGAATTTATAACTAAGCATTTTTCTACTAGTCACACAAGCACCACATTTATTATATTTATAAATACTGTAGCATATCGACGGAATTTGGTAGCGTGCGAAAGAATCTAGTGACGAGGCGTTTTTGGAGCTTTTTCTTATTTTATTTCACACACACATACATACACACACTTATATACATATTTAAATATCGCCAAAACGAAGGTATTTGTCGAAGACAAGAATATGAAAACAACTCAAAGGAGGCACTCCAATCCGCTCCTTAACCAAGCAGAGGGGTAATACGCCACTCTGTACACGAGTTCTTAGTCGTTAACTGAACTAAGAAAATACAAAATTTTACTGTTCAAGGACGTGAAACAGGGCGCGATTATTTTAACTTCAGGGCGAAGTCTACAACACATAAAATTCCGAGTGCTTCGTGATTTTGTTCCAGGCTTTGGTGGGAGGAGTTACTTGGAAAGTAGAGCTGTTATTGGATGAAGAGATCTGTACAAGCGCATTGAAATGAATCTGCTGCTGTAACGAGAGATGCTGAACATCACTCGGCAAGTGGCAAGCAAATAGCTTAAGGCGTCGACAGGTATCAAGACCAGACCATTAATACTGTCAAACTTAGGAGTTTTGCGAGTTCTATAACAATACAGAGTTTCACCAGGAGATTCCATAACAAACAGTTATTTCGACACTGGCGTAAGGTTTAAAAACACGACGTTTCGGGAGCCAACTGCTCCCTTTGTCAAGTGAAGGCAGAATGAAGAGTTCGTGAAAGTCCTAAGCTTATATACCCGCATGTTGGGAATCCCCATCTGACGCCATTTGGTGCGGAGCATTTCCAGCTGGGGAAACCCCAATCGGGGAAACCCTCGCCGGGAAAGCCCCCGCACCCGACGATGTCAGATGAACACCCCCAACTCGAGGTTTTGCAAAAATCCTGTAAGGTTCTGGTAGAGGTTTTGCGATGTTTATTGCACGACTCCTCAAACCGTAGGTTTCCCATGATTCCAGAAAAAGTCTACTCCCCAGATTCGTCACATTCTGATGTAATATTTTCATCGAATGCCAATCTGGTTCGTGACCCTCCCTGAAGACATGTTCAGCCAACTGGCTTGAATCGTCTCCCCTAGCTACCGCACGCATATGCTCCTTCCGTCGTAGACGTATCTGACAAGGTGTATGTTGGACAGACGGGAAGATCGATACGTC
>QLNU02014802.1:93709255-93765210 GCA_006491805.2 Dysdera silvatica
ATCTCCCTGCCTCGCACCTGTGCCAAGCTTGATAGTTTTGGTATCTTTATGTAACCGAAATTTTGCACTTGCATTTTTATACACACGTTTGAATATGTCAATGTACACATCCTCAACGTCTGTTGATCTTAAAGAGTTGATGGCTGCTGATGTTTTTATAGAGTAAAAGGCCTTCTCATAGTCAATAAATGCCCCACACAAAGGAAGTTCATATTCGTGTGTTCTTTTAATTAGTTCTCTTAATATTTGAATATGGTCCACTGTACTGAATCCACTTGGAAATCAAGCTTGTTCTCTTGGTTGTGCTGCATCTAATTTTTTCTGCAGGCGATGTGTTAGTACTTTTGTGAAGATTTTATATTTAGCAGGTAATAAGCTAATTGGCAGGTAATTTTTCAAATCCTGTTTATCATCTTTTTTATGCAAAAGAATTACTGTTGCAGAATCCCATTCGTTTGGCATGTTACCACTGCTAAGCATTTGGTAAAGAATTTTGCAAGTATGTCTTCTACATGTTGTCCAGCTTTTTTAGGGTAACTAATGTAATGCCATCATCACCAGGGGCTCTTACTTTCTACATATTTTAATTGCAAATGAAACTTCTTCTCTTAAGATTTTAGGAGCTTTTCCTTCGACAATTTCGGTGTCTTCATTTAATCCACCGTTACTATCATATAGTTTTTTGTAGAATTCTTCAACTCTTCTGAATATGTCTTCCGTATTTCTTGTTACGGTGATATACTCTCCTTTTAATGCAATGATGTGTTCCTTCAAAACAGATAAACTTCCTTTAACAACCGTAAGGCTCTTGCTATTTTCAATGGCTTTCCTTACTAGCTCACAGTTGAATTTACATATGTCTTCCTTCATGTTTTTGAGCAGAGTTTTACGAAGTTCTATGTACTCAATCCTGGAACAGGTATTTCGATTGCCCACCTTCATATCTCTTCGCCTTTTTGTGAGCTGTTTCGTCTTCTCCGATAATTTTCTATTGCGCTTTTTACAGGTTACACCACCAATTTCCCCAGCAGGTTTAATTATTGTCTTAACAATATTTTTATTTGCTTCTGAGATATCAACTTCTTCATTAAGTCTTGCCAGTGCATAAAATCGATTTTTTAATTCCAACTTGAATACCTCGGTATTTGCTTCCAGTTTCATTAAATCCACCCTCGTACTTACTTGTGTCCTAATGAGCTTCTGTCTTTCTAATTTAGTATTTAAGCGCACTTTACATCTCACCATTCGATGATCACTTCCAGTATTAAATCTGTTCAGTACGCTGCAATCTTCAATAATTGATTTCTTGTTTGCCAGGATATAGTCAATTTCGCTAGTTCCCCCATTTGGGTGTTTCCATGTACATTTTCTTTGCAGTTTTTTCTTAAAAAATGAATTCATGATGCTAAGATTTTCAGCTCCTGCAAATTCAACGAGTTGATCGCCACGTTCATTCCTTTCCCCAGATCCATATGTACCAACCGCTGTCTCTCCTTGGTCCTGTTGTCCAATTCTTGCATTGAAATCCCCCATGATGAGCTTGATATGTTGTGTCCCTTTCGTGTGTAACTCTTTGATTTCTTCGTAAAATTCTTCAACCTCTTCGTCGGTATGGCTGGATGTTGGTGCATGTACCTGTACTATTTGAAGTTGGTATCGCTGGGTTAGTTGAAAAACGAACCTCGCTGCTCGATCTGAGGTGCTTTCAACTTCAAGATGACAGTCTTTAATTCGTTTGTTTATTGAGACGCCAACACAACTTGTTCTTCCAGTCTTCGTTCATCTGTAGTAGAACAAATGTCCGCTTTTATGTTCCACCAACTCTTCACCTTTTCTTCTAACTTCACTGAGTGCTGCAATGTCCCATTTAAACTTGGCTAGTTCTTCTTTCAATTCCTGAAGTTTTGCTTCAGCAAGGGATCATCCATTAAACGTATCCAAGGTCGATAACAAACCGCAGCCTGGGCCATTCCACTGGTTCTTAGCACCCCTGCTTTCATGCCACACTGACCGCTGCCTTGATCAGGAGCACTCCAGCACCTGGAGACTAGGGGCCATGGTTACTGTTGTGTTAACATTATGGAGGAATAAGCCATAATTACACCACGCTGGCTAGACGGGTTGTTGAATTGGCCTTCCCCCTTCCGCCTTTCTATCCGTATACCAAACATTAATTTGCCCCATAAATAGAAAGCTCAGCCTGCACCATTGAAGGCAGGGTAGACACTAGGTTACTGGCATTGCATATATATATGGCCTGCAAAAGGGTTGCTGGTATCTAACTGGAAGGAGACCCACACGCTGAACGTATGTGACGATGTGTGGAAGCGGCCAGGCCAGTAACCTAGCCAGTAACCTAGCCAGTAACCCCGCCTTCGAGTGGTGCAGCCTGGGCTTTCTATTTATGAGGCAAATTAATATTTGCTTTGCTACACGGATAGGAAGGCGGAAGACGAGGGCTAATTTACCAACTCGGCTAGTTAGCGTGTTGAAATTATGGCTTATTTATCCATTATGTCGGCACACCAGAAACCTCGGCCTCTAGTCTGCAGGTGCTGGAGTGCTCCTGATCAAGGTCAGTGTCGCATGAAAGCATGGGGTGCTAAGAATCAATGGAATGGCCCGGGCTGCCGTTTGTTATTGACCTTGGCTACGTATAATGGACGATCCCTTGCTTCTGAAGCAAAACTTCAGGAATTGGAAGAGGAACTTGAAAAGATCAATTGGGACATTATAGGACTCAGTGAAGTCAGAAGAAAAGGTGAAGAATTGGTGGAACTTAAAAGCGGACATTTGTTTTATTATAGAGGAACGGAAACTGGAAGAACAAGTGGTGTTGGCTTCTTAATCAACAAAAGAATTAAAGACTGTCTTCTGGAAGTTGAAAGTACATCAGATCGAGCAGCGAGGCTTGTTGTTCAACTAACCCAGCGATACCAACTTCAAATAGTACAGGTATATGCACCAACATCAAGCCATACCGACGAAGAGGTTGAAGAATTTTATGAAGAAATCAAAGAGTTACACACCAAAGGGAAACAACATATCAAGCTCATCATGGGGGATTTCAATGCAAGAATTGGACAACAGGAACAAGGAGAGACATCGGTTGGTAAATACGGATATGGGGAAAGGAATGAACGTGGCGATCAACTCATCGAATTTGCAGAAGCTGAAAACCTTAGCATCATGAATTCATTTTTTAAGAAGAAACCGCAAAGAAAATGGACATGGAAACACCCAAATGGGGGAACTAGTGAAATTGACTATATCCTGGCAAACAAGAAATCAATTATTGAAGATTGCAGTGTACTGAACAGATTTAATACTGGAAGTGATCATCGAATGGTGAGATGTAAAGTGCACTTAAATACTAAATTAGAACGACAGAAGCTCATTAGGAAACAAGTAAGTAAGAGGGTGGATCTAATGAAACTGAAAGTAAATACCGAGGCATTCAAGTTGGAATTAAAAAATCGCTTTTCTGCACTGGAAGGACTTATTGATGAAAGTGATATCTCAGAAGCAAATGAAAACATTGTTAAGACAATAGTTGAAACTGCTGGGGAAATTGGTGGTGTAACCTGTAAAAAGCATAATAGACCTGTAAAAAAACATGCATAATAAAACTATAAATAATATCTAATATATAATATATATAATATATAATAATAAATAATATCTGACCTGCATAATAAAACCTGTAAAAAGCATAATAGCAAATTACCTGAGAAGACGAAACAGATCATGGAAAGGGCGAAGGAATATGAAGGTGGACAATCGAAATACCAGTTCCAGGATTGAGTACATAGAACTTTGTAAAACTTTACGCAAAAACATGAAAGAAGATTTAAGAAAATTCAATTGTGAGTTAGTAAGGAAGGCCATTGAAAGCAACAAGAGCCTTAGGGTTATTAAAGGAAGTTTGTCTGTTGGGAAGAAACACATCATTGCATTAAAAGGAGAGGATGGCACCGTAACAAGAAATAGGGAAGAAATACTTAGAAGAGTTGAAGAATTCTACAGAAAACTATATGAAGGAAACAGTGGATTAAACGAAGACTCTGAGATAGTCGAAGGAACAGCTCCTAAAATCTTAAAAGAAGAAGTAGCATTTGCAATAAAAAGTATGAAGAAAGGAAGATCCCCTGGCGATGATGGCATTACATTAGATATCTTAAAAGAAGCTGGAGAACATGTAGAAGACATACTCGCAAAATTCTTTACCAAATGCCTCAACAGTGGTAACATACCAAACCAATGGGATTCTGCAACAGTAATTCTTTTGCATAAAAAAGGTGATAAAGAGGATTTAAAAAATTACCGACCAATTAGCTTGTTACCTGCTATTTATAAAATCTTCACAAAAGTGCTAACACATCGCCTGCAGAAAAAATTAGATGCAGCTCAACCGAGAGAACAAGCTGGATTTCGAAGTGGATTCAGTACAATGGACCATATTCAAGTATTAAGAGAATTAATTGAAAGAACACATGAATATGAACTTCCATTGTGTGTTTCATTTATTGACTATGAGAAGGCCTTTGGCTCTATTAAACTTCAGAAGTCATCAACTCTTTAAGATTAACAGAAATCGAGGATTTGTATATTAACATGGTGAAATATGTGTATAAAAATGCAAGTGCAAAATTTCGGTTACGCAAAGATACCGAAGCTATCAAAATTTGTAAAGGTGTGAGGTAGGGAGATACCATTTCTCCAAAACCTTTTACTTCAACTTTACAAATGATTTTTCAGCAGATAAATTGGAATGACAAGGGAATAAAAATAAATGGTAAATATTTCAATCATTTGCGGTTTATTGATGACATTGTTATTTTATTAACGAACCCATCAGAACTCCAGGACATGGTACAGGAGTTTTCAACTAGAAGCAAGGAAGTTGGACTCAAGATGAACCTATAAAAAACGAAGATCATGTTCAATAATTTCATAGAGGAAACAAAAATACAAGTTGACAACATTGAGGTTGAAATTGCTGATTCATATATCTAACTTGGACAACTGATTTCAATGGATGGCAACATTATGAAAGAACTCAACAGACGTATTAAACTTAGCTGGAGCGCATTTGGAAGAAATAGTTTTATCCTGAAGGGGAAATTGCCTTTGTGTCTAAAAAGAAAGGTCTTCAACCAGTGCATATTGCCAGTCCTCTCTTATGGATCATAAACATGCGAGTCTAACAGTTGGAGCAATACTAAAGTTGCAGGCAACGCAAAGTAGCATGGAGAGGTGCATGCTTGGAGTAACTAGGAGAGATCGAAAAAGGAACACTTGGGTGGGAGAGCAAACTTGAGTAGAGGACATCGTTGCTATAGTAAAAGGGCTGAAATGGCGATGGAGGGGGCATATTGCAAGAAAAACTGATCAACGATCCACAACAGAAATTCTGTGCTGGATTCCAAGAGACCACCGATGACCTAGAAAACGTCCTAAATGTAGATAGGTAGATGAAATAAGAAAACAGGTTGGGGTGACATGGAAGCGAATTGCTCAGGATAGACTTGTGTGAAAAGCATTTGGAGAGACCTTCATCCAGCAGTGGATAGATAATGGTTGAATATGATGATGATATATATATATAAAGCAGGGAGTCCGCAGAAGTGTAGTTACCATAATACAGCTAAGGTTGTTAAACCTAGGGACCCCTATTTCACCACGGCCCATCAACAGATGCAAATCGAGACCACTTCTATTACACTAAAGCAGGGCCATATTTATAAATAGGCACATTGGGCAAGTTTATAGGGTGCAATATTTTTTGGGACGCAAAAAGCTGCGAACTTTCTTTTTTAATTACAATCTATCTACCTTAAAATTGTGTTGATGCGCACTCTCTGAAAGCGCCCCTTCACACCTTTTGCCTTCATTCGTAATTTTGAAAAGAAACAACAAAAAACCGTCAATCTAAAAGCTCTGCCCCCAAAACAGAAAGAAAGAATTTCGTCGCCAAATAAACTAAATTTATTTATAAAACATCGTTATTGTATAATATAATTATGCACATCTATAAATGTCGCACCTTCCCTAACTTACGCGATTTCCGTTGGCAGTTGAGGGATCGGAATGACAGAATTTTATTTTCTTCTGCTAGAACGGGTGGGGTATGGTCGTAACTAGCTTCAAAATCTAGGAAGCTGCTATTATTTCTGGGGAGCTAAAGCATTTTCTAGGGCGCTAACCCATTTTCTAGGGGCTAAACCCTATACCTCAATAGCAGAAATACATCTAATTAGCAGTACTATACCTAATTAGCAATACTTAATTAGTAGAAATATAGGCCTCTCTAATTAGCTATACTTAATTAGCAGAAATTTTCTAATGCGGGTTAGCCCCCTTAGTTACGCCAATGGATGGGGCGCCAAAAATCGTTGGGCCCATACGGATGATTTCATACCCGAAATTCGGCCCTGGTGTCAGATGGGGTATTCTGTAATTTTCTCCCCTCACTATGTGGCCGCAATAATTTGTCATTTATTTGATGTAATTATACCTTTTGTTGGATTGTATTATATAGCGCTTTTTTCTGCATGGCAACGTTTGCATTGACGTATTATTATTTTAACTTTCAAAACAGAGCGTTTTTAATAAGGTTTTAACTACAACTATAGTTTCTCTATTTAAATTTTGCAATCTCAAGGACCTTTTTGGTCCGGTAAGTTCATTATCAACGACACAAATTAAAGGGACTCTACATCAGAGGTCTTCAATTTTTTACAGACAAAGCAAAAATTTTGCTACTCCTATAGGCCCGCGGGCCGCACTACTGTATCAGCAATATTAGGACTGAACAAAAGCGGCTTAAGGGGTGTGCTCCACTGGATTAGTCTTTGTTGATATTTTTTCCTTTAAGCCTCTATATTAGTTTTGGTTGCCCACCCAAAAACGTTTTCCAGGTTCGCATCCGGGTCTGAATATATAACCTATATATGTATATATAAGTTCACTTGTATATACAAAAAAAGGAACCCTAATAAATAAATAAATAAATCGTAAATTAATGCATAATAAATATGACGCGATGATGTGCTCACGACGAATCGTGCTTGGGATGAATTGTCCAGCGACGAATCGGCGCAAAACCATTTAATACAAGATGGAACATCATGTCAGGTAAAAGGAATCAAGAAATCTCTTTTCCTCAGGTCTGTATACACTCCACTGTATTTCAGAACTCTCATTTGGCGAACAATTTTAATATTCGTTGACTCACTTTCAAACTTCACAACGCTTAAATTATCTCCTTGGTGATTCTACTTCAATATATAATCGGTTTAAATATTAATTATTTAAACCCAAGTCAAAATTATCTGATACTTGTTATTAATAATTCATCATTTTTTATTTATTCAGGTTTGCCATGTCTTACAAAAGTAGTACTCGTTCCCACAAAACCTGAAACTCTTTCTTTCGATCTGACGAACATAAAAAAATGGTAAATATTCTCCAAATTTTGTGATATAGAAAAAAAAAATATTTCTTATTATTTTATGATAAAAAGATATTAAAAGTATCGTGAATCATGAAACACTGTAAAACCATAGAATTTTATCAAATTCAAGACATACTACCATAATTTATGTGACATAGGAATGTAAATTATGAATATAAATTACGAATATGTAAATTACGAAGGCAAATTGCGAGTCTAAACTACGAATATGACGTAGATATTCCATCCGTATAATGGTGACACACTGCACTAATCAAATGAAAGCAAAATTACACAAACTTTATTTTTGCAGTTAATTTATATGAAAACGTTAAAAAATGTTTCTGACAGCTATTTCGATAGCACTCAGGCTACCATCATC
This sequence comes from Dysdera silvatica, assembly GCA_006491805.2. Lineage (NCBI taxonomy): Eukaryota > Metazoa > Arthropoda > Arachnida > Araneae > Dysderidae > Dysdera > Dysdera silvatica. The sequence continues at coordinate 93,717,094 of QLNU02014802.1, forward strand.
GGAGCGTGGTAGTTTCTGTTTATGTCCGTGATACTGGTTGGTGTTGTCATTACATTTTTGGGTAACTTGATTGGGTCGACAAGGGATTAAGAGTATTGGTGGAGTCATTTCTAGTCGTGAGACATAAAAGGTTTTCCAGGTGAGCGAGATAGAGTTACCAAAGAGTTTGTCATGGTCTGTAACGTTAATGTTGGATAAGATATGAAATCCTACAAAAAAGTGAAGATCAAGTGTTGAGTTGACTTCTTTAATAATCTGTGCATCAATGAACAACTCCTTGGTAAATTCATCTCGCCCACCTGGAGAAACCTGTTGCGTTTCACGGCTAGAAATAACTCCATCAATACTCTTAATTTCTTGTCGACCCAATCAAGTTTCCAACCAATGTGATGGCGACAGCAGCCAACATTACGGGCATAAACAGAAACCACCATACACAGACGATGATAGCCTGCGTGCTGTCGAAATAACCATTAACAACAGTTTTCAACTTTTTTTATATATTAACAGCACCAATTAATTTTGTGTAATTTTATTTCTATTTAGATATTCCATTTCAGCAATTTTAATGCTTGGCTCAATTCGGTTTTATATTATCTGACTTTTATTTAATTTCAAACTATACGCTCAGCACTTAAGATTGACTAGCTACTCCTTCTGTGACTAACAGTGACCTCAAATGTAGGCATTTACCTTGGTGACTGAGCATTTCGGCGGCGTAATGGCACATACACACGACGAGAGTGTAGTTGCCACTGTGAAGTTAAATAAGCCACTAAGTAATGGCACTGCATATATATATATAAGTTTCCTCGCCCATTCTTGAGGAGACACGCTTTGGGACGGGCAGAGCGCCATACCCTGCAAGCCTCTTTTTACATCACTTCTTAATGTGCCATGTCTAGAAACTTCCTGACAATGTGACACGTGTTTAGAATTGTGGCTTTTTGTATTTCAGTGTAGGTGTTTAATAACGTTGAGTATCTCCAAATTCGTCGCAAGCGTTTTTGGTACTATCCCTGTTGCTGAGATGACTAACGGGATGATGAGGATCTTTTCCATACCCCATATATCTCGTACTTCATGTCTGAGATCTTGGTACTTGGTGATTTTCGTTGTGTAGGTTGTCTGTATGTTATTGGTGTTGGGTACTGCTATGTCGATTAAGTACGTGGTCTTATTCGATTTATCGACGAGGGTTATGTCAGGACGGTTATGTGGGACTGTCTTGTCTGTTATGATTGCTCTATCCCAGTAAAGCTTGTGTGTTTCGTTCTCATGCACGGTCTCTGGCTCATATTTGTAGTACGGGCATTTTTCTGTCAGAAAGCCAGCATTCGCTGCCAATTTCTGGTGGACTATTTTCGCTACTTGATCGTGTCTATGTTTGTAGTCTGACTGCGCAAGGATCTTGCATCCTGCCATCACGTGTTGGATTGTCTCCGATGCCGCATGACAGTGTCTGCATTTGTCGCTTTCTATGTCTTTTCTCTGGATGAATTTCTGATTGTTCCTTGTTGCGATCACTTGGTCTTGGATGGCTAGCATGAATCCTTCTGTCTCTGGCTGGAGAGTGCCTTTGGCCAGCCAAGAATTTGATGCCTTTTTGTCAACGTGTGGTTGTTGCAGGTCATTGTAGTGCCTGCCATGTAATGGTTTTCCGGCCCAAGTTCTCAGTTTCTGTTCGTTGGCTGTTTCCAGGACACGCTCTTCGGTACTACACAGGTTTAGTGGCGTGTAATTTGCATCTGCTTGTATTATGGCTTGGATGAGTGGCGATCGGGGACTCTTCAACTGGAAGTATTGCCTCATGCTCTGGATCTGCTTGTCATGTAAGTCTTTGAGGTCCGCTTGTCCGCGTCCTCCTTCTTCCCGGGGTAGTGTTTGCCGTTCAATTGCCGTTGCAGGGTGTAGTTGTCCGGCTCTTCTCTGGATGGTTCTCATTTTCCGCTGGAGTTGTTCTAGTTCAGTGTTGGACCATTTGATGATCCCGAAGGAGTAGGTGAGCACTGGTACCGCATATGCGTTAATTGCTTGCGTGGTGTTCTTCCCGCTCAGTTTCGTCTTCACAATGCTTCTAAGTCTTTCTTGGAATGCTTGCGTGAGCTGGACTTTGACTTTCTTGTGCTCCTGCTGCCGTTTTTGCATTATCCCTAGGTATTTGTAGGTTTCGCCCTCGTCCAAGGTCTTCAGTAGTCTCCCGTCTTCGAGTTCGATGCCTGGTAAATCTTCTTTGCTATTCTTCTGTATTTTGCACTTATCGAGGCCGAATTCCATTCCTATGTCCTTGGAGAATGTCTCTGTTATACTGATGAGTTGTCGGAGTTGGGTGATTGTTGGCGCGTATAGCTTGATGTCATCTACGTACATGAGGTGGGAGACTTTATGTAGGTTTCTCTTGTCTTTCTTCAGCATGTATCCGTATTTACTTGTGTTCAGCATCCTTGACAAGGGGTTTAACGCCAAGCAGAACCACTGGGGGCTTAGTGCGTCTCCTTGAAAGATTCCGCGGCGGATGGGGATCTCGGCCGTTTCTATTTTACTGTCTGGCGTGTTTAGCTGTAACCGGGTTCTCCATTGTTTCATGCTGCTCTGTAGGAATCGGATGATTGAGGGATGCACTTTGTATATGCTGAGTATTTCAAGGAGCCACGAGTGCGGAACAGAGTCGAAAGCCTTCTTGTAGTCTATGTATGCGGTGTTGAGTTTTCGCTTTTGTTTTCTTGCTTGTTCCAGGATAACTGAGTCGATGGTAAGCTGCTCTTTACATCCCAGAGTCCCTTTCTGGCATCCCTTTTGTTCTTCCGTCATTAAGTTGTTGCTTTCGCTGTGCCGGCTTATTTTTTCAGAGATGCACCCCGTGAGTATCTTGTACAGGGTGTTAAGGCACGTAATGGGTCGGTATTTCGCTGGGTTACTGGTATCCTGGTCCTTCGGTAGGAGGTAAGTTATTCCCTTGCAGAGGAATTCAGGCATTTTGCTGGGGTCTTCAATTATCGCCGTAAGTTCCTTGGCTAATGGGCCATGGGCGCTGGTAAATTTCTTGTACCAGAAGTTGTGTATGCCGTCAATACCGGGTGCTTTCCAGTTGTGCGTACGTTGGATTACCTGCTGGAGTTCCTCTATCGTGATGCCCGTGTACTCCATCTCCTCTATTCCTCTCGTAGCCTCCATTTCTTGCTGAATCCAGGGGGCGCTTTTGTGCTGTACTTCATTGGACCATAGTGTCTTCCAGAAGGTCTCTATTTCTGCTGGCTTTGGGGCTTCGTACTTGTCTTTGTTCGCTGGGGTCTCTCGAAGCTTCCTGTAGAAGGCCTTCTGGTTTGCTTGGAATTGCATGTTCTGTTGTTTTCTGTTGGTATAGTCTTTGTATCTTCGGAGTCTTCTGGCGTATACACCCAGTTTTTGTTTGAGGGTATCCAGATATTCGCTGATGTGTTTATTGGGCTCTTCGTGTCTTGTATGAATCCTATTTCTCTTAAGGGCCATCTTCACTTTCCTCACTAATTTCTTACTCCTATTTCCCTGCATGTACTGGGTTATTCGCCCTATGCTGCTGCGGAGCTCTTCTATTCTTTTCTCCAGTCTCACTTGCCATGGTGGTTGGGCTTTGTTTCCTCTGTTACTTCGGCCTTCGTTCCTTACTTCGTACCCATTGGCGCGTGATGCCGCTACTGCTGCACAGTATATGGCGGTGTGTATTTCCTGTAGGGAGTTGTGGTTCTGTAGGTGTAGTGGTAGAGTATGTTCATTGAGGATCTTGGTTGCTTTGCAGAGTTTCCAAGATGCCGGTTGGCGTGGTATTCTTGGCCTTGTTGCGGCATCCGAGCCTTCATATTCCGCCAGGGCACATTGGAAACCTTCTTCCATTTTCTCCACGTCCCTCCTCTCTTCTTCTTCTATGCTTGGTTGGAGCGGTTCTCTTGCGCCAATAGCTGGTGCTTCAGGGTTGGCCACACTGGTTGAAGTGTTTGCCAGGTCATTGGCGACTTCATCTCTTAACCTTTGTAGTATGGGCTCTGCTAAGAGATTTCTGGTTATTATGTTCCTGCGTTGGGTTGTTATCCTTTCTATACTGATGTCCAGGTGTGGGTACTGTTGTGCGAATTTGGCGTGAAGTGTGGGTCTGTAATTTGTCATGTCTGTTTCCAGCTTTGTAATCGTATAGTAGGTGCGCATGATGTAGGTGTTCATATCTATTGTCCATGACATGCGCTGGCGTGGTCTTTCAGCCCTAGTGGTTGCACCTATACTAGGCTGCAAAGCACTTTGGGCTGTGTTGGTTCTAGTAGCCGTACAGTTGGAGGCGCCGCTACAACCGCCGACACCTCCAAGGAGAGACTGTTGCATATTTTTCGAACTGGCCCCTCTGCTTAAAACTCGAACGCGGTTCTGATTTAAGAGCGAGACAACCGATGCTCCATTCATATTTTCATTATGGTTCATATCATCAGAGTCTGAGATAGCCTTTTTCACGTCGCTGGGTTACCGATAGTTATCCCAACGGCGTTCCGGATGCTGGCATGTCGTCAGCAGGCTACAAATCCGGTTTTAATGGCCCAATGGTATTTTTATTCATTTTATATATATGCTATATGCAGAACCACGCCGGTCTGAAACTCAACCGTAGCGAATTAGAATCCCATTTTTGTTTTCATTGATCTGGGGTCTGGGATTAAATTTCGTAGCCAACAATGGATCGGATTCCTCCGATAACTCTTTTGGCGTAGTATAATCTTAATTATTCGTTTATCACGAAGTCCAAACCAAACTTCATGACCAGGCAAGAATTTTTCTTTTCTCATGATTCGATACTGGCATAACCGAGATGAAAAACTGCATATGGGTAAAGGTGGTTTAAAAACCCAATGCATTTTTCGGTTTAATTTTTCGTGACAATTTTAAAACTTTTTATTTATACTATATGTATTCCGTCCAAAAAAGTTACATTTTTGACAAAATAAAAATGAAATATAGTTAATCATGTCCTATGTAGATCCGTTTATCGATGACAAGGGTAGATAAGAACAAATTCTAATAAAATCCTGTGCACGTGTTTCCTAATAAATATAATGATAGTACCATGTAGTATAAAAAAAATAATTTATGCATAATAAGAATGTGGTTGGATGAAAATTGGTCTAAGTGCTTATGCTACCCTTTGGCATAAGTATAATATAACACTTTATATAAAATTTTATATTGAAGTTGAATACGAATTGAAGTGGTTTACAGTGCCCTATTAACGTATGGAAAAACGGCACTGGGAGCTCAGAGTTCTGACACAAACGAAGGCCCCAAATCTACGACATCCTTATTGTAAATGTTTTGAAATTTTAAAAGATAATATAAAAGGGGCCCAAAAAAGTGGTGCAACCTGTGGCACCGGACATAATAAGATGTCCTTCGTGGGTGAAAATCACCCAATATTACTAAATAAATGTTGTAATTATCAATGGCAGATTTTGTATAACGTTTTTCCTTTGCAGTTGCTTTTTGAAAGACTTTTTAGCATGTGGTAGAGATTTAAATGGTCATTTTCCCGAAATGGATTTTATACAACTGCCATTCAACCATCCCATTTTCGTTAATTTTACGTCAGGAACGACTGGACCACCAAAACCACTTCTTCACTCGGCTTGTGTAAGTATGTACGTTGTGCCTACCTGAACTTCGAATTTATGTTTAGGTATTACAGACAGCAAATTTCTTAACGTTTAATAACTTATGTGTGAAAATAAGATTTCTTTACGTTGTTATTTGCAAACGGAAATGAGGAAAACCCCAAATACACGCAGAAAATTCATAAGGGGAGGTTATAATCTTATAATAGGGGGTGTTATAGAGTTAAACTTGTATTTATTCATAGTATACAAACCAAATTTCATCACAATGGGAGGTTACAAACCCCATCCCCTAATTTATGTACCCTAGTGGGAAAAGCAAAACAATTAGTTATGAAAAAAGTACGAGTATGTTATAGGTTTTATTCATGAAATTGCGAAAATAGAAACATAGATCACTTAGAAAAATAGTTTTAAAGTTTAGGCTGTGTTGATATGTTCGAACTTCGATAAAACGATGATAATCTAAATTACTTTTAATATATACCGTTTTTTGAAGTCTCATTAGATTGTATAGAAATCCCCGTATTATTTTTTCCTTTAATACGAACATGGTTAAAACGAAATACCGTTTACCACGACCTGATAATCAATGTGCCTTGGAAACTTTCCTCCACTTATGAACAAAATACGATTTATAAGAGCTGAGCTCCTCATTGATAATTTCAACAGACTATAGTTTCCAGGCTGAACATGCGGAAGTGGCGACGGTATAGAACTGCATGATAAACGCTTCTTGTTGGCATGGATATGTTAAGATCTGAAAAATATTTTCTGTAATCGACATAGTCCATATAAATTCCTGCAGGGGGGGGTGGTTACCTTCTTAGTCTCAGGTGTTTTTGAATTTAACGTATGTTAAAATTAAAGAAAAGTAAAAAACTTATATTTCTTGTTTTGCTGAAAAAAAAACTCTTGGCCCGAGATACAGTCAGCTAAAAATTTCTCTCTTGAGATTTTCGACAAAATTTTAAAGTGCTGTATCTCAGCAACGGTTCAATATATTTTGTTGTGGTCCTTTTAATTTGAAAGATAATATATTTCTGATTAAAATGATATTCTCCGTTCTGAAATGTAAGCCAAAATCTTCTTGCTGTTGCCTTCTGAATTTTTTTCTGAAAAATCAAATAATTTTTATTCAAAAATACCAACCCCAAAAATTTTGATTTTTTAATTGTTGATATATAGAGTGCTATATTTTTCGAAAAGGATAATTTCCATTTTTGAGTTTAAAATGTTTTATAAACAATTGAAAATTTTGCTATACATTAGACCAGTTTCCGTTATCACATATTCACATATTCGTCTCGTGAATTAAAAATCGAGGTTTATTTCATATGACATTTTTCATAAAGATAAGTAATGGACGCAGCTTTCAAAACATATTAAAGGTTTCAAAACGTAAGTGCAAGTTGGAAAATATATTGCAGGTTGCACAGCGTTTCAATTTTTGTTCACTCTGCTTAGAAACAAGTTCGTTCGATTTCATCTGTATCTTTTATTGATAATGAGTGATGCCACATTGATGAACAGGGAAAGCACTAACATACCAACATCTGAAGAAATTGCAAAAACAACACATTACAGAAATGAAGCATGTATAGACGCTGAACAACAATGTTTAGTGCTCCACTGTGATTTTGCTAAGAACTCGTCTGTGATTCTGCCAAAAGAAATACAAGGGCATCACTGGAGTAATAATCAAGCTTCAATTTTTTCAGGAGTCCAGTTCCAGCTCACAATAATCTGCGTTTGTGTAAATTTTGATTTAACTATGTCTTTCGTTCTCTAATCACAAAATACAATTAAGAAGGGCAATAAATCTACTCCCAGATGCAAAGGTACTTGGCATGAAAAAAAAGGTCCAGATAAAAAAGTCCTTGGGACAAAGATTTGAGAAGTCCAACACGTCCCTAGGACGATCTTTGCTGTTTGTTTTGCCCCATATTTTTGTTTCCATAAATCGTATTTCCCTTATAATGAGCTCAAATGAATCTATGACCAACTTTAATGAGCATGCGCGATATTATTGCCCTTCACAATGATAACGCAATTGTCAAGTAGTCTTTAACATAAAAAGCCTCCGGGCCGAGATTTTTTTCATGGGGAAATAATTACACGTATAAAAAACTCGCCCCCGAGGCATTTCTTTGTTGACCATTATTTGGCCATTGTGTTATCCCTGTGAAGGGTAATAATATCTTACATCCTAATCTACGGAGAAAGGGAGCGTTGTTCATGTCCACCTTCCTCTAGTGATTAAGACACTCCGGGCTCGACGGACGGCGTCTCTTTTTCTCCTAAAACAAAAAGAGCTAGCATGAGCTAATAAACGTCGGTGTCAGAATTTTCAAGTATAATTTAATGAGTATATTGAAATCTTTCTAATGAGTCTATATTTAACCCTGATGAATTTATAACTAAGCATTTTTCTACTAGTCACACAAGCACCACATTTATTATATTTATAAATACTGTAGCATATCGACGGAATTTGGTAGCGTGCGAAAGAATCTAGTGACGAGGCGTTTTTGGAGCTTTTTCTTATTTTATTTCACACACACATACATACACACACTTATATACATATTTAAATATCGCCAAAACGAAGGTATTTGTCGAAGACAAGAATATGAAAACAACTCAAAGGAGGCACTCCAATCCGCTCCTTAACCAAGCAGAGGGGTAATACGCCACTCTGTACACGAGTTCTTAGTCGTTAACTGAACTAAGAAAATACAAAATTTTACTGTTCAAGGACGTGAAACAGGGCGCGATTATTTTAACTTCAGGGCGAAGTCTACAACACATAAAATTCCGAGTGCTTCGTGATTTTGTTCCAGGCTTTGGTGGGAGGAGTTACTTGGAAAGTAGAGCTGTTATTGGATGAAGAGATCTGTACAAGCGCATTGAAATGAATCTGCTGCTGTAACGAGAGATGCTGAACATCACTCGGCAAGTGGCAAGCAAATAGCTTAAGGCGTCGACAGGTATCAAGACCAGACCATTAATACTGTCAAACTTAGGAGTTTTGCGAGTTCTATAACAATACAGAGTTTCACCAGGAGATTCCATAACAAACAGTTATTTCGACACTGGCGTAAGGTTTAAAAACACGACGTTTCGGGAGCCAACTGCTCCCTTTGTCAAGTGAAGGCAGAATGAAGAGTTCGTGAAAGTCCTAAGCTTATATACCCGCATGTTGGGAATCCCCATCTGACGCCATTTGGTGCGGAGCATTTCCAGCTGGGGAAACCCTCGCCGGGAAAGCCCCCGCACCCGACGATGTCAGATGAACACCCCCAACTCGAGGTTTTGCAAAAATCCTGTAAGGTTCTGGTAGAGGTTTTGCGATGTTTATTGCACGACTCCTCAAACCGTAGGTTTCCCATGATTCCAGAAAAAGTCTACTCCCCAGATTCGTCACATTCTGATGTAATATTTTCATCGAATGCCAATCTGGTTCGTGACCCTCCCTGAAGACATGTTCAGCCAACTGGCTTGAATCGTCTCCCCTAGCTACCGCACGCATATGCTCCTTCCCTCGTAGACGTGTCGATCTTCCCGTCTGTCTGTGACAAGGTGTATGTTGGACAGACGGGAAGATCGATACGTCTACGAGGGAAGGAGCATATGCGTGCGGTAGCTAGGGGAGACAATTCAAACCAGTTGGCTGAACATGTCTTCAGAGAGGGTCACGAACCAGATTGGCATTCGATGAAAATATTACATCAGAATGTGACGAATTTGGGAAATAGACTTTTTCTAGAATCATGGGAAATCTACAGTTTGAGGAGTCATGCTATTAACATCTCAAAACCTCTATCAGAACCTTACAGGATTTTTGTCAAACCTCGAGTTGGGGGTGTTCATCTGATGTCGTCGGGTGCGGGGGGCTTTCCCGGCGAGGGTTTCCCCGATTGGGGTTTCTCCAGCTGGAAATGCTCCGCACCAAATGGCGTCAGATGGGGATTCCCAACATGCGGGTATATAAGCTTAGGACTTTCACGAACTCTTCATTCTGCCTTCACTTGACAAAGGGAGCAGTTGGCTCCCGAAACGTCGTGTTTTTTAAACCTTACGCCAGTGTCGAAATAACTGTTTGTTAGAGTTCTATGAAGTTAAAAGTATTACTTGAGTAGCGATTTATGCTCCTGGGAACGAGACCTACATAGTATTCGATGTGTAGTCCGCTGTTGATCTTTGAACTATTTCAGGGAAAACCTTGAAATTTTAGGAAATGGTGAAAGGTTTGAAAGAAAGAGTCACACAGGCAGATGTTTCTGTCGATTCGAAAAGAAGAGACGTGTTCCGAACTTATCTTCGAGGGGAAGGCATACAAATTTAATTCGTTAAATTTCAGGTGTAACGTTAGACGCTACATTATACTCAGGCAGCTATTGCTAGCTACGAAAAAGAGTTCAACTTGTAAATTAATACCACAAGTATTAATAAACACTTCTGCATTTGCCAGAACTTCAACGTTTTTTACTTTCCAATCCCTTTTCATTCGCATAATATTTGTTGAAAATCTTTTTGATGTCAAGCCGTTTTATAAAAAGAATTGAACTTAATCAAATATTGCAATTTCGGTTTGTTTTAGTCCCTTCTACCAATGCTTCGATCTGTTACTCCGAAAGAGGATTTCACCGAAAAAGTTGTCACTTACTCTGATAGTCCCGTAAGTAAGCACATTTGTTAATTATGTACAACTTATTCAAGATTTAGCATTTTACTTGTGTGTGAACAAAATTCAAATTCTAAGATCAACATTTGGAAATTTAAACAGATTTTATTTTATTTATTAAGCCTCTGCTAATTAAAAAAATTTCCCCCCGATTAAACGAATAATTTTGCAAATGGATTTCACTAGAAAAGGTATAACTCTCTCTGCATGTCCTGTAAGTAAACTGATTTGTTAATTTTATAGAACTTATTTAGGATCCAACATTTTCTTGAATTCAATATTTAAGCAAAAATTAAGTCCGATGTTCTTCAATTTTTAGCAATTTAGCCAGATTTTATTAAGCCAATTAAATGAGTGAATACAGTTTTTCCCCCTTGAATGGATATTAGCTGTTCCAGAAAATAATGTATTGAGTATTTTCAATTGTTTGGAGAAATAAATGCACGGATATTATATGCACTTAAATGTGATAGTCCGCGAATGTCGATTTCACATAATTTACATGCGATAATAATTGAAATAATAGTGCTATGTATTAAACAAAACAAACGTTATACATATTTTTTAAGAAAGAATTTTTTATGCAAGAAGATTGACGATAAGCATACATATTCTACATTACTTATACTGAAAGAAATCTGTCAAAACTTTTGTATTCTACTTCCTAATAGTGAGACATTGAAAATCGTCCAAAAAGGAGGGAAAAGAGGGAAGTGTATATTAGTAAAAAGAAACTGTTTCCAGCATGCCTTTTCCCCTTATTTGAGCACTAATTTCCATGAAAATATTTTAGTCTTTATTCGGTTATCTGGGGACGGCCTGCGAAAGATATTCACCGATGCGGGGAAATACAACTTTTATCTTATGGGTATAATTTTGGTTCCGATAGTTTTTTGTTCTCATATGCAGGATACTTCATTAATATTGACCTATTTAAGTACAAATGTACTGCATAAGAAAAGCTAGTATCTAGTTTTTTGTCTAAGTCTATTCATAGTATTGGGCCAAGCCCATCATATTTAAGAAAGGTATACTTGATCGTTTATATTCCTAAAGTGTCAACCTTGGAAGTTTTTTGGGAAAGCAATGTTGAAGATATCCCTATATTTCTTAACACATTTCCTTGTATTTAAAAGTACTACAATCTGTACTTCCAGACCGAATTTTTATAATTTGTACATTAGGGACCATTGATGAATTGCGTAAGCATATTTCTGGCTCTTTTATACTCCCCTCCCCTTATAAGAAAAAATAAGTAAATGCCTGCCCCCATCACTACCATGCTTACATAGAATTAGACAGTTTTCTAATTGTTTAGTGTAAGTTTTTCAAATAAGAATGCAATATCTGATGCAAATTATAATGCTTACGTTTTATTGAAATATTAAGCACTTATTTGCAAGTTCGTTGTAATGTTAAACGCTTATTTATACATAGAGAGCAATCACAACAAATTATCACATTTAAAAATGTTTTAATGCGTTGTTATAATGGCTATTTTACATTATCGCCAGTCCATTACGCACACACACTTTGATCCAAAAAACCATTTGTAAGTGTTGTTTGCAACATGTGTAGGAGCGTGGTTTTGTTGAAAAATAAAAGACAATTCTCTAATATTCTCTATAACGGGAATAAATATTATTCCTACAAACTTTGGTAGTTCAAAGCATTTATACAAATAGATGAGAAGGCCACCGTTGTCTTCCCACTGTGTTTCCAAATCCTGCCCATAACGTAAGTAAACCCTCACCACCTTGTCTTTTAGAAAATATTTCTTCTTCTTAGCTCATTTCCTAAGAGAAACTAGAGCCTGGACCATCTAAATTATTTTTTTTGGTCTAAAACAATATATAATTCTGTCATATTATTTTTGATTTCCAGTACATATTATACTTTGTCCAATTCAGCCTATTTAATTCATATGCTTTTCTCATTCTTGACGGTTTCTTACCTAATGCGATTTTCCAGAGCTTCAAGCAATTCTAGATAATGTCGGTGGGAAAACTGTTGCACTGGGCTAATTTGCTAGATGCTTTAGAGATAATTTTGAACTTGAAATTTCTTGTTCAAGTGCAATATGTGAAGTTAATGCAAAATCCGTGATATTTCAAATTAATTTCTTGGGGTAAATTAATCCGTTAGGTTCAAAAATGGAAGTAGTCATATCATTATGAAACACAGTATGCATAATTCAGTAATTCTTAATTTTATTCCTCGGTTTTACTCCATAGCTGCATATCAAAAACAGAATTTCAATAATCATTATATTTCTTGAATCTTTCAGCCCATAGAACCGATGACCAGAATTAAAGACAGAATGAATATTGCATGAAAAAAATACTTCCGGTGCATCTTTTATATTTTTTTTTCTTTAATTCACATTTCCTCAGGTTGGCTGGATTTTATGGAACATGCGTATTCCGGATCTTCTTTTGGGTCGCACAATTTTATTGTACAACGGAAATCCTCATGCTCTTTCCAAAACGTACTATTGGGATTTGCTGGCCAAATACGAAGTCACATATACTTGTATTGTTACAAGTTACGTTGAGAAAATGGAAAAGAGTGGAAGTATACCTGGTAATCATTATTAGATTGTACTATATTCATAAAGCCGTAATAATCTAATGACTCTGTTCCTGTGCCAGAGAAAGGATTGAAATGCCCAATGTGTGTAGAGTACAATTACTCACTGATTAAAAATATGCCAATTATCGCAATCAACGTGAGTTTTCAATTTTATCAAACTCGCGTTTTTTCTCCTTATTCGTTGAAGACAACAAAGTACATATCTATACAACATTATATGCACCAATTTATCGAAATCCTGTTGAAACCACATAAAAAATTCATAAAGTATTGAGAAATTAGCGATATTAATCCAGACCATTTTCTCAATATGAATTAAAATTAGCTATATCAATTTAGACTACACCCTGTCCTTTGCCGCTGTTTTCTCAAAAGAGACCATAGTATAATACAAATGTTAATTCCTCTTCATCGTCAAATTATTAAATATGCAGCTAAAATTATCAACGCGACAAATCTGTAAAAAATGATTTATATAATACGTTATCCATCTGGAGGAGAGCCATGCAACAATCTAACTCTCTGCTCTCCTCCATTTCTAATCTAATAAACAGTTAACACCTGTGACCTCAAAGTCACGAATATCTATGTAACATCAAGATTACCATATAGCAAAATATATATCACCAAAATTGCAATTAGGTTGAATAAAATTTATTCTTATTCTAAAAAAAAAAATAAAAAATACTATATATTATCATCATCTAGGCATTCAAACAAAATATACTAAAGGAAACTACTAAATTAGTTAATTTTAGTAGAACCTCCAAATTAAGACCGTAGCCATGATTTAGTTTTGGGGGATTTAAAGTTTTTGCAATAATATTGAATAAAGATGCGTCACCTTTTTGTTGTGATTAATAAATATAAACATATCATATAAAAATAAATGAGAAAGTATCAATTTTGCTTTAGGATGTCATTGTAAAATTTTGCTTCTAGCTTTGCCATCAAAATTTGACTTTCTATAGTGTCTTCCCTTTTAGAGAAAATAGTGTTTGTATATGATATTTTTTAAAGTAGTATTCTCAAATTCGATTTCTACAAAACGGAATCCTGTGTTCAAAATTGTGATAACTATTCAAGTTTTGAGAAGTTTTCTCCCTTTTTGTAAGTTTCACAAGTAAATCCATATACGTACTTTTGCAGTGTTTGCTATTACAACGTTAGTTTAGGGAGGACGGACCAGTCCGTACGCTCTTTCCCGGATAAGAGCATTCTCCTAGTATATCGAAGCCAAAGCTTTCACAAAAGAATTTCGACGTGCAGAAATTTTGATATGCAAAAAACTTTTCCTTCATAATGAAAACTCACTTTAGATCACGGAGTTCACCAATATTTCGAAATCTAGAAAATTTCGATATACAGAAGTTCAATACATACAAGTTCTGTGTTCTGTATTTTTTTTTTTTTTTGAGAAATGTTTTAAGAGAATAATATGTTTTAAACTTTTCTTATATTACCATGTAGCAAAAACTCTTTTTTCTACTGGCGCATTTCGTATAGAACGTCCAAATTTGGATTTATTTATGATAGAACATTTTCTTGGAAGTGCATTATTTCTTTTGCAATTTTGAAACAAAATGGTACATTTAGTTTCAGAAAACATTCCGCACGATATTAATAAAAATAGATTTCACCAAGCTGACGCAGATATTCATCAAACATTTACAATATCTTTTCAATATCGCACGCTATATCCCTCTTTAGAGCAAAATTTCCTTAAAAAATTTTTGTCAACAGCACAACCTACAAGTTAGATGATGGTAACAGAGAATGACAAATTCATCTTCAAGTTGAATAAATTAAGCAGACTTGCAGCGACTTTTTTTTTGAAGCGAAAGAGAAACATTATGTAGTAGAACTTCCATACATATCGAAAACCTCTATATATCGCAGTTTTTGTCAGTGCTTACGATTATTACGTAGTAAAACTCTTTCTATGTATTGAAAAATTTCGTTATATCAATCTTTTTAAAGATAAATCGGGATCTTTTTTCATTAGAAGTTCTAAAATGTTATGGTGTACAATTCGCCAACAAAATGTTTGTGACGATGTATTTCACAGACTCGATAAGTATAATTACTTTTATGATGAATCACAATCGAAAATTGTTGTATAGCAAGATAATTGAGAATTTATTATATATATATATCATCATCATATTCAACCATTATCTATCCACTGCTGGATGAAGGTCTCTCCAAATGCTTTCCACACAAGTCTATCCTGTTTTCTTATTTCATCCACCCATCTAGTTTGAGGACGTTTTCTAGGTCTTCGGTGGTCTCTTGGAATCCAGTTCAGAATTTCTGTTGTCCATCGTTGATCAGTTCTTCTTGCAATATGCCCAGCCCATCGCCATTTCAGCCCTTTTACTTTAACAATGATGTCCTCTACTCTAGTTTGCTCTCTCACCCAAGTGTTTCTTTTTCGATCTCTCCTAGTTATTCCAAGCATGCACCTCTCCATGCTCCTTTGCGTTGTCTGTAACTTTCGTATTGCTCCAACTGTTAGACTCCATGTCTCTGATCCATAAGAGAGGACTGGCAATACACACTGGTTGAAGACCTTTCTTTTTAGACACAAAGGCAATTTCCCCTTCAGGATAAAACTGTTTCTTCCAAATGCACTCCAGCCAAGTTTAATACGTCTGTTGAGTTCTTTCATAATGTTGCCATCCATTGAAATCAGCTGGCCAAGGTAAATATATGAATCAGCAATTTCTAGCTCAATGTTGTCAACTTGTATTTTTGTTTCCTCTACAAAATTATTGAACATGATCTTAGTTTTTTGTAGGTTCATCTTGAGTCCAACTTCTTTACTTCTAGTTGAGAGCTCCTGTACCATGTCTTGGAGTTCTGATGGGTTCGTTGAAAAAATAACAATGTCATCAGCAAACCGCAAATGATTTAAATATTCACCATTTATTTTTATTCCCTTGTTATTCCAATTTATCAGCTGAAAAATCATCTGTAAAGCTGAAGTAAAAAGTTTTGGAGAAATGGTATCTCCCTGCCTCACCCCTTTGCCAAGTTTGATAGTTTTGGTATCTTTATGTAACCGAAATTTTGCACTTGCATTTTTATACACACGTTTCACCATGTCAATGTACACATCCTCAATGTCTGTTGATCTTAAAGAGTTGATGACTGCTGATGTTTTAATAGAGTCAAAGGCCTTCTCATAGTCAATAAATGCAACACACAATGGAAGTTCATATTCATGTGTTCTTTCAATTAATTCTCTTAATACTTGAATATGGTCCACTGTACTGAATCCACTTCGAAATCCAGCTTGTTCTCTTGGTTGAGCTGCATCTAATTTTTTCTGCAGGCGATGTGTTAGCACTTTTGTGAAGATTTTATAAATAGCAGGTAACAAGCTAATTGGTCGGTAATTTTTCAAATCCTCTTTATCACCTTTTTTATGCAAAAGAATTACTGTTGCAGAATCCCATTGGTTTGGTATGTTACCGCTGTTAAGACATTTGGTAAAGAATTTTGCAAGTATGTCTTCTACATATTCTCCAGCTTCTTTTAGGATATCTAATGTAATACCATCATCGCCAGGGGCTCTTCCTTTCTTCATACTTTTTATTGCAAATGAAACTTCTTCTTTTAAGATTTTAGGAGCTGTTCCTTCGACTATTTCAGTGTCTTCGTTTAATCCACTGTTACTTTCATATAGTTTTTTGTAGAATTCTTCAACTCTTCTAAGTATTTCTTCCCTATTTCTTGTTACGGTGCCATCCTCTCCTTTTAATGCAATGATGTGTTTCTTCCCAACAGATAAACTTCCTTTAACAACCCTAAGGCTCTTGTTATTTTCAATGGCCTTCCTTACTAACTCACAGTTGAATTTTCTTATGTCTTCTTTCATGCTTTTGCGCAGAGTTTTACAAAGTTCTATGTACTCAATCCTGGAACTGGTATTTCGATTGTCCACCTTCATATCTCTTCGCCTTTTCATGAGCTGTTTCGTCTTCTCAGATAATTTGCTATTGTGCTTTTTACAGGTTACACCACCAATTTCCCCAGCAGTTTCAACTATTGTCTTAACAATGTTTTCATTTGCTTCTGAGATATCACTTTCATCAATAAGTCCTTCCAGTGCAGAAAAGCGATTTTTTAATTCCAACTTGAATGCCTCGGTATTTTCTTTTAATTTCTTTAAATCCACCCTCTTACTTACTTGTTTCCTAATGAGCTTCTGTCGTTCTAATTTAGTATTTAAGTGCACTTTACATCTCACCATTCGATGATCACTTCCAGTATTAAATCTGTTCAGTACACTGCAATCTTCAATAATTGATTTCTTGTTTGCCAGGATATAGTCAATTTCACTAGTTCCCCCATTTGGGTGTTTCCATGTCCATTTTCTTTGCGGTTTCTTCTTAAAAAATGAATTCATGATGCTAAGGTTTTCAGCTTCTGCAAATTCGATGAGTTGATCGCCACGTTCATTCCTTTCCCCATATCCGTATTTACCAACCGATGTCTCTCCTTGTTCCTGTTGTCCAATTCTTGCATTGAAATCCCCCATGATGAGCTTGATATGTTGTTTCCCTTTGGTGTGTAGCTGTTTGATTTCTTCATAAAATTCTTCAACCTCTTCGTCGGTATGGCTTGATGTTGGTGCATATACCTGTACTATTTGAAGTTGGTATCGCTGGGTTAGTTGAACAACGAGCCTCGCTGCTCGATCTGATGTGCTTTCAACTTCAAGAAGGTAGTCTTTAATTCTTTTGTTGATTAAGAAGCCAACACCACTTGTTCTTCCAGTTTCCGTTCCTCTATAATAAAACAAATGTCCACTTTTAAGTTCCACCAACTCTTCACCTTTTCTTCTAACTTCACTGAGTCCTACAATGTCCCATTTGATCTTGTCAAGTTCTTCTTCCAATTCCTGAAGTTTTGCTTCAGAAGCAAGGGATCGTCCATTAAACGTAGCCAAGGTCAATAACAAACGGCAGCCTGGGCCATTCCAGTGATTCTTAGCACCCCCTGCTTTCATGCCACACTGACCGCTGCCTTGATCAGGAGCACTCCAGCACCTGGAGACTAGGGGCCATGGTTTCTGGTGTGTCAACATAATGGAGGAATTAGCCATAATTTCACCACGCTGGCTAGACGGGTTGGTGAATTAGCCCTCCCCTTCCGCCTTTCTATCCGTGCAGCAAATATTAATTTGCCACATAAATAGAAAGCTCAGCCTGCACCACTTGAAGGCGGGGTAGGACACTAGGTTACTGGCCCGGCCGGTTCCACACATCATAACACACGTTCCGAATGTGGGCCCCTTTCAAATTAGATCACAGCAACCCTTTTGCAGGGCACAACTTTTGGGTAACCCTTTTGCATTAAAAATGAGAATTAATGAAGAAAAAATATGCTGAATATACCTCAAGAAACATTTATATATATATAAATATATACTTTCCATATACGCTCGTGGCGCCATTTGTTGATCGGTGAAAGTATTAATAATGAATAAATATACCATTGGGCCATTAAAACCGGATTTGTAGCCTGCTGACGACATGCCAGCATCCGGAACGCCGTTGGGATAACTATCGGTAACCCAGCGACGTGAAAAAGGCTATCTCAGACTCTGATGATATGAACCATAATGAAAATATGAATGGAGCATCGGTTGTCTCGCTCTTAAATCAGAACCGCGTTCGGACTTTAAGCAGAGGGGCCAGTTCGAAAAATATGCAACAGTCTCTCCTTGGAGGTGTCGGCGGTTGTAGCGGCGCCTCCAACTGTACGGCTACTAGAACCAACACAGCCCAAAGTGCTTTGCAGCCTAGTATAGGTGCAACCACTAGGGCTGAAAGACCACGCCAGCGCATGTCATGGACAATAGATATGAACACCTACATCATGCGCACCTACTATACGATTACAAAGCTGGAAACAGACATGACAAATTACAGACCCACACTTCACGCCAAATTCGCACAACAGTACCCACACCTGGACATCAGTATAGAAAGGATAACAACCCAACGCAGGAACATAATAACCAGAAATCTCTTAGCAGAGCCCATACTACAAAGGTTAAGAGATGAAGTCGCCAATGACCTGGCAAACACTTCAACCAGTGTGGCCAACCCTGAAGCACCAGCTATTGGCGCAAGAGAACCGCTCCAACCAAGCATAGAAGAAGAAGAGAGGAGGGACGTGGAGAAAATGGAAGAAGGTTTCCAATGTGCCCTGGCGGAATATGAAGGCTCGGATGCCGCAACAAGGCCAAGAATACCACGCCAACCGGCATCTTGGAAACTCTGCAAAGCAACCAAGATCCTCAATGAACATACTCTACCACTACACCTACAGAACCACAACTCCCTACAGGAAATACACACCGCCATATACTGTGCAGCAGTAGCGGCATCACGCGCCAATGGGTACGAAGTAAGGAACGAAGGCCGAAGTAACAGAGGAAACAAAGCCCAACCACCATGGCAAGTGAGACTGGAGAAAAGAATAGAAGAGCTCCGCAGCAGCATAGGGCGAATAACCCAGTACATGCAGGGAAATAGGGGTAAGAAATTAGTGAGGAAAGTGAAGATGGCCCTTAAGAGAAATAGGATTCATACAAGACACGAAGAGCCCAATAAACACATCAGCGAATATCTGGATACCCTCAAACAAAAACTGGGTGTATACGCCAGAAGACTCCGAAGATACAAAGACTATACCAACAAAAAACAACAGAACATGCAATTCCAAGCAAACCAGAAGGCCTTCTACAGGAAGCTTCGAGAGACCCCAGCGAACAAAGACAAGTACGAAGCCCCAAAGCCAGCAGAAATAGAGACCTTCTGGAAGACACTATGGTCCAATGAAGTACAGCACAAAAGCGCCCCCTGGATTCAGCAAGAAATGGAGGCTACGAGAGGAATAGAGGAGATGGAGTACACGGGCATCACGATAGAGGAACTCCAGCAGGTAATCCAACGTACGCACAACTGGAAAGCACCCGGTATTGACGGCATACACAACTTCTGGTACAAGAAATTTACCAGCGCCCATGGCCCATTAGCCAAGGAACTTACGGCGATAATTGAAGACCCCAGCAAAATGCCTGAATTCCTCTGCAAGGGAATAACTTACCTCCTACCGAAGGACCAGGATACCAGTAACCCAGCGAAATACCGACCCATTACGTGCCTTAACACCCTGTACAAGATACTCACGGGGTGCATCTCTGAAAAAATAAGCCGGCACAGCGAAAGCAACAACTTAATGACGGAAGAACAAAAGGGATGCCAGAAAGGGACTCTGGGATGTAAAGAGCAGCTTACCATCGACTCAGTTATCCTGGAACAAGCAAGAAAACAAAAGCGAAAACTCAACACCGCATACATAGACTACAAGAAGGCTTTCGACTCTGTTCCGCACTCGTGGCTCCTTGAAATACTCAGCATATACAAAGTGCATCCCTCAATCATCCGATTCCTACAGAGCAGCATGAAACAATGGAGAACCCGGTTACAGCTAAACACGCCAGACAGTAAAATAGAAACGGCCGAGATCCCCATCCGCCGCGGAATCTTTCAAGGAGACGCACTAAGCCCCCAGTGGTTCTGCTTGGCGTTAAACCCCTTGTCAAGGATGCTGAACACAAGTAAATACGGATACATGCTGAAGAAAGACAAGAGAAACCTACATAAAGTCTCCCACCTCATGTACGTAGATGACATCAAGCTATACGCGCCAACAATCACCCAACTCCGACAACTCATCAGTATAACAGAGACATTCTCCAAGGACATAGGAATGGAATTCGGCCTCGATAAGTGCAAAATACAGAAGAATAGCAAAGAAGATTTACCAGGCATCGAACTCGAAGACGGGAGACTACTGAAGACCTTGGACGAGGGCGAAACCTACAAATACCTAGGGATAATGCAAAAACGGCAGCAGGAGCACAAGAAAGTCAAAGTCCAGCTCACGCAAGCATTCCAAGAAAGACTTAGAAGCATTGTGAAGACGAAACTGAGCGGGAAGAACACCACGCAAGCAATTAACGCATATGCGGTACCAGTGCTCACCTACTCCTTCGGGATCATCAAATGGTCCAACACTGAACTAGAACAACTCCAGCGGAAAATGAGAACCATCCAGAGAAGAGCCGGACAACTACACCCTGCAACGGCAATTGAACGGCAAACACTACCCCGGGAAGAAGGAGGACGCGGACAAGCGGACCTCAAAGACTTACATGACAAGCAGATCCAGAGCATGAGGCAATACTTCCAGTTGAAGAGTCCCCGATCGCCACTCATCCAAGCCATAATACAAGCAGATGCAAATTACACGCCACTAAACCTGTGTAGTACCGAAGAGCGTGTCCTCGAAACAGCCAACGAACAGAAACTGAGAACTTGGGCCGGAAAACCATTACATGGCAGGCACTACAATGACCTGCAACAACCACACGTTGACAAAAAGGCATCAAATTCTTGGCTGGCCAAAGGCACTCTCCAGCCAGAGACAGAAGGATTCATGCTAGCCATCCAAGACCAAGTGATCGCAACAAGGAACAATCAGAAATTCATCCAGAGAAAAGACATAGAAAGCGACAAATGCAGACACTGTCATGCGGCATCGGAGACAATCCAACACGTGATGGCAGGATGCAAGATCCTTGCGCAGTCAGACTACAAACATAGACACGATCAAGTAGCGAAAATAGTCCACCAGAAATTGGCAGCGAATGCTGGCTTTCTGACAGAAAAATGCCCGTACTACAAATATGAGCCAGAGACCGTGCATGAGAACGAAACACACAAGCTTTACTGGGATAGAGCAATCATAACAGACAAGACAGTCCCACATAACCGTCCTGACATAACCCTCGTCGATAAATCGAATAAGACCACGTACTTAATCGACATAGCAGTACCCAACACCAATAACATACAGACAACCTACACAACGAAAATCACCAAGTACCAAGATCTCAGACATGAAGTACGAGATATATGGGGTATGGAAAAGATCCTCATCATCCCGTTAGTCATCTCAGCAACAGGGATAGTACCAAAAACGCTTGCGACGAATTTGGAGATACTCAACATTGACCCAAACACCTACATTGAAATACAAAAAGCCACAATCCTAAACACGTGTCACATTGTCAGGAAGTTTCTAGACATGGCACATTAAGAAGTGATGTAAAAAGAGGCTTGGGAACATGGCGCTCTGCCCGTCCCAAAGCCTGTTTCCGAAATGGAAGGAAAAGCTTTTGATTTTTCTATATATATATATATATATAAATACATGAATATAATTTGTATATAATGCGATCATATCCAACTATTTATAAAAAATCAATGAATTGCGTCTAAACATAATATGCTGTAAAATATGTATTTAGAAAATGGATTGTTTCTATAAATCAAAAATTCTGAATATCGAAGTTTTATTACAGAATCGCTGATTTCTGTACATGGAGATTGTACAATATCTCCGAAGAGGTGACACCTTATTATGTCACTCACTGCAGTATTGGTATTCGGGTGATATGAATATCGATATTGAATACCAATATTCAACAGGATGTGAATCCTTTAAAAAAATCAAGTGGTGAGCTGCTTTTTGAAATGAGATACGTTAGAGCATAAAATTACATAACAAATTGTAAATATGTGTGACCTTTCCGTAAATTTTCTTTCATTCTAAAAAAATTGCATTATGTCATCACCTGCATTGAATACAGCCGAACCTCATTAAAACGAACACGCTTAAGACGAATTACTTTTAATGCGAACTGTTTTCTGAAGTCCTGCCAAACTGTATAGGAATTCTTATGTTACTTTTGTATTAATACGAACATGGTTAAGACGAAATACCATTTACAACAAACTAATAATCAAGGGCTCTTGGAAATTTTCCTCTGCACAACACGAACAAAACGCGTTTCATAAGATTGCAGCTTCTCATTCATAATTACGACAGGCTATAGTTGCCGGATTAAACATGTGGGAGTGGCGATTTTATATACAATTGTATTACAAGCATTTCCCATTGGTATTTACATGCGATAAGAACTGAAAGATATTTTCTGTTGCGAAAAATTTGTTAGAAATGGCATAGACAAAGATATCGTAACGAAAGGGAGGGTTGAATTCGACATAACCGATGCATGAGCTTGTTTTCTTTCTTGAATCTGTTATTTTTGAGGAATATGTCTCAATGGACGTTAAAATCATGACATGCAGTGCTTTAGTGGACACCGAAGTAGTTGAGACCATTAATGGCATGATAAAATCTTTGTCAGAAAGTAATCACTATTTTTGGAATACTGATGAAGGCGTAGAACAACTCTGCCACTACAAATGAAAACTCTGTTAATCTGATAGAATCTTTCACTGCTTTGCAAACTGTCCGTCGTTCTGCAATACAAGAGGCAGGTTCTGGGGCTTGTCTAAACTGTGGGAAAACTCAGTGATTTTTGGCGACATTGTGCTGACAGAAAGCGAAAACAATCTGCAATTACTAATTTTTTAGTGTACTACAACAATTTGAAATTTTTTCTTGGTACGGTATGTAATCCTGATCAAATATTTACTAAATAATAATATGCACATATAGTAAAATAATGAAATTTCGATTCCACCTACTACACATAATATCCGTATTAAAGGTATGTATATACTCTTGTTTTTGTTACAAAACATGCATAATAAAATAATGATACTGATAAAATATAATAAAACACAATAATACTGATAAAATAAAATACAATATTAATGAAGTATAATAAAATGCAAAAATAAGTTAATAACATGTACTACAATATATGTGTGTTGTAATTGGAGATGTGATAAATTAATTAATAATATGGTCATCCCTCTTTTATAGATAAGATGAATTTCTGTTTATATGATTAGATTTTCTGTTCTTCTTGGTGCTTGCCTTAAGGAAGTTAGACTGTGATAGTAAAATTTTTACTACTTAGAAGATCTATAAGGATATATGCAAGTTAGCCTGATCAAGGTCAGGCGGATGCTGAAATTAGATCTTAAATATCAACATAACCATGTTTACTGATGACTCACACTTAATATTACAGGCTCGGAAGACATATATAGTCTTTTATAGACATCATTCATCAATTGTGCCTTTAAACTTGTCATTGTCGGCCGTTAGATGAGGCAATGGTAACACTTTGGCATTACTTGCCGTTAATCCGGATTCAGCTTCCAACAGTGAAAGAAAAAGGAGTTATCGAATTACTATCTGCTGCAGTTCAAGAGTTACTGTTTTAGACCTTTAGAAATTCAAATTCTACTGTAAAATGTAGGTCCTGTGCTCTACGATGATGTAGTAGTAGTACCGTATACGTCTATTGTACCACCGGCCTGGATTCGACCTTCAATGGCATCATAGAATGTGTACTATTATGCCATTGTCTGGGATTTGGTAGTTTTGCAGTAGGAGGTCAAACTCTCAGAAAAACTGTATGCTGGCACAAGATGTCCTTTGCTACCCAGAGGCAGTAAAAATATAAATACACTAGTTAATGCAAATAGGTAAATAAACTTTTAATTTTGCTAAAGCTACCGAAGCTTCATAATAAGTAAGTAAAGATAAGCGATTCATAGAGAAAGAATTTTGAACGAAGTTAGCAAAATATTATTTGTGTATATTTTTCCGAAGTTTAAATAAATTTACTATATTTAAGAGTGCCATGAAAACAGAACTATAGATATTTGGAAAATCTCCATCTATGCCAAGATTGCAAATTTAGCTTTCATAATATGTGTTTAATAAAACAATAATCCTTTCCATGCTCCTACATTAATCTTTTGTAAAATAAGTCTAAAGTTGAGCTATGAACATTTACAATATAAGGAGTCTTGGACATATTTTGTACAAAATATTGTTTAATATTAAAAACTATGTTCAATATATTCTTAATTTCTTTTTCATAATATCTGAGATGTTTTCTTTGCTTGCTTAAAGGGCCGAATTGCAATTTAGAAAATTTGAAAATGTTTGCCATAGGGTCATACCCAGTAAAGCCTAAGCATATTGATTTTGTATACAAGTGTGTTCCCAATAACAATCTCTTCGCCTACAACATTTATGGTAAGTAACACGAATTTTATAAGTGGTTTTAATTGGACACACACTTTTGCAAGAGGGTGCATTAATAAAATCAAGTAGAAACATTGTTATGAATTCCTGCTTTAGAAATTTCTATGTGTGTGTGTGTGTACCTTAAGAAAGATATACCAGTATGATATGCATGAATAATAAATTAATTTAAGTACTTTGCTTCCTAAATTTTTAGGTGGCACCGAATTCATGGGAGAACTAGTCGGTACATGTTTTAACCTTCCCCTTTATAACTCCGAAATCCAAGCTCCACCACTTGGTGTTGATGTAAAGTGCTACAACAAAGAAGGTACAAACCTAAGTAATTATTTTTATGTAAATTTTATACTTGTACTCTGCGTTTATAGTGCATATCAGTAACATAGCGAGTTCAAAAGTAGGCCATCTCCAAGTGTTTGACACCTCCCCATTGGTGCTTCTTCTGTCAAAGGGGAGGATGTTTGACACCCCCATCTACAGAAAAAGCATGGATTGTTGGATATATCATCATCAGTATCACCATCCTGATGATGAATATGAATTGTGATTTTTTTATTTAGGAGCAGGGGGTAATGAAAATTTGGAGAAGGACTATTTTTCAAATGACACCACGTCACTGTTTATATACCATATTTCATAGTAATATTTAAATATTATCTATCCATTTCTGGATGAAGGTCTCCCCAAATGCTTTCACGTGTCTATCCTGAGTAAACCCTATTCCATGTCATCCCAACCTGTTTTTTTATTTAGTCCACCCATCTGGTTTGAGGATATTTTATATATCTTCCATGGTCTCTTGGAATCTAGTTGAGAATTTCAGTCGTCCATCGTTGATAAGTTCTTCTTGCGATATGCCCAGCCCATCGCCATTTCACCCTTTTTACTTTAACAACCATGTCTTATACACCTGTTTGTTCCCTCATCCGAGTTTTTATTTTTAAATTCATCCTAGTTATCCCGAGCATGTACCTTTCCATACTCGTTTGGATTGTCTGTAGTTTCCGTATTGCTGTATTTGTTGAATTCTACGCATCTGATCCATAAGAGAAGACTAGCAATATACACTGGTTGAAGACATTTCTTTTTAGACACAAAAGCAATTTTCCCTTCAGGATAAAATTGTTTCTTTCGAATGCAATCCAGGCAAATTTAATACATCTATGCAGTTCTTATATGAATGTGTCATATATAATTTTAAAATGAATAATTCTTTCTGAATAACCCTACATTTACGTGAGTAACATTTTCATAGGAACTTCTGTAGTTGGTGAATATGGAGAACTGGTAATAACAACCCCCCATCCAAGCTTTCCTATTGGCATCTTGAACGACCATAGCAAAAAGAAGTTTCATGAACTTTACTTATCGAAGTACAAAGGTAAGTTTATATTTCCAATAGTAGTGTAGCAGTAGACGCTTACAATGAGAAGTAAGGTTCTTACTGAAGAATTATAGCTATTTTAATAAGCATTTATTAATTTTGAGGTGTTTCTATGAACCTAATTTCCTTGCAGGTGTCCTTTTGTCCCTTCTTTATTTCTTCAATATATTTTGAAGTCAAGATTTATATTTTATAAAACCAACTAGACAGCTACCCCAGGTGGTCGTTCTGGATTTTGGTAAGAGTGGTACCATTGGAAAGGTCTCTCATCTTGTACAGTAATAATCCCAATAGAACTACTCGCCGGTGGTCAACGGTTTGTGAGATATTCGAAATCGAAAAATAAAAAAAGGGGAGAAGGAAGGCACATCGTTGAAAAAACAAAATATATAACTAGACCTTTTAGCAAGGATGATGAAATATAGACAAACAAAGGGAAGTAGAATGTCAAAAGAAGTGATTACAAAGTACTGCACAATGAAATTAAAAAATACAGAGAAACGTATTAGCATAGCATAGCATTAATTATGATAATACTTTTTTTTATGTAAAAATGTTGGAAGCACAACTCTTTCCAGCACCAAGTATACACAATGAAGGTAGATATTTCACAGAAAGCTCAGCTTTTATTGCTCAGTTTGAAACGCACCTGTTTCACTGATCGGAAAACCGAGTCCGTGTTTCTAATTAACGACTTCTGAAATGCATAGCCTCTCATTTCATCGAATGTAGAAATATAGATTGGGTTCTAGGCCAAGTTATGATTTCAATTATGCCTTCTTGAGTTTTGATGTCTACGTGTTGATAAATAGTGTGGTGTATTTTCGAATATTCTGCTCTCTTTACGAAGCATTTATAGTCTTGGAAAAAGTACATGTCTAATTGCTGAAGGTTCTGTGTTTTCACAGATGGGAAATAAACGGGCTGCATATTAAAATCCATTTTTGTAAAACATAAATCTGCAACGGTTTTACATTTTCACCTGTCGAGAAAAATACTTTCCTCATCACCAATGAACTTTAATTTCTCGAAGTACTTGCTAGTAATTTGTTTTGTGGTCTTCCCGAACTTGGAACATTTAATGCGTAAATTGCGATAGGTTAGTTTTGTAAGTTCTTGTATTACAATTAATAAAGGACCACAAAGCTTACCGGCTGCATCAATGGTCATTTGGATGTGAGGGAATGTGTCATTTTGCTTTTACTAGTTACAGATGCTTCCACATTTCTTGAGCCCTTCATATCCAGTATTACTTTCGAAACGGTTTTATACTGAAAGCCGCTTTGTTCTGCAGTCAGGATACAGGGGAACTTATTCTATTTTATCATTTTTGTTAAATTTTCCAGAAATTTCGCTATCGTAGGTGGAAGGGAAAATCTCGAGGAACAAATTCCTTTTCCTAATTATGTTTGTGACTTTTCGGTGTGTGAATTTCGGCCTGTTATTTTGGGCTCATGTTTGAAATTTGAGATAAAATGTTTGCTTGTTTTGAAATCCGAGAATCCTATATCAAATGCTTCATCCATGGCCCACATTTTCAGGCCTCTGTTATGGAACTGTGTGCAATGCTCAACAAACTGCTACCACGTATGTTTTTCTTATGACGTCTATTTTTTATTTCATTTTACCACTTTTATTCAAATATTTCTTCCAACGTTTAATCGTTTTGTTTTCTGTGATCTTTCTGAAATGACGTTTTACATCCTGCATTTTATTTTTGAAGCATCATTGTTGGCTTGTATTGCCTTTATCATCACTTCAAGATATGTTAATTTATGGGTGGCTACTCTTCTTTTTGGGAGTTCGTCCTATTCAAAAGTGGGGTCGTCTGTTAATTCGTGACTTTCTAATTCATTGGCGTCCATGCTGCTCTCCATTGGCCAAAAAATTTCTTTGCTCACAATCCCCGTAAAGTATTAAACAGGCGACGACTAACAGCGTCTTCCTCGGGCGTGGGGTACCTCACCTACGCAACTTCCAAATATGCCACAAATTGCTGACAAATGAATTTTGATATCATGGCTTTGTCCACGTTCGCATGAGAATGATGAGGGCTCTTTGACAATAGCATCATAACTTGGCCCTACTTCGCATTCCGCAAAGGCACCACCTCCCTTGAAGGTCCGGCATCGTGTGTCACAGGAGTGGGTGCAACTTCTAATGAACCGGTATAGCGGCAGAAAAGCAAGACATATTTTCTTCCATAATTCGCGATAGTCGAGCGTCTAGGGAACTTCTCAACAAGGCTATACCAACTATGCCCCCTTTTCACCTCCGCAGGATCAGGCGAGGAGTTACTTCCTGTTATGAAGGGAAAATGTATTTGAAATCTGTTGTATTTTCCCCCTCATTTTCTTTAATGGATTTTTCTACTACTTGCCTTTCTTCCTCACTTTTTTCACTTTTGAATTTCGAATATCTCGAAAACCGTTGAAGGCCGACGGGTAATTCTAAAGGGATTATTATTCCCCACGACGAGACCTTTCCAACAGTAAGACTTTTATTAAAATACAGAACTGGCACCAGAGGTACCTTATTAGTAAGTACGGTAATTTCTCTAATTAACAAATTTCAAGGGACCTAGGAAAAAAGGAATTAATTGCAGAGAGTCCTTAATTAGAATGTTGTACTAAGTGAGGATTGACTTCAATGTTTTAGTTAATTTTCTTTCCCGTTGCAGGTTTAGAAATATCAGTCAATAGATTTGATAAAAACATTGTCATGTTCAGAAATTCTTATTACAATTATTTGAATTATACCTTACAATTTATTAAAGTTACATATGGAATAATAATAATATAATATATTATAGTAATGAAATGATGAAATAGGGTTTACAGTTTTTCTTTTATATTTAGAAAAAGATTCAAAATAGTTAATAATATTACTTATTCTTCTTTGTACAGTCATTATGATAAGTACAGTCGTTGATTGCCTTGATTTAGGTCTCGTTTTTAGAATATATAGTTTAGTAATTTTTTAAGAAGCTGAAAGGAATTGATATATATGTCAACTATGATAATATGCCCACGAAGGACATTTATAACACTGGCTTCTTTGAAAGTTTTTCCACTAAAATACTGCATATTCTTGTATAAAACTGCTTTGTTTGGCAGTAAATTAAAAAAGAGGCTTGTTTCTTTGGCAAAGAATATTTTTTTTTTATCTTATGCTTCCACAGATGCCAGCACTGTTTTTTTTTTCAATTCTTCTACAATTTTATCATGGACAGCGGCATCTTCATTTTTGCTAGGTCTCCAATATATTTCCGTGACTTGCTAATATGCCACTAAGAGTTGACTTGGGCAGCTGAAATTGTTTAAAACTCTAGCTTATTTTTTTTCATAACCGTATTTCCATCTTTGATAATTTTTACTTTACCCTGAAGCGTGGAAAGCTTTCTTTTCGTAGCTATTTCTCAACTAAAATGACTAACATGAACCCCTTATCCTTGTATGCAAAAAATTCACATCAGTTAGTTCAAAAAGCCCATCTGCATACTTCCATTCAACAACAGGAAATAGGAATTACAAGGAAAGGAGAGTTAGATCAAATATTTAAAAAAAAGTGAGGTTGTTAATCAGAAATACATTAACGTTATGCAGTATTTTCCGGGACCAAAATATACGATTATTACACAGAAAATTAATAATTTAGAAGCTGGTCATTCAGTGATCTTACTGTATGCGTTTTTGTACTAATTCAAAAATTTAAATTTAGGAGTGTGGTGCCAACATGATGTGTGTTGGATCAACCCTGAAACGAAAGGATTTGTGGTTATTGGAAGAAGGTAAGAAATACAATTCTGCAGTTTATTCATAGGTGCAAAAATATTGTGAAGTTCACATAAATTAATATTATCGTGAAATATCATGCAATCAATGCAAGAAAACAACATAAATTATTTTCATAATAACAGCAAATCAGTATTATAAATAAATGTATGATTTAAACTCGTGTATATAAATGTTTGTTGTCTAGCATGTTTTCAATGAAAATGCAAAACTTGGGTAAAAAAGAGTTTTTCCCCGTATACTGTATATGAATATGTGTAAAAAAGGAAGATACATTTAACAAGAAAAAGCATGCTACTGAAAAGCGATTTTTAAACACTTCAAAAACATTTTCGTTACGTGTCTCCTCTAGTTTGATATGACATATTTTCTGTGTATTTTATTTGTAAGAAAACAAAATATTTTTCGACTTGTGTGCTTTCACACTTTCTTTGTGCTGGTGACCTGTTGTTAGTGTAGCCAGTTAAGTTTTATCCCTTGCCAATTCTCTATAGTTCCACTCGCAAGGAAGCAAACTTGCTTGAAGTTCACGAGTTAAAATCATAGGTTCTGTGAAAGCGGTGTAATTAGGAAAGGGGTTGGGCCCCATAAAAATGAAATTATGAATTCCAAGTTGTTAGTTCAAAGGGGTACAAATGCCAGAACTTAGTTGTTATGTTATCCAGAAAGTAGTATATAAACAATTGTGCAAATACCATTTCACTTTTATTCGTTACAATAACAACTGTACCCAATTGAGATCGATCGTCTTGGCCAGGGATGGGAAACCTGGGGCCGTAAGGCCGCATGTCACCTTTTGGATGAATTTGAGTTTTGCAAATCAAATACTTTTATTATCAATATTATTATTTTATTCATCTTAAATTTTATTTACTTTTTTATTATTGTCATAAATTAACGTATTTGAAATACAGAAGATAAAAGAAGCGAATTAAGGAAAATATAAAAATTAAATTTTTAAAATAAAAACGCAGGGAAATTAAAATATTTATCCAAAGAAATGTTTAATTACATATTACTGAATAATTATATTGGTAGTAAAGAACGATACAAAATATATGTATGTGTTAGTCATCATCACTGTTAACATCATCATCACATATTAACTGTTTAGTAAGTACTCTGCTGTCTTTGTACATAACCAATATATATAAAAAATATACAGGCATCTTTTAAATGTCCAATATTTACCATTCGTATTGGTTTGTCTTTTAATACTGCAGTGCACTAAAATGCAAACACTAGCATTTTTACCGAAGGCAGTTGGTTGTTTCGGTTACATGGGTTTCAAGTAATTGGGGTTCTGCTATGTATCTAATCAGTGATGTAGGAGAGGGGGGCTCAAACCGGCTATTGAACAGCAAAACACATTGTTCCGTTTAACGCCAAACGAGATCGTCTGTTAAAAAATTATTTGAGCCCCAAAAATTTTTTAATTGATATTCCCCTGTTTCTAATTTAAATTTCTTGAATGTGGCCTTCTTTGATTATAAATAACTTGATGTGTCCTTCCAACATGTAAACGTTCCCCATCCCTGATCTCGCCTATAAGGTTCTGCGACGATATGGTGGTGACTCAATCACCCATCATGGCATTCGTCCAGGTTCGACATTTCAACAGTACCTCCACCCCTAAAAAAGAAAGCTTTCCAATTAACTTTTCTCTCAAGTCTAAGAGTGTGTTCCTTAGGATTTAATTAAGTACATTGATTTAACTAAGCAGTGCTAAGGGGGCTTAGCACTTCCTGATAATGATTAGCCCCTAAAAATTACAGATGAATACTGTGTTAAAAGCATTTAGGTTAATGACTTTATCCCTACTTAGTTCTTGATGCTTGTTACGCCACTGTTTAGGAGGTTCGAATGACTTAGAAACTGTAGGTCCACTGCCCTGTAGTATCAGAATGGTAACTTCTATGTCTATTGTGCCACTTACCTCGGATCGATAAACAGAATCACGCAACACATAGGTAGAACTTCATAGTAAATCCAACTAAAAAAAAACATAACATTACATTTATGCAGAAATAGTTTTTTTTCCGGTTTTGACACCGAGCTCAGCAGTAGGCCTGTCGGTCAAAGGTCCCAATGTAACCTCTGACAGAGTTCGCGCTCACTTCGGAGAAATAAAAATTATCTGACTTTTTCGGATTTTCTCCCGAATTTTCTGACAAATTTCTCGGAACGATCAGAAGCAACTTTCAGCTGAACTTCAGTTGCAGAAAAAATGGTTTCATTTTCATATCAGATTTAACTATTCAAGTTAGAAGACTCAAGTAGAGTAAAGGTGATTTTCCCTGAATTTTCCCGGTTTAACCAAAAATCTTCTTTTTTCCTAACTCTTCGGGAAGATCTAAAATTACCTGACCCTCCAAGTTCTCCAGATGGCATGGAAAGCCTGCTATGAGTTGCATTAGCATAGATAGGCTTTAAGTAATTTTATTTGTGCAATACTGGATAGCAAAACAATGCTATAAAAGAATAATATTGAACATTCGAAAATTTTTGAATTTCATAAAACTTGATACAAATAAATAAAATATTATAGCATGTATATACTCACCATGCTAAACGGCTTGCGAGTTATATTTGGCTAATACTGTGATTGGTCAGGAGGTTGAGTGAGTAAAATTTTCCCACTGTTAATTGAATTCTGTGATTTAGAAAAGTACATTGGCCTCGACGTTCCAAGGAATACACGTAACTCAAGGACGTAAAACACAGAAAAAGATTCCTATATCTAAATGCACTTCAAACAGGGAGTCTATTGATCTGAAAAACATAAAGATTCTGGAAAAGTCAGGAAAATTTAAAGCTCATAAAGATCGCACTGCTCACTGTAGTCCGGGGTTTGGTTCCCTAGGCCATAAGAGGTTCGGATTCCTCGGAAAACAGTAGGTCCCGGCGCAGCATGACCACTGTAGTCTTTGAGCCGTAAAACCAAAAAACAAACAAACTAACGAAAATTTAAAACGCAAAGGCCTGAGTCAAGGAAATTTGAAATTCATTGTTATAATAAATAGCTTATTAAGATCACTGCAATTTTCATACTGCACTGAATATTTAAAAATTTTAAAAACTTGTACTTTTGACTAAACTTTACCAAAAGTAACTTTTTTACACAAAAATCAATATAATTTTCAACAAAGTATTAAATCCATATATATCTCATGTGGAAACGTGTTTGCCAAATATGTAACTAAAACTTGGAAAAAAAAAGTATTTGTGAGGGATTTTGATCATACCCAGATTTTGCTCTCTATAAGCTCTGGCATATTTTTCTCCCTATAGGCTAGCATATTTTGCCACCTATAGGCTTATATATTTTGCCGCAGAATTGTAATTAGAGGCATAACGGAGATTTTTGTGCTTTTGTCAAATTCTTAGTTTGGCACCCCTGGCAGTTATTTCAAATTTGTCTTTTCACAAGTATTCGTATATTTGGCGATTTTGAGCCTCTCTCGAGGTGGCGCCATTAGCAGCTCTCCCTTTGCCAATATCTAGTCATGGCTCTGAACATAACACTTCTAAATTAATTCAATTGGACACCAAAAAATTCAGCTTTGCATTATACATATTCCTTCTCAGGAAACTTTTCGTCGAAAATTTGCAGCTGTAGGCTACAGCTTGTATAGGGTATTGGTAAATTTGTCCTTGATGATACTAGTCCCCTTTCCTTTATAGTACACAATCATACACACTTTTTAAATGGAATAAAAGATGGAGCACCAGCTTCACCATTATACAGCAAAACTTGTTTTTAATGATTTCAAAAATGGCAGAATGAAAATATTGCAAATATTTAATTAATGCAAGTTTTTAGTGTAAAGAAATACATTTTTAATACATTTTTTGTGTTTGTAAATTCACTGTAATTGGATTAAGAACGGCTTTTGGGTTTGGATTAGTCTATTTTATAGTTTTAAAACTTGTTTCAATTATGCCAATTTTAATACATTGTGATGTACTATTTGCTAAAATTAGTGACTTGAAAGTGATTAAGATTTGGTATGAAAAAAGTTACGGAAGTTTGAAACTTGATTTAGTCAGAACCACGTCTTATTATTAATTTATCCTTACTCAACTAATAGCAATACTTTATAATTTTTAAAAGTCTGTACAGTTTTTTTTTTATCTAGATTCTTATGATGGCTGAACCATTGAAGTGAGGCGTGAAATATTAAAATATGCAGTGTAGATAGAGAACATTACAATTTTGATTCAACAATAACAAGTGTTAAAACAAGGATATCTTAGTTTAAGTTAATTTGATTCTTGATTCTTATTTATTATTGTTTAGTTAGAAAAAGGTTCGCTATATCTAAGTTTGTGAAAACATTACATCCGAAAAGTTTTTATTACTGGTCTGGAAAAGTCAAGGAAGTTTGAAACAAACTTTTAATATACTCTCTGTTCAGAAAATTTTTTGGAACAACTCAATAAAAAAAAATTATATAATCTCCAGTGGTCTCTTTTAAATAATTTTGCAGCCTCTGTACAAAATTAACGAGTATGATTATTACGTGGATATTAATAAATAAATTAATTAATTCTAATTTCTTCATTTGAAATATTTGTACAATAAACTATTTTGATAAATTTTTGCTTGTAGTGATGATATACTGATTGCTCATGGATCAAGGTTTTCAGCAGCTGATATTTATGATGCAAGTAAGGATTTCCCGAATGTTGACAAATTGAATATCTCTCTCGTTCTTGCTAGCAAAAATACCATACGTCTAAAATACTTCCGTAATTACTTAAATGTGCATTTTTATGTACCTTTCCACAGTTCAAGGATTAGAGGAACTGGAAGATTACTTATGCCTTGGCCAAAATAATTACCGAACGGGTGATTGCCGCTGTGTGCTTTTCGTCAAAATCAAAGCAGGCTTTAATTTCAATCAAGAACTTGTTAGAAAGGTCAATGACTGTATTGAATCTGAATTAACCATTGAACATGTTCAAGAAATAATCTTGAAAGTACCAGAAATACCGGTAGGTGCCACTGTAGTTCTCATTTTTGATTTAAAAAAAAACACTTTTTGAAGTGTAATTAAGTGTCTGGACAATAGAATTGCGAGGACTTTATTGGTAAGCTATTAGAGTAATTAAAAATAGATATTTTAACATTTAAAAATGAATAATAAGGGTTTTAAGTAACAAAAGTAGTTTAAACTTGTACACTCCAGGCTAATTAGCCAATGGAATTCAAAGCCATATATTGAATATCCCATCAGCGGGGCCATTGGAGTGCAAAGGGTTAAATTCAATCTCTTGCTCCCAAACAATATTTATTTTCGATGGTTTCATATTAACAATATTTACAGAGTTCTGCAGAGATATTGGAAAATCAACTTTTATTTATGTATATTAATAATAATAGCAGTCTCTAACACAGAATCTGAGTAATTTATATAAAAAAACTTGAGTAAGCACTGCTCGTCTCAAGCCACGAATTGTGATAATACATAATAATAATAAATGTAAATGTTTGTAAGCTTCAGAATGCCAAAATTTTGAGATTTTCAACTCCAGTACGATGAGCATTTACTACACTATGATACACGGGCTATCATGATATCAAAATAATAAACATATACAGTTAATAAATATTGCAGTAGTCCTGGATATACATGAGAAAATTAACTAAAATGCTTAGAACTGCAAACGGATAGCCTACATTTGCAGCATATGGGATTAAGCAATTTCATTAAAAAAAATATCAATATTTATAAATAAAACAGCTCCATGGAAGTGACAATGCATATACTGCACAAAACACATAAAATTTTAAGGTGACGAAAATGTTCAATATGCTGTATAGACTCATGTATTACAATGTCATTTAGCCGGACGCTGCATGCATTCCATGGAAACAGCGCCTGTAGCGCAGCATACTCAAAACGTGATTATCAAACTCTTCTTATGTGTGAAGTGCTATTCTTGCCCCATCACTGTTGAATAAGTTTGACCTGCTTAGTGAATACATATGATAACATATTTTTCTTCATCTTTTCAGACTCCTTCAAAATAATATTATTTAAATGTATTAAAAACATGTGCATCTTAGCCGCTCCGGCACATTTTCAATTGAAAAGGAAAATGCAATCAAATAATTAAGTTTACAAAATCATGTAATTTTAAAAACAGACAATTTTTATTACAAGATTATAAAATTGATAACATCTATTGATGAGAATTTTAACATTTTTTGTTAGGAAATGCACATATTATACTATTAACTATGGGTTATCATCATTTGCTGAAAACTACAAAATGTTCAAAATAAGGGATTGTTTCAACACAAGTTAACACATTGTTTTAAACATGTTGTTGCTTAAACACGTAGACCTAGAAAATTTAAATCTACAAATTATAAAATCTATCAAATGTTAATTTTAAGCAAAAAGTAAACAAATAATAGCAGCACATTTCTTTATTTTTATTTTATCTTTTTTCCTAAACAAAAAGCTCTAGTTTCAGCTTACTTACACGAGGGTGTCGAAAATTATTGCATAATAAATTCCCCTGAGAAAACTGGCCCCTGTCACTTTGTGCATTGACCATTATTTGGCATGTGTTATCCTTGAAAAGGGTAATAATATCTTACATTCCTATATATGGATAGAGAGTGTTGTTCCTGTCCTCGTTCCTCTAGCGGCCAAGACACGCCAGGTTCAATGGATGGACCCCAGTTCGAATTCAGGATTGGGACATCGCTATCTCTTTCTTAAAAAAAAAAAAAAAAAGCACTTGTTTGAGCTTATTTATACGTGGATGTCGAAAATTATTGTATGAAATTTCTTTAGTATATTTTGTTTTTGATAGGTACCAATCAGAAATACTCTTGAAACATGAATGCTTTACAACATTTTCTGGTGTTTCAAGTGTAAAAGCCCCCTGAAACTTTTAGAGCAATATTTTCATCTTCAAATCTTTCTTGGTTCTTAATGTGTCTAAAAATTTTCACACTTTCAGGTTATTTATTATTATTGTTTTAAACTTTCAGTTGTTTTCGATTTCTCTTATTTCTGTTAATGTAATCCCTTTTAAATTCTATGTCAATTTTCTTTTTCAATTTTAATTCAAGTTACTTATTTTATAATGTAGTGTGGCTTTCATTTTAAAGTTAAAAAATTTGTATTTGGGACTATTTTCAGCCTTTGTGTGAAATTTTTCGTTCCTGTTTGCTTATTTATAACTTTTCCTTTGTTCTCATGGAGAGTGGAGATTATAAAATAAATCCATTCTCAACATGAATTTATGTTTTCTTGAAATTTGCAAGCATTCTCTTTTTGTTCATGGACTTTGATGGTGTTGCTTTTCACAGTTTCTCTTCTGAAATGCTGCATGGTTATAATTCTACATTTTTACATCGTGGATAGATTGAGTTCATATAATTAACAAGAAATCACTAAACCCACTACGAGCTACTAAGAGCTTTACATGTAGAAAGTCAAGAGACAAAGCCTTGATCTGGAGTCGAATCGGGGACCCAAAGTTTTTTATAATTTTTACTTTGGAAATTTTATAGATAACAGTTTTTGACACCTACACTTATGCTTAAACAAGAGCTTTATATATAGGAGAAAAAGAGACATCGCCGTGAGATGGAGTCAAACCAGAAACTCAACTTTTTTGTAAATTTTTGCCAAGCAGATAAAGGTACCACGGATCATATGTTGGGCCTCTGGTTCGACACCGTGTCAGGGAGAATTCTGTTTTTCTCCTATACATAAATCTCTAATTTAAGCCTAAATGCTAGTGCCAGAAATTGTTATCTAGTATTAAGTATGAAATCCAGATATATTTAACGTATATACATTTGGGTAATTAAGAAACCTTATCTCGTAAAATGTACAATATGAACTTTATTTAGATGAATACACTTTTTTAAATACAATATATAGTTTGGTTTTTCATACTTTTATGGTGCAACCATAATGGGATTAGTTTAAATGAATATTATTATTTGAAATTCTGCAACATAATTCCGGAAAAGCTTTTCAATTTGTATTTAGAAGAACATCAAGTATCATAATGATATCAGTAAGAGAAGTGTGTTACAGGCTGTTAATTTTAAGTTACCTAATAATAACTAGATATAAATAACCACCTTTTACCGTCGACAAAACAAATGGTTGAATGTTTCATAAAAATAGCTTACAAAATATTTTAAACAACATAAGAATGAACATGCATTGTTGTAACGAAAAACATCCCATATTGTATTATGTTAAAAGCTGGAATTTTTTTAATAAGCAATAAACCACTTGCAACCTTCGAGCATAGAATGAACAGGATGGAGCATACGCTAGCCGTTAGTGGGTATATCGTAAGAGGAGGGAGGGGGTGATATCAGCGGGGTCAGAGGAGATGGTTTTCCTCCATGTTGGTCAACCCACATCTTGCTACCACTTCACGTGGGATTGGCTGTATTTTTATGGTTCTTTGCGATGTTTTGTTTTGATTAAAATACTCTTATTTATTTATTCTTTTTCCGATCTTTCGAAAAGAAATTAATGTTCATTATATACTCGGATTTATTCGAAGTTCAAGTTAAAATTTTTTTTAACAATGAACTCATGGGAATCTTTTATATGCAGGAGCGGCGCAAGTCTGCTTATATTGAGGGGGGGGGAAATGAGCACGGAATTTCCAACTACGCAGACTTTTTCTCCCTTTAATAGCCAGTTTGGAAAAGGAGTTAATATCAGTTTTGTGGAATAAACAGTTTATTTTTTCAACAGGCTTTTTTCAACTTTACCAAGTTTCGTGATATATTCAGTAGAGTGAGTCGTTTTACTTCCAATATGTTAAATAATTGGCAATACATTCTTTTCAAGAAAAATGAATTTGCACATTAGTTACTTTTCATTCCCAGCAAATGAATCAATCGTATTGAAAACGGATCATTTTAAATTTCATATTTTTCCCAGGGGAAGAAACCTGTTTAAAAAATGTATTTTAAAGGACTTTAGTGTCCAGTTTTATAGTAGGTAAGGGTATTTTTTGTTTCAAATTTATTTTATGAAATCGGATAAGTTTTCAACTGTGGAGAATTTAAATATGGGAAGAATTGTATTAAATAAAAAAATACAGTTAAATCAATAAAATTTTTACTAATAATTATTCAAGAAAGACTAAATTGGAATGATCAAATAAATGAAATAGAAAAAATAAGAAGATCCAACGGAATATTATATAAGATACAAAAATTACTATCATTAGAAATAAAAACAATTCTTTATCCTTCACTGATTTATAGCAATCTACCTATAGTAATGCAATATGGGGAAATCTACCCAAACCAATTTAAACAAATCAACAAGATTATTAAATAAAACAATTGAAATATTGAGAAATAATACAGGCAAATCAAGCAAAGAATTCATAAAAAAAAATGAACTATTGAAAATTATAGATACTCATAATTTACATACTTCGTTAATTATTTATGAACGAATAAATGAAAATAAATATCAAAAGTTAATACATATGGAAGAAAAAATCATAATTATAATACCAGATGTAAAATTGAACTCAAAAACAAAAGATATGGATAAATATAGGAAATATTAGTATTAATTACTACGGAATGAAATACCAGAGAAAAAGTTATTAAAACCAAGAAATAAATCTAAAAAAACATTACAAAATTATCTATTAGAAAAGCAAGAAAATCAATAAAAAGTTTGCAAAAAGGAGATTAAATAGGATGTCAAGATTCAAATATATATTTCAATTTATGAATAATGAATTATTGTATCATGCTTAATGTGATATTTTGGATTTTACTGGTGATTTTGTAATGTAAGTGATTAATAATACAGTCACCAGGGTTGCAGAAATATTTAAATTATAAGGATTTTAACCTATATCCCATATATGTTATACTGATTTATTTTTGTATTTCATTTATACATGCATGGATAAAGTTTTATGATTTGATTTGAAATTGTGGAAAACTCAGAGATGATTCCTTTTCAAAATGAAAAATTCAAATCTATTTAAAATAAAGTATGAATACATTTATATAAAACTGATATTATTTAAAGGTCATAAAAATATTTTTAGTGATTTAAAGTGGTAGTTATAAGGGCACTTTATCAATCACTAAATACATTTTTAATGACCTTGGAAAAATATCAGTTCTGTATACATATTTTACAGTGATTCATTTTTTTTGTTTATATTTTTGCCCCATTATTTGAACCTTATAGTCAAATAGTTTTGAATTGTGGCTCTGATTAAATGTACAATATGATTTTCTAATGGCTCAGTATCAAAGGAATGATCATTCAAATTTGTAAAAATGGGATCGCTAGATAACGAATAAAGGATCTTTGTTTCCATTTCTAAAATTCCAAACTGTTTTGTTTTTATACATTTACCACCATGGATCTTTAAATCAATGCGGAATATTTTTTCAGATTTTTTACAAATACTGCAGACATCTCTAGGTGGATTTGTCAGCCCACCTCTGCTTTCATATGAAACTAATGAATGTTGGAAACATGGTGTTTTTGCACACAAGACTTCACATTTTATCATAATCGACAGTTTTCATGCAATATATCTTGCAACATAATAAACAACATGTTCAGAGCACTCATTAAGTGCATATGCATTAAATGTGTGATCATTATCTAATGGTAACATTTCATCAGAACAATTTTCATTCAGCATCCAAAATCTTTCCGATGAACGATTTAATATATTTTCAGCTTTAGTTGGAGACCCGGATAGAATGCTTATTTCTTCTAAAGGAACACAATTACCGCTGTTAGTGTCTTTACGTTCTGCTTTGATAAGCAGTTTCTTATATGCAGGTTTAAACTGGCATGCTGTGGGGTTATTATTATGTCCTCCCTGTGATCGAATTGTGCTAAAAAATAATTCCACAAGGTCCTGACTAATTTTACACATTGGGAGGTATGTTAATAATTTCTGTTCAAAAAAACGATTAATACTTAGAACAAATTTCTAAGACTGTGAGAACAAACTAAAAATCCCATAAAACCAGTTTTCTTATTAGAGAAAATTATTTTCTGTCCATTTCTAATTTCCTACAAAGAATAAATATATTCTTTAATTTCATCCAATCTTTCAAAAGGTCCTGAGGAATTCAATGCACTTAATGTTTTTTAAGGCCAACATATTTACAACTTCTAGAATTTAAAATGTCAAATTAATCATTAAATATTTTTATGAACTTTGTTGTCGTTTCAGTCTTTTTAAACTCCGGCAATTCTAATTCCTCATGACAAAAGTCAATTGAATCTGCCACAGATCTACTTAATGTTTGCACTGCTAATTTGATTTTCATTTTTTGTTTATGAAATTTCACATTAGAGACTTCTTGTTTACTGGCCAAATTTAGTCCTCCCCCTCTCCTTCCTGCAAATTGCATAGAGCTTCAATATAATTCCAATCAATAACGTTTCCATCACCATCAAGCATACTTTTTTTATCCCCTAACGTATTCCTGACACACTTTATCATATGGCATGGATCGAGGAAAACTGAAATGTCCTCCCTTGTATCTGGGTGTCCAAAAGCTGTATCTAATGAATGAATATCAAATTTACAAGCTAAATATGTTGCTATGCTGAAATTAGCTGATAATCCATCGAAAGTTAAAGATACAACTTTAACCTTTGAGGCATGAAGTAAAGAAAAACAGTATCGCATCAAATTATCTTTTTATAAAGAGGTAATTCCATGAATTAAAAAACAACCGACAGGTACTTTCCAATAGGGATTGATACATGCAATCATGAAAACTAGTGCTTCTTTTGAAGGAGGAAGAGAATCATCATATAAATTAGCTTCTATATCAACATACTAATGAAAAGCCCTTCAATTGAACTCAATATTTTTCCTTATGGCCATTTCATCAAATAACAAGGCGAAAAGTTAAGGATAAGGGCTGTGGGTTACTTTAGCAAGCAAAGCATTGAATGATTCAGGTGTAAACCTAAAAACAGTGTCAACTTTTTGATACCAATTTGAAATAGTTTTAGCATATGGGTGGCATAAAGAAAATGATTCTCGCACATATTCATAAGCCCAAGGAGAATAAAAATGTGATGTGAGGGTGAATGCATGCATTTCAGGTAATAGGTAATAAGTTTTGGATAAGGTGTTATTATTTAATTTCCATAATTGTCTACTCAAAATCTCCTTATTTGGACCAATTACGTTATTTAACATTTCCATAGTATCATCCATTAAAAATCGTTTATTTCTAAGCTCACTAAGAACAGAATCAAATTTATGTAATTTCTCTTTATATCGCCTATTTTGTTTTGTTTTTTTGTTAAATTAAACGGGTTTTATTTCTGTAATTCTGAATGGCAATACTAGATTCAGAAAGTTTCTATTTTAGAGTTTCTTTATATGGAGACTCCTCGATATGTGATGAAGAAACGTTGAACCCTTTGACATTCTCACTTTCAGACAATGTTTCATTTTAGATACTAGAGACAGAGACCACACCTTCTGATGGTGAGACTGTGCAGATAGTATGTTTCCTAGTTAGGTTCAGGTGGCTTCCTTGTGCTCTTTGCATAGATCCAAAAACAAAAATTTGACTACTCAATGTGCTTTTTTCCCTAAAATATTTGCTTTTTTTATTACAGCACACCGGTTTCATTTATTTATTTTTTATTTTAATTTTGCAAAGCGTGCAATATACAAAAGTATGGCATAATAATCATTATACTTAATAGAATATAAGAAAAATTTAAGCTTTAAATACAGAGGGTGATATTTTTATCATTTATTTTCATTAAACATTTGAAAGCATATCTTTACATTGTTGTGCATCAGTCCTTCCACCCCCACTTAATTATCCGTTCATTATTTTAAGATAAATTTACAACCTATTTATTCTCAATAAGTTAATTAAAATCATTACTTACCTTTTGTAAATACAGCAGAAAAGCATTAAAGCCATTGGGGACAGCATTCTCTCTTATGCGAACACATGATACTGATGTTCGATCAATTCTGTCTTCCGTGAAATGCTCTGAACATAAAATACTAGAAGCAGATGGCTCCCAGTCCTTTCGTCTGACTGCTTCTGTCCACGCTTTTCGCTGTTCTGCCTTCTTGGGAAATCTTAAAACATAACAAAAGAAAAAAAGCTTACAAACTAACAGTGGAATTTTGCATTTAACTTACTTGTGAATTAATTACTGATTACAGAATAAAACTATTTGAAAAATTAATAATAACTGCATTAAATTACACAAGAACCCACATATTTAATGTACTACTCGATAACCTAATATATTACATACAACATTTATTATATAGCAGGTGCGGATTTAAGGGAGGACTCAGGCCAGTACAGATCTAGATCTAATTTTAGCCTGGACATCGGGCCTCATAGCCAGTTTTGTCGCCCCCGCTATAGATTCGATACCGCCCAGGCATACCCTTTCCAGAGAATAACATTAATTCTATTAGGGACAAAGTTAGATATGAGGTCGGTCCTCTCCCCCCCCTACTTTAAAGCTCCGGCCCTACTTTTTTTTATTCAAAGTGTGTATCTGCCAATGCTAGACA
The DNA here is from genome assembly GCA_006491805.2 of Dysdera silvatica. NCBI lineage: Eukaryota > Metazoa > Arthropoda > Arachnida > Araneae > Dysderidae > Dysdera > Dysdera silvatica. The sequence continues at coordinate 93,760,873 of QLNU02014802.1, forward strand.
GATAATATGGTCGCATAAGTTAAAAAACAAGTTTATTAACGTAATTTTTATAAGCAGAATTTATATCATCACTATAATTTATTCAATTTCTCTAAGACGATATTAATTATGAGTCCATTGCTGAATGAAATGAGTTCTAAATATAATTATACACTTCAAAAATATAGATAAATTACGGGGCTTCAAAATTAACATTACAAACAGTGGTGCAGATAAGGGGGTAGTCCAAATGGTATGGACCCCTTCCCCCTCACCAGAGCAAGTAAATTACCGCCAGAGCCATTACTAGTTATGGATGCGCTTATTGTGAAATAGTTTTAATTTTTACTTATTTTAAACATGAAGAATAGTATGTAGACACGAAATGTAAATTTCGAGAAAACAATATTTACCTGTAATGTTAATCCAGCTTTTTTTTTTGTCCGTCCTGTTTATGCATCCAAAAGAACAGCACCCGGTCAGCTTTCACGATCATTCAAAACGTGCGAATGTTTTGGGAAGAGGAACATGGCAGTTACCACCCGTTGAGTGGCTTCAATTATTTCGTACATTTTTCCTCCTGTTGATTCGATTCTATGCCCGAAGCTTGCAACAAGGATTCCTAATTGGTGATGTCTGTACACTCAGAGTTTGCTACACTGGCCTACACATAGGGAGGGTTGATGGGGGTTTAAACTCCCCTTTGTTTTGAAGTTTTGTTTGTATGTGTGTGTGTGTGCGTGCGTGCTTGCATTTATGTATTATGTATGTATGCATGTATGTATACATATGAAAATATGCTTTAGCTCTGTAACTCCTCTTTTAAACCAGTACCTCCCTTATGAATTTCTTGCATATGCTTATGGTCTGCTAGATGGAATTATATAAGCATACAAAGAGTAACTTTTGCTATGGAGTAACGTGTCATGAAACATCTCTCAGTTAATACTTTACATTTGTTCCAAAATATATTACAATCTATTTTATTTGTATTTTGTGCAGCGAGTTACGAAGTTATTTTGCAAATTCAATTTGAAATTACCTTTCAACTGAATGCATTTTGAATTAAAAAATAAGATATGCTTACATTTTTGATAGTATTTTAAGATATTTTATTGATATGTTTCACAGATATTTTTTCATTGGTTTTCAGTATAATATGAACACCAAAAGACTTGAGCGATTAGTGAAGACCATCATTGCAACCAATAAAATTCCGAAGATAGAAAATGTGAAGAACCCAGAGTGTCTGAAGTTTTTCCTTGATATCCCAGAACTTAAAAATTATTGAATAGCTATAGTCTTCCTCGCAAAATACATAAACAATGTAATATATATAATCGGAAGTATATATGCAATTGTACAACAGAAAGTATATTTGAAATGTATAACTGAAAAATATATACCCAACATATAACCCAAATTATATGTACAAGATATATCCTATAGTGTACGTGCAATGTATAACCATACATAACATACTGTGATGCTACAGTAATCACAATATTTAACAGGAAAACAAATTCGGTGATGGGTTCAAAAAAGTTAAATTTTCATTAATGAAAATTTAACTCATTTTCTGAGAATATTTTATGAAATCAATTTTAAAATATTTTATATGTTTACTATAATATTTATTGTAATCGATATTAAAGTTAATTCAAAATAAAAGATTGAGAGAAGAAAGAGAGATGGTAATAGAAACGTCTTATTTGCATTTGATTTTTTTCATTCTGTTTGCCCACACAGAGAAATATGTACTATATAATTATACTTACTGTAACGGTAAACCTGTCTGCAACAATATTTACTGTGGTCAACCTGAGGATTTCCTGTACAGTCAAACCTCCTTAAAACGAACATGCTTAACACGAATTATTTTGGCATGAACCTTTTTCTGAAGTTCTGTGAAATTGGAAAGGAACTCCCATGTTATTTTTTCCTTCAGAATGAACACAGATAATACGACATACTGTTTACCACAAACTGATAATCAGTGGACATTGGAAAATTTCCCTCACTTAATACGAACAAAACACACTTTATAAGAGCTGAGTTATTTAGGGGTCATTTCCACTAACCGTAATTGCCATAATAAATACGAGGGATTGAAAAGTTTAATACAATTGGGTAACAAATATTTTCTTTTGGCGTTTATATTCGATAAGAATTGAAACTTGTCTGTTATCACAAATGCTGTTCCAGAGAAGCTAGTCTTGTGTGGATCCAGCATATTAGGGAGCTAAATTCATAATATAAGGCAGTTGAAAGGTAGATTTTTTTTTTATATGTTTTTTGCTTGATTTCGTGAGCGGTTAAGTGTAAAAACGAATCACAAAGCCGAAGAAATCGTTGAGTTTAAAACGAAAACTATAAATTCTAGGTGACATGGCTTATGTAAAGTTGAATAAAAAAGGAATTGCTTGAAAATTCAGGATTGGAAAAAAGTACTTTATCCACAATTTTAAAAAATTTAAGCTGCTTGTGCAATTAAATAGTTTGAACCTGCTCAAATGAAGGATAAGAGTTGTCAAAAATACAGAAGCTGAAATAGTGTTAATGAGTTGAATCAGAGAGATTATAGAACAAAATCATAAACTTGCAGGTGCACTTTTGAAAAAAAGTCAGCTTTTTGTCTGATGCTCTGAAGGTTTGTTCTGAGGAAGCTGGTGTAAATGTAGAGATGATAAAAGAATTCCTAGAAGACAAATTGCTTGTGATTTTGAAGAAATATGCAATGTCTGACATATATAATGCAGATGAGAGTGTAATCTTCTGGCCAGCACTTCTTAATTGCAGCTAGTCTTTAAAGGGTGTAAAACGTTCTAGAGGCAAGTGCAGCAAAGACAGATTGATTACTTTAGTCGCTTGTAATATCGATGGAACAGAAAAGTTGTCATCACAGCCAACATGCTTCAAATCACTAAAAACATTACCACTGACTTACGACTTCACGAAAAAGGCATGGACAGCTTTTGAACTTTTCAGTAAATGGGTACAGCAAGCTGATGCTTGTCTAGAAGCTGTCAGCAGCTAGATAGGAAGTTCTGCCAACAAGGTAGAAAGTTGCGTCTGATTCTGAATAACTGTAGTGAACTCTGCAGCACTTTGGAATTAGAAGCCATGGAATTTGAGTTCCCTCCCACAAACAGCACATTTGGGGTACGTCATCAAGGTGATCAAGGAATAATTGCAGCTTGAAGACCTATTACACAGGTCTGCGAAATAATGCTTTTTAATTTCTTTCTACACTCCTTTAGGCGGTAATAGTGTTTCACGATACACAGAGTTCAGAAATCCCGAACTTTTCACTCTACCACGTAAGGTTTTCCCATAAAGTGAGGATGGATACCCAGGGAAAATAGAAGATGTAGCAGAGTTAAAAAACTTCATTTACAAAAAACTTAAAAATAAGATATATTTTACATTCTATTAATACGTTATGATTGTCATAGCCACTACAAAGTTAAAAATCATTATAATGTCTCTTTTCCTTCCCCTCGAAGCTCTGTTTAGAACCCTTTCTCCTGTGCGCTGCTTGCGCCTCCTCTCTAGTTAGTATCCAGCAGTAGTCTGCTATTATGTCGATATTCCATTAGCCCTGATAAACTCGTTCCATTTTCTTTATGTTCTAGTGAAATCGCTCTCCTTACTCTTCACTCACCGCGTCTAGATTTTCTGGAAAATAGCTTAGATGGGAGTTTAAAAAGTGGATCTTCAAGCTCATTGAGCAGCCCAAGGATTTGAAGGTCTTCGTCACGTTTCCTACTATGTTCCAGTGGCGGCTTGTCGGGTGACGCGAGTGAAGCGGCACTTCACCTAAAACAATTGGGCGGTCGAACATTTTTTTTTTTAATTTAAATTTAATTGTTTTTACTTTCTTATCAAATAAACAACAACAACAATAAATACCAGTTGCAGGATCGAGTATGTAGAACTTTGCAAAACTTTGCGCAAAAACATGAAAGAAGATATAAGAAAATTCAATTGTGAGTTAGTAAGGAAGGCCATTAAAAACAGTGAGAGACTTATAAGGGAAGTCTCCAGACTGTCGAAGGCGGATTTTAACGAAAAAAAATCAGCTAATAGTCCATCCAATTCTAGGCATATATCGTGAAAATTACAGCCGAATCTGTATACCAACATCAGAAAAAATTAATAAAAAATATATTTGTGTTACCAGAATAGAGCATTTATCGCCATTTGACGTCAACCAAATTTCTTTTTGAATAAACGCTGTAAAACAATATCAACAATTGGGCATTTGTTTTTTTTCTACACTGGTTTACGCTTTTATGTAACTAACTATGGTTATTTATCTAAATTTTAACATATTTTGGAATATGAAAATCAAAATAT
>QLNU02014802.1:93765310-93840541 GCA_006491805.2 Dysdera silvatica
GATCAACGATGGACAACAGAAATTCTGAACTGGATTCCAAGAGACCACCGAAGACCTAGAAAACGTCCTCAAACTAGATGGGTGGATGAAATAAGAAAACAGGTTGGGGTGACGTGGAAGCGAATTGCTCAGGATAGACTTGTGTGGAAAGCATTTGGAGAGACCTTCATCCAGCAGTGGATAGATAATGGTTGAATATGATGATGATGATATATATATTGTGAATATTTAAAATGTTATGCATGACAGATTATTGAAATTTTAAATTAAAACTTTCTTATTGTTGACATATTTTAACAATTTTATGTATATAATGAATAATTTTATATGTTTTGATAACATTTAAATTTCATACAATTAGCAGAGCATTGGCAGTTTTTATATTGAAAGGTCTATTATGTGTAAATAATTGAATTATTTCAATACATCCATAATTTTAAATTATATGTATATATCATAATATATACAATTATTTTGATAGAAAATGGAAATTCGTTTATTTATTGGCCGGTTTCTTGTGGGGTGGAGGAGGGGCTCGCCGCTTCACCCGTTCTTGCAGTCTCGAGCTGTAACTGTATAATGAATGTAAAAATGATATTTAGCGTTTCGCAACACCCTAGACCAAACCCTAAGTAACCTCTTTGCAAAGCTTGAAAACTCTCTGTAGATACAGTAACAAAAGGTTAGTTTCATTTGGGGTAGGGAAGATCAAGCTAATTATTTCAGTTTTAACTGACGATTTCTTTTTTGTGGTATTCTACTGCCCATAAAATATTAAAATTTGGAGGAGTAAATAACATATATTAGGCTTTCATATAGATTTTTAGCGGGTTTCAATAGATATTGAACCCGCTATTGCTTTTAATTTGTCTATCTGTCTGTCTCTGTGCCTGCAATAAACAGGGTAAGGTAAACAAAATTAGTGAGTTGTGAGGATTAGCTGGTGGCAAATTAGAGAGTTGCGGATTAGAGAGTTACGGATTAAAAAGTTGCAAATTAATGTTAATTGAACCCCGCTAAATTTAAATATTGACCTTAGGTGATTTTCTTTCACTTGCTTTTATTGAAATTTTTAATTATCAAATTTCCATTCATTTTTTATTTTCTATTTCTTAAATTTTTTCCTGATATTCGCACTGTGGCTAGTGACATAGATTCAATGATTTTTCACGATTAGTCGATAGTTTTAGGATAACCAAAGGACAACCTAATTTGATATGGAACTACCAGTTTAACGTGAATTTAGAGCGACTGTTTTTTAACATATACCTTACGTTTCACTTACATCTGAAATGAAATGGTGGGCGTGTAAAATCAATTAAATTTAACTGTGGTTTATAAACTTATTGGAGCATTATTGAGATAGTAGCTGTACTGCAAGGGCAGCTCCAGGTGGGGGAGTAGCTAGCGTGCAAACCCTCCCTGGACTAAGAAATTTCACCCAATATAGGTTTCTGAGATTATGTCTATGTTGATTTACAAGCTTTCCGCCCCTCCTTCCTCAGAACTTTATACGGCGAAATAACAGCAAAGGTAATATTGCATAATTGCTCCAATCTTTCGAAGTATCTGAACCTGTTATGACTTTGGGAACCCATCTCTTTACCACAGTAAGTAGTTAGTCGATAAGCATTCTTTTATCGGAAGCTCTGGGAGTCGAACCCAGGATAATGATGAGCTAGACGAAAGCGTTGACACTTTTAACTAACATATTTCAAGGAAATTAATGCTTTTAATTTTTTCGGTGCAAGCATGTTTAAGATTATGCTACGCCGGAACATACGGTTTCCCGAGTAATCTAAATGCGGTACCTAAGAAATAAAACCCTGGGCTACAGTGACCAGAAAAAAAATGCGATTTATAGCACCACTGGAATCCAATCCGAGTTAAAGGTGCGGCGGATGAACACATTATCTACACGCCATTGTAGGGCTTAAATATAATGATGTTCCAGTGCTATTAGGACAGTGGCGTATTTAATTTTGCAGAGTAGAATAAATCTCCCGTTGTCAGCTCCAAGGGCGACTTTTAAAACGACAATTGTAGATTGCCGAATGCTGCATTTATTTGCCTTTTATTGAATTACATTTCATGGTGCAAGCGTAGCTAAGGTCATACTGCCCTGGGGCCTACAAATTTCTTAGGAATCCGAACCACTATTGTCTAGGGAACCAAACTCTGGACCGTGATAAGCAGAAAAATACCATTGGAATCGGACCTGGTAACGTAGGGGCCTACGAGAATTGGGGAAATATTAATTTAATTATCTTTATCATTTCAGCCAAAAAATGATCTATTAGTACATTGTGTTTTAATATGCAATAATCCAGGCATGCCACTAGGATGAAGGGGGCAACTGGGTTAAGACCAAAAGCATATGGGGTAGAGAGTACCTACGTATTGTTCTATATATACAAAAATAGTTTTGTGGGGCAACAAACCACACCCCTATTGACACCAGCTTGGCTACAGGCCTGCAATAACCTCTTTTTTGGTCCATACTCCTACCTACTCCAAACTCGGTATATACGCTAAACTTGCGCATTTGAATAGTAAACACAATTAGAAAATACACCTTTTAAAAACTAACAAAACATTTATTAGATTCTAAACTATGAACAAGGTAAAGAACACATCTCGTCACTTAACTACTAAATACCCAAATAGAGTTGAATATTCAAGACATTGATACGATTAATATAATAGTAATGAATATTTAATTTTTTATAATAGTATATTCACCCCTTGTAAGCTCCAATGACGTCTTTCGAGATGACATGTGTAGATTGCCCTGTGATGCATTTCTTTGCCTTTTATTCAATTATGTTTCAAGGCGCAAGCGTAGCCAAGGTCAAACCGTGCTGAGACCTACAGATTTCTTAGGAACCAGTACCTCTGTTGCCTTGGTAACCAAATACAGGACTATGGTAGGCAGGAAAATGCATGCGGTCTAGGGCACCATTGGAATCGGACCCGGCTTAACGGCACGGTAGATGAGGTCATTGCCGTTATGCCATCTAAGGGCTTGTGTGTGTATTATGTCACAAGGACAAACAAGATCACTCTATGCCAGGTTCTATGATTTGTGAGAAATCTAAATCTCTTTTGCCTAAGGAATCAAACCTCGGTGTATGGATCTGTAGAAAAACCTAGCAAACGTTGGACAGCGGCCGAAATCAAATCTGGATTAATCGCATAATAGCCAAACGCACTACTGTTACGTGAACTAACTTTAACTCAGGGGAAAGATTATGTTTATGGTTCCCATAATAGTTTTACTTAGTGGTGGTGGTGCAATCACAACGCGGACCTTACATCAGTGAAAAAAAGAGGTGGAAAAAAACTTGGGTTTGCCAGAGCTTATGTCGAGAAACATGCAGAGTTTTGGAAATAGTGATATTTTTCGAAGAAAGCAAGTTTAATATTATCGACATGCAAACAATACACGAACAACCTATATTTGCGTTTATTTGATTGTGTTTTATGGAGTAACCTTACATGAACACATACTGCCCTAAAACCTACAGTTTTACCTCTCTGTTGCCTAGAAAATCTTCTGTTTGTATTTACAATGAAAACTAAGGCGGAAAATTAATCAACACGGAATTTTTTTACGGTCCCTTCAAAAGTCAATGGTAGTTAACATTAGCTACGGAAACTGTCTAACGCGGAAGCGGAAAGTACTATTCAGTCCCGTCAAAGAGAAAAACCTGCATAAAGCGGAAAATCGTTAGTAGGAAGAAAATTTTCTCAGCAGAAAAAGGAAAGAGGGTTGTAATACAATGCAAATAGCAAAGTGGGGGATAACGAACAAAAGACATTTTACAGATATAGAATGCCCTTGTCCGCATAGGCGTAGCCAGGGGACGGTTTTGGGGGTTGTAACCCCCCATCTCAATGAAATTTTGTATATTTAACATAGGAATATATGAGTTGTAGCTCTGTAACCCCTCCCATTAAGCCTATAACCCCCCTTATGAACTTTCTGCCTACGCTTGTCCGACCACCATTTTACACACTACCCACCTACCTACCATAAGGAAAATTAGAAAGTTCATAAGGGGAGGGTTACAGGCTTACAATGGGGGAGGGGTTACAGAGCTACAACTCCATTGTATTTACATGTATACTATGCACAATTTCATCGCAATGGGGGTTACAATCATAATCGCGACCACCCCCCCCTTGCGTATGCCAGTGCCACCCACTTCTTAAATAAAAACGTTCATTATTAACCAGAACGAAAAGTCACTCACATCGACTTTATCAATTCATGGATAAACCCACCGCAAGGGAGAGTATCTTTATACAAGGGAATCATTATCTTTACAAGGGAGGTACTTTATCGTTACAATTTAAGCTTACATAATAGACTTTTTGTATGGTATAAGCATGTACAGTTAGAATGAAATTTTGCACCATATTGATCGTAACTACTAAAACCACAAAATAGTGCAAAAATTAAAATTAATAAAAATAAAATGCAGTGATAAAATAAATATTTTTATCAAAAGGAAAATATAGTCTTAAAGTTCGCAAGATAAGACAAAGAATAAAAATAGCATATGCAGTCATCTCTTACCACTGAATTTAACTATGTATGTATTTATTTTGCATGTAACCTCCATAAGGCGGAAACATGCATACTACAGAATTTTTTCCGGTCCCGTGAGTTTCTGCCTTAGACAGATTTCACTATATATGGTGCAAGGACAACAAAGACCACGCGTCTCTACAGTTTTCCAAGGAATCCGAACTTCTGTTGGCAAGAGAACCAGATTCCGGGATAGGATAGAGAGAATGGTAGCATGGGTTCTCTGATACGATTACGAGTTGAATCTGGGTTAATGGCATGCTAGTCGAACGGATGCTTGACTTTAGCTTTGAAATTTGTTATTCCAGGGAGGGTTTATACCCTACCTATGCCCCCAACCTGGAGCTGCTCTTGCTTTGTAGCTACTATGTCAATAATGCTCCAATAAGTTTATACGCCACAATTAAACTTAATTCGTTTTAGGCGCCCACCACTTCCTTTCAGATGTAAGTAAAACGTAAGGTATATGTTAAAACACAGTCGCTCTAAATTCACATTAATCTGGTAGTTCTGTGTCAAATTAGGTTTTCCTTTGGTGATCCTAAAACTATTGACTAATCGTGAAAAATCATCGAATCTTTGTCACTAGACACAGTGCGAATATCCAAGAAAAAACGTAAGAAATAGAAAATAAAAAATGGATGGAAATTGGATAATTGATAAATTTCAATAAAAACAAGTGAAAGAAAAATCGCCTAAGGTCGATATTAAAATTTAGCGGGTTTTAATTAACGTTAATTCTTAACTCCCTAATCTGTAACTGATCTGTAATCTGGTCTGAGCACCAAGCTACTAGAGATGAGTTTAGGCACATTTTTTGAAGCCTGCACCTGAAGACTTGCAATTTGAGCCCAGTCGAGCCCGAAATACTTTGTGGGAAGTTGAGTCGGAACATAATATTAACTCCTCAACGTCTTATTTAAACTTTTAAAAAAAATGCTAAACTGCACTATTTTCTTCAATTTTCATACACACACACATTTCTAACATCATCAAAAACGAATCACATAGTTGTATTCATTGGAGAATTTCAATACAGAATAGAAAAATCAGTTTCCAGCTTCAGTTGCATACGTCTAAAGGGCCCGAAAACTATATGAAATATAGAAACAGAGTCCGTTTTGGGACCGGGCTAAGCCTGTCTCAGCTCTACAGATATCATCTTACAGGCTATTAGCTCATTATCTGACACTTTAGCCCAACAATGCCAATAACAGATACTATAAATTTAAAAAATTTATACGGTTACGATATTATAAATTATATATATTATATTTATATTGAATTAATTGACAATAAACATTTAAAAAATTATAGAATTGAACTTATTATATCATCGACAATAACTTGAATAAAAAAAATCCAACTTTTTGATATGCTATCTAAAAATCCGATTTATTGGCGACACATGCTGCACCGTGCCAAGAGAAGGATTCTGCAAGATGTTTGAGGTAGTTACGTTGAGAAAAATGCCATTTACAGCTGTTTAGACAGCTACATGCCATCTTCAACAGAACATGTTAGTGAATTGGTAAAAACAGAAACCGCTAGGTTCTAATAAAGACAGACACGGCTATCAAAAGAGCTGTAAAAAAGTTTTGCTCAATGTAACTGCATCAGACATTTTGTGAAATTAATGTTCTACAGTAGATTCAGGTTATAGTGACTCATTGCGAGATAACGACCTATTGGGAAGATCTTTGCAAGTTGTCCTATAGGTGTGATGCTAATTTACCATAAATTCAACACAATGTCCCTGCCGTGGGTCTTTTCTTTAGGGTCACTATAACACCTAATACACCTATAACATAATAGAGCCTACTATGTCACCTAAAAATTACTGGCCTTATCTCCTTGAAACCAAATGACAAACTATACTTGTGTAGCAAAGTAAAGGTTAAAATCAAACGAGTGAATCAAAGAATTCTTACTTCGAGGATTTCAGATGCAATAGTATCTCTTTTCTGAAACTCCACAGTGTGTCAAAACTTGGATTAGCCTGTAGGAAGTCTCTGATCAATGAAAGTGCTTCATCATCATACTGTCTGTTTTCACACTGGAACAATAGGCAAGCCTTATATTGTTCATAATTAATTGATTTTCATTTAACTACAGTAGAGTCTCATTAATCCAAACTAAATCGACCTGTTCAGATAAACAACTTTTCGGATTAATTGAAATCTTTACCAGTGTTCATATTTGAGGAACCTAATCTGCTGTATAAATGGAGCTTAATTATGTACAGTAGACTCCCTATTAACGGGTCCACCCATCTGCTTCCTTGAAACTGGTTTTAGCCGTTTATTTTTAGCAGAACACCTGCTCCTCACTCAATCTTCTTCATAATTTTAAAACAGTAATAAAACGTTTTGCTGCTGCATGTTTCTTTCTTGTTTAAATAATATATAAATTAGACGACTTCATTATAATACCTGTTTTAACACTCTTTTTCTCTGAACAACTACATTTTCAGATTAATCGGACCAGGGTTCACCCATGGCCAAATAAGATGGTGTCTACAGGGTGGTCCTGAACTCTACCAATAAAATAATATGGGTTGTTGGGGACAATAAATAAGGAATATTTACCCACATTCCCATGTCTTCAAAGGGTCCGGTTTGGCTGTAGAGCGTAACCACTGTTTATGATCATGCTGTCGCCATGCAGCCAATTACATGAATTAAATACATTTTTTGATACATAATTTAGGTGATTGAGCTAATAATACAGTAGAGACAAAGAAATCCGGAATTTTGTTTCTTAATCCTGATCTGTGTTACTATGTAGTGAAAATAAGCCTAAAACTGCCTTTTTTAACACACTAGAAAAGAGTTGAGAACTGCCAAGTATGTATAACAGGTGAAGAACATCAAAATAAACATTTTTTGTTCAGTGAATTTTTTTCCAAAAATTAGCCGTTCGGGCACTACAGTGAATTTAGTATTTGTGCTCACCACATTCAAGGTTTCACAAATGGCTACAATGCACCATTTTAAGAATTTTTCAATTTATTTAATGTCAACAGAATTGTAATACATGTAAATTATTCGAACAATTGTAATTTTAATAGCGATCAAACAGGCTTTGCTAAAGAAAATTGACACCATTATGCACCCTTACCCTTTCGTCAAAAGGCATTCAACACATTTACAGTGTTGTTGAGAATAGTAATGCAATTTCGCATTCGTATACCGTACAATCCGTCATCGTAATTTAGAGTGGTACAATCTTAGCAAAATTTTTACTCGTACACCAAGAAAACACAGGTACTTTTGGCTCTCGTGTTCGCAGAAATTATTCAGCCAACCACCAAACGTAGTACTTATATACACAAAAAGTGGGAAATCTTCCACAGATATTCATGAATTATTTCTAAAAGAAATAATAAAACCCCAATTAATAGATCAATATGGCGTAATTTTATTAAATTGCTGGACAGGACAGAAAAACGAGGGGAAAAAATCAATTTAGGAGATAAATCATTGCTTGAATTATTATATATACCTGCAAGCATCACTATACTAATTCAACCTTGCGATGCATATTTTTAAGGCAGAGGAAATATTTCACAAAGACTGTCACACAATATATTGTACTTCATTATCATTTTGATGACATTAATTTACACGAAAGAAATACCATAACAAAATTACATTCATTAATCATTAATACACAACCAATTATCAGCTCCAACGTTCAGTGACGTGATTAAATATGCTTGGTATAAGAGCACATAACCAGTTCTCAAACCAAACACATTTCGTAATGTCAAACAAGTGTATTTCACTTTTTCCAAAAATTCATGTTACACATTAAATTGTGAAAATCCCTCGTTTATTAGTTGCAGTCATTGTTCAAACCCAATTTGTTTTTGTTTGTTTGTTTTTGCATTTTCTTGTTCATTTTCATACACATTTTTAACTTTTAATAAAGCCAAGTAGGTGTATTTTTATTGAAGCCAAGTACATATATTATTTTTTTTAAAGCGAAATAAATGCTTTTTATATAATTGGAACAAGACATCCACTAATAATAAAGTTATAAATATTTATGCAAATACATGCATAAATTCTTACGAATCAAAATCGATAATATTTTTATTGCGAATGAATAATTCTTTATTAATTCTCTTTTGGCAACATCGCTTCAAAACCATCTTGCCATTCCTGCGGTTAATAAAAAGCGCATCAAGTCAAATTTGACAAAAATAACCCTTTCTCCCCAAATTTGTTAGAGCTTTAACTCACCCCCATAGGGGATTTAGGTAATTTTTTTTTAGTTTCTTATTGAAACATTTATATTTTATTATAAAACTAAAATGAAGCACATTTTCGATTCTCACTATGTGTATTCTCCTTGTAAGTATCAGTATTACTTTAAGCACAGCCAACTAAATTACTACAAAGTACGCAGTAATTTAGTTGGCTGTGGTCTAAGTAACTGAAACGGTACAGGGTGCTGCTATATGCTACAGGGTCTATCAGTTCTGGGGGCCCCATGTCAGAGTTTGGGAGCTTTATGGTATTTTTTTTAATCAAAACTGAAATCAGAGAAAAAATAATATATATTTAAAAATATTAACAAACCAGAATTGAAATAAGAAAAAATGCATGTAAATAAAAAATTCCCAAAACAGAAGCCGTTACTGTATAGGCGCCGATCGCGGTGCTTAACTTTTTTTATGTGCATATGTGGTCATCTGAAGTTCAGGCAAAGATTACTCAACAGGTCTAAACAAAAGGAGTTGAGATTTAGGGGAAAAGCAAGGAATATTGCAGAAATACAATGAGTTGCCTAAATGTAGTTACAAAGAAGTTGCACCAAAATGTATTCTCTTGCTCTCTAACTCAGTTTTATGGAACTTGTTAAAACTCTTCCGTGAGCACTATTGAAAGATTAATTATGAACTCAGCCAAACAAATGTAAGGTTTGTTTAGCCAAACAAATGTATGGTTTGTTTGGCAGAGTTCACAACTAATTTTTCAATATTCGATATGTGTTTAATCTTTCATATTCGATTAATTTAAAAAGTTCACATTTGTAATCGATTGGTTATTATTATTAAAGTCAGGCCCTTAATAAAAATGAAAAGAAATAATTTTGGTTTTTATAATTTTATAAAATGACAGGTACCGTATATATACAAAATTATCGCATATAAATGGTTATATTTTATTGGGGGTTGTGACTCCCCATTAACTCCCCCGCCCCGCCTACACTACCATAAACGAACTTGTGATAACTAGACCACCGTTACGTAGCTTAACAGACGGTTTTCGTCGTCTGCTTAAAACGATTTAAATCAAAGCTTTAAATAGTATTTTAAAGTGTTACTGACCATCTTGATTTATCAAAAATTCTCCAGAATTGCAGATTTCGAAATGTAGTTTAAATATCGAAAGACTTTTAAAATACTTTGTGATTTCAAAACATTTCAACAAGATAAACAAATACAAGTTTTACGTCTGTTGCCAGGTTGAGTGAACACAAACCAGAAAATACCCTGACCAAGATAGCTAGAATAACAGGTAGGTCTATCCTGGCTTTTCTTTTTATTGGTCAAATTTGCAAAACCGTGTTTGACGTCATCGGTACGGAGCGAAACGACATTCTTCGAATACGTAGAGGTGTAAAAAACCTGGGAATAATGAAACGCGGAAATAAACCCGGGAATTTTCAGGAATAAACTCGGAATTTTGGACACTTTGATGGAAAGAAACTACCTTGACAATGTTTACGTTTATTTGCATAACACCAGTTAACAAGCGCTCGAAATATTTCAATAAACCTTTTCTTACCCATATTTTTTACCCTTTCCTCTTTCAACAGAAATTATTATTAGGCGACGAAATTATATTCCATTAGAAATGTTCCTAAGTTCAAATTAAATAATGTTATCACTTTAAGGCATTAAATACAAAAAATTGTTATCGATTAATTATCAAGATCAGTTCAATATTTCTTTCTTAAAATAAGTAATAAGTGACGCAAAAATCATTTTATTCATTTCAAACGACCATATTTCAAAATTCTCCTAATGTTCAAAAAACATTTGTTTTTGGAATTTTGAAAATTTTCTTCTCAAAAATCCGTTTTTTTCCGGGTTTAAATCGGGGTTTTCCAGCCTTACATCTCTACGTATACGTACATGGAAAGATCAGATCCACCTTCTAAAAAGTGTTTTTGTCGTATTTTTGTTTTAATTTTCTTTCAAATAAGAACACCATCTGTTTTCGCATGTATTATAGCAACGGTTTTTGTATTTTTATTAAGCCAGTAATGCAGGGGATTATCCAGGATTCATAAATTTGTGGGGAGTGTTCAAGATTTTTAGGGAAGGTATGGATTAGATTTTGTGTGCATTTAGATGTGTGCTTAGATTTAATTAAAGGGGTCTATCAAAAATTTGGACGGGTTTTGTGGGTATGTATAATCACTGCACGGATCCCTTTCAAATCCAGAATTATGGGTGCGGGCCCCCAATACACATGAAACCAACATTTTTTATGATTCTTCTGGAATTAAAAATACCTAAAAGAAATAAAACATTCAAGCTCATGAAGCAGGCCCTTAGCCAGACACTCGTTACGTGGAGGAGCGCAGAAAGTTACAGGGGAAAGGGGCTCGGAAAGCTAAAGTGGGGGCTTAAAATTCGTTAATATTGGTGATATATTTTATTAATATATTTAATAACACTAAATATATAAGCAGACTAATATATTCAACATTAATGAATAAACTTCTTAATATAAATTTTGCATTGGAAACTTACATTTATAAATATTAGTGTATAGGTTTACTAATATTTGCAATTTACCTTATCATTATTATAGAATAGATGAAGACTCAAACCTCTGTAAACATGGTCTGATAGGTTGCTCGACATCGTTTTCTCGACAAGTTGTTTACCCGATAGGTTGTTTGCCTGACAGGTCGTTTGCTCAACAAGTTACTTGTTCGGTTATACTCATCCAGAGCTCGATTGTAACGACCATGATGTACATGAACTAGATTTTAACGAAAATGATGTATAAGAGCTCTGTTGTAACGAGCCTGATAGATAGGAAAGTTTTAACGAGTTTTAAATTTTAAAATACAGTAGTACCTAATTACTTGACTTCGAAATTGTTATGCATGATACTCTAAACATTCTGAAGCAAAATATGAAGCTGTAAATTTATTTTCTTTCATAAAGCAAGTGCACCAGATTATCAATGTTTTGATTTACATTAGATTGAATTTATTAGTGGCAATTAATAAGTTTATATTTTGAAATTGCACAGTATAAATATAAAATATTACTGTCAAGAAGACATATGAAAAATTCGGGGAGGGGCTTAGGGATATATTACCTCAAGGGCGGACACGGGGGGGAGGTCACAGGGGTCATGACCCCCCCAAAATATATTTTTTCACTGTAAAAAATTCCAACTTTCATGATAAATGAAGGGTGTTATTCCAAGACCATGGCAAATTCTGTTTTTGACCCCCCCCCAATGAAAGACTGTATCCGTCACTGTATTACCCTACAGGGGAATGGTGTATTTGGTCAGGCCACCCCTCCAGATTTCGGACCCCAAAACATATACTTGAAAAATCGTATTTAAAAACCCAATAACTAGAGAAAATCAACGAACACAGCTAAGAAATAATATTCGATGATTCCCAAAATATGTTTCTGTTTGATTTAGAATATCAACCAATCATTATGTTTTACCTTAATGTCTAATTAATGTATATACACACTGTCATGCTACTTTATTACATTTTCATATCATTTAAATGGAAGAGGTTCATGTTTTGTTATGTAAGTAAACTCTTAATGTGCTTCACTTATGTAAAACATTTTTCTAGGAAATTAAAAAGATGTAAAAATTTAACCTAAATACAACAATTTCACAATTTTCAGAGATTTTATGAAGAAAAGATTCACCATCACACACTTTCTAAAAATTGAAGGTCAATAACTAAGGTTCATAGAAAATGGATTTAGAATAACAAATTTGCCCACATAAATGTCAACTACATTCTTTAATAATTATTCATGTTTAGATGAGCAAATTTGTAGCTTTAAATCCACTTTCTATGAATTTTTGTATCTGACCTTCAATTTTTGTGCACAACTGTTGTGAAAACATGTTTTGGTGAAATTAAAGTACATAGAAAATTACATTTGTAGGAAACAATTATAAGGTAACTTAATTTGAAAAATTATTTTCGGAGGTGGGGGAGGGGTTGACCACGTTTCTAGGGTGGGATCAGCCCAGGCTGACTACGGCTCTGACTTTAGTTAGGAATAATGAGTTAAGTTTTATTATTTTTGTACTTCAGTTATATAACGCTAGCAACTATACATTTTTGAAATTGATTGGTTGATTGATTTGATTTTTATGACGCATATACTTCATTCAGTGTCATTTCGAATTAAAGTATGAAAAAGAAAAGCCGTTTTTATAATAAGAATGATATGGAAAAGTAGGGCACTGGTTTATCGTTTTTGCTAGTATTACATTTCTGGTAAAAATCAATCAATCACCGTCTGTGCGTGTATTTTCTTTTTATAAGAGTTCGCTTAGTCTACCCCGTAGTTGTCCTTTGCACACGTGACTAGGACGAGGCTTAGCTTGGAGATCTAGGAAACAATGACAGGTCTACTTGCCGGGTCTATTCTTTATATGGTAGAAGAGAAGGACTACCAGAGAAGGAAGTTAGCACGGAAGTCAGCGTCTTTGGCGACCCATATAATTATATAAAGTGACCGAATGGCCTCGGAACATTATCTGGTCAGTTAAGTGCATTTTCGTTTGGACCGCACACCCACAACTGCCAAAAATTTGAGATTCTGCAAATCCGTGCTCGATCCCAAAGATTCCGTTGCTTTCCCTAAAACTAACGGTATGGTGTGGAGTTTTTGCATAATATTTTCATTATGGATTTTTTTTGCGTCAAAATCACGTGGAAGTAACTGCTGAACAACTGAAAGTTTGTATGGATAATACCGTAGAATATTTCGGAGGATCTTATAGATGGTAGTAAATGGTCAATCTAACTTTTATACAGTACGCGAACGCTATTGTTACCCATGGAGTTTGAAGCGCTTCCACTTGAACCGCAATCTCCTCTACAACCTCTGTAGAAGTAGGCTTTCTACCTCTTCCAGGTAGAACAGCCAACGATTCTGCTGCCTCAAATTTCATTATCCTTTCATGGAGCCTTTTTCCCCCAACTTTTCCCTCAAATCGGCGCCCCTGTCTGGGGGAGGTAGCGAATTTTAACTACCGTAAAATGGTTACGACTTATTAAAAGCTTCATTTCACCATTTGTTTTTTCAATTTTACTGTACCTAGATAATCACCAATATAACTAAAATGTTTTTACATAAAAAGGTTAAACACTGGTAAAATAGCAATGAAAAAGATCACTCAAGCTTTCGGACGCATCAGCAGCAGTCCTTCATCAGGAGTAATGACGATGTTATGTTTCTGTCTCTTTTTTATACTTGAAATTTCTGGAAAACCCTTCATCAGAGTAGTCCCGCAGAATGGGAAAACCCAATGAGAACCAATGGGAGGCCTCCAATAGAATCATGGAAGAACCCCAATAGGGACCAATGAGAAACCCACACTGCGGGTTACCTAATTTGGGGATGTCTCATACATTTCAGAGTAAGAGTTGTTTATAAGTTTCTGGAAGTGGTTGTGATGTATTAATGGCTTTCCCGTGTAGTTTGTAAGTTTCCCAAGATTCTAAGAAGAGTCTACTATTCTTGTTTGTGATGTGACGGTGTAGTATTTTTGTTGAGTCCCAGTCGGGTTCGTGTCCGTGTTGTAAAGCGTGTTCTGCCAGACGTGAGGCTATGTCTCCTTTCGCGAGTGCTTGTTTGTGTTCTTTTTTTCTTGTTTTGATCATTCTTTTTAAAAATGTCAATTTTTCAAATGTTTTTAATAATGCGTAACTAATATGTTTCTATTAATATGTACCTAAATGCTTCTAATAATATGTAACTAATATGTTTTTATACAATAATTTCTGCCACCCACGTATAGATTATAGCTCAAACTAGAGCTTTATTCGTTTTGGAGAAAAAGAGACGCTTTCCCCATCCTGGATTCGAACCAGGGTCCCTCCGTTTAGCCCGGAGTGTCTTGGACCGCTAGACGAATGAGGACAGGAAACAACGCTCTCTTTCTCCGTATGTAAAGGTGTTAAGGTATTATTACCCTCCGCAGGGATAACACAATTGCCAAATATGGTCAACACAAGAAAGCCTCCGGGGCGAGATTTTTGTGAGTTTTCGTGGGGGAATTTATTATATATCTGATATCTTACATCTTTACATACGGAGAAAGAGAGCGTTGTTTCCTGTCCTCATTCGTCTAGCGGTCCAAGACACTCCGGGCTAAACGGAGGGACCCTGGTTCGAATCCAGGATGGGGAAAGCGTCTCTTTTTCTCCAAAATTACATAAGCTCTAGTTTGAGCTGTAATTAATACGTGGGTGGCAAAAATTATTGTATAATAAATTCCCCCACGAAAACTCACAAAAATCTCGCCCCGGAGGCTTTTCTGTGTTGACCATATTTGGCAATTGTGTTATCCCTGTGAAGGGTAATAATATCTTACAATATGTTTCTAATAATAAGTAACATATACTATATATCTCAGATTGAATAAGTTATTGCAACTAAATTTTTGTAGCTGGCGAGCAGGAAAATTTTCCTATTAGGTTTTTTTAGGGCTGGGAAGAATATCGTTATTCTCTGATGAGTATGGTTCTCTGCGACTTGTTGAGCATATATTATTATTATTTGACTCACAATGACATAAGAAAAAGAAATTTGAAAAAGAACATACTTGAGTGCCTTACATAAATACTTGCATTACATAGTTTAGTTGTAATATACGCTCTTTTTTTTCCTTCGGATATTATGGGCAAAAGAAATAGGTCTTACCATTAGAAAGAAATCTTAAAAGTGGACCCTTAGACTTCCCTTTCAATCTTTTTTTTTCCAGTAACAGACTTCTGTCAGATTGTCCTGATGACTAATTTCTCCACACCCTTCATGATTATTTAAGCTGCCTCTTTTGATGGTTTGGAAATGTATTAATACGTTTATTGAAAGTTCAAATTGATGTAAACGGCGCACGTGAAAGGATGTCAACCATCTCGTTGGGTCACTACATTTCAATCAGTACCGGATTTATAAATGGACACATTGGGCACTTGCCCAGGGTACTAAATTTCTAGGGGCGAAAAAGGCGGAAGTTTTTTTGGGTTTTTTTAATTGCAATTTATTTACCGTAAAATTCCGTCGATCAGCTCTCCCCGAGAAGGCGCCCTCCACCATTATTTTCTAAATCTGAAATTCTGAAAAATTGTGTGAAACAACCTCCGCTCCCTGAGAATAATAAATTTACATTAAAAATGATCAAGTTCAAGTAAAAAAATACCTAAAACTAAACTTGCAAGAGAAATTTAATATTTGCGCCCTCACTGAAATTTTGTTCTGCATCTGCCTTTGCCCCTCCCCTAATATTCAAAATAATCCAAAAAATCACCTTTGAATAAACTAAATTTATTTATAAAAATATCGTTATTTTATCTTATAATAATGCACATAAGATAGGCTAAACCGTATATTTCAAAGCTTAGAATAAATTTTCTAGGGGGGTTAGCCCCCCTTAGTTACGCCACTAGGGGGAGAGGCAAAATCGTGTGCCCAGGGCGCATCGTACCCTAAGTCCGGCCCTGATTTCAATCATTCATCTAGATTTCAATCATTCGAACTATCGCCTTGATCACAATTCGAGTAAATATTTCTTAACCCTACAGACTTATCACAGATTTTAAAGCGCAGCTATATCTTGAAGGTCATAGCTTAAATGAACTTTGGACGGCGAAACGGGAAATTGAATGTTCATTTACTCAATTGATGTGGTGAGGCATCATCCGCGTTGAGTGATCAGACTTGGAGATACTTTTAGTTACATTTCATACGTTTAAACAGCGCATTATTTTCCAGCTTGGGTTGTTTGGAATCGGAAAGTAAGAGCTTTTGTATCTGTGTGTATATTCTAACTACTAGGGCCGGCGCTAGGTATGGTGCTGCTTGGGGCAAACACATGTTTTGCCACCCCAAAATAATTTCTTTTTTTTGTAACAATCAAATGTTTGAGACCTGAAAATCTGCCACTCTGAGCGAATGCCCGTTTCGCCATCCTTGACGCCGGCCCTATTAACTGTTTAAATGCTATTATTTCCTTAATTGCCTTTACTGATAATTCTTGCAAAATATGCTTATATATTACATGTAAATATATATGTTAAATACATATATAGTTAAAGAGATAAATGTGGAACTGTGTAACCTGCTCAATTAAGCAAAAAATAACTTCCATGTTAACTAGGAGAAATAATTATAATACTCGTGTTGACAGCCGGGGACGTGGTGGAGGCAAAATGATCAAATACCCAGGGATCCGGGAATCTTGTGGCTCGGCGCGGAAAGTATTCGTTTTTTTTAAAAATCACAGTAAAATTGCTCGTTAACGGGCACTCTCTGGACAAAAAGAAAATATCAGTAGAAGAGGGGTATTATTGTAAAGGAATTTCTTTCCGGTGCACTTTTATTAGACCGTGAAAATGGGGTGACCACGTGCAAGGGTTGTCTGTTAAGAGAGGTTTTACTATATTCCTTTACGCTTGTATTCCCGGAATTGGGCTCAGGTATATGCTCTATTGAAGTTATCGGGTAATATAGTGGCGAAAGTCAACTTTCGGTGATAATCCACAATTTCTTAGCTGTTTATCAGTTATTATACGTTTAGCTGTCTTTATTTTATGGCAAATGGTTTCATTTGTCAGACTTCTTATTTTATTTTCTTTAGGGCAAAACAGGTTTGCAAATATTGAAAATTCCTCTGCTGACTTCCAATCATTGCACATCCTGTTTCCTTTTAACGGCGTATGATTTCTTTTAAGAGGACAAAACAAATCTTTTCACGAAAGAATAAAAACAAAGTGTTCGCTAACACGGGCTAGAATTCAGGACTGTATATGGTGACGAAATTCGATTTTCGGGATAACGTTAAACTTTTCAGTTTTTTTTTTCCAGTTATTTCATGTTCTACTTTTCTTTTTCGGTATACGATTTCATTCGCCAAGGCGAAATATGAATTTTTTGGAAAAAAGGGAGCATATTCCCATTCTTAAGTCCGAACGCAGGATCATTTATAATGAAGAAACCTGACTATTAGAGATAATCGACACTTCCTTAGCTGTTTTTCAGTCATTACACCATATGCTGCTTTTTCTTATATATATGCATATGGTTGCATTTGCTGGAACATTATATTAAAAAAACAAACAAAACAGAGTGAGATCGGCTTCGTATTCGCGGGGTCGAACTTATGAACGCATTTAGTGACGAAAATTTTTTCGACGATTTTGTCAAAAACGTTATATTTTTAAAAAACAACAATTTTTTTTCTCAAAATAAATTAGTATTTTTGTACTTATTTCGTAATATTGGGTTCACCCATCTCACTGATCATTAAACGTATTCATAGGTTTTAATTAAATAACTTCTATACATTTTAAATTGTAACTCGGATGTTTTATGGCTATAAACATCGATGTTGAGAAACAGATAATTTATAAATATTCGTTTTTTTAAAAAGGAAAATGTAGCTCAATGTTTTTAAAATTAAAACAACATTCCAGGTTATAAACAAAATTTTTTAAAACATCGATGTAACATAGAATAAACATGATGTTTAGAGACCAATATTTTTCAAACAACGATTATACTTTGTCGATATTTATATCGATGTTTTGCCATCGATGCTCATCCATATTATAAGCCTGTGGTGTCCGCTATTCAGAGGTTTTACTGTATAATGTAATGGAGGGGAGAGGGGAAGACATTTTTTAAAAATATATACATTGCTTGGCAAATTAGGCTTATCTGATTTTATGAATTTACTGCTCTTTTGTATCATTCCATTAGTGATTAAAAACCCATTCTTACAAGCACAGGCGTAGACAGAAAGTTCATAAGGGAGGGATTATAGGCTTAATGGGAGGGGTTACAGAGCTACAACTCATATATTCCTATGTTAAATATACAGAATTTCATTACGATGGAGGAGGGGTTACAACCCCTGTCTAAGCCCATGTTTAGAAATATATTTCAAACAAAATTTTGAAGGTCTTTTTCCATTCGGAGGATTTCTATTGTACAATGAACCTCATTAAAGTGAACACGCTTAACACGAACTGTTTTTCTGAGTACCCGTCAACGATGAATAACTTAATAATAGGAGAATCCCACTTACTTGGTAGTTGAATTTTAATAGTAGTTGGTAAATAAATTTCAATGGTAGTTGGTAGCTGAATTTCAATAGTAGTTGGTAGCTGAATTTCGATAGTAGTTGGTAGATGAATTTTAATAGTAGTTGGTAGTTGGATTTTGATAGCAGTTAGTAGCTGAATTTTGATATTGCAAAGACGACGAAGGTAATGCTACAACAATGAGGATTTCATTTTTTATTGGGCAGTATAACTTTCAACACGAAGGATTTTGCCATTTTTTTTTTGTCACGGCGGATGTTTGCACTAACAGATTTCGAGTGTATATTTTTTATTGTATCATTACTCTGCGTTAATAAAACATATTTTTACAAACAACTTCTCTAATTGCATTGTCATGATTATTTCACAATTTGAGAGTTAGAAAGAAGAATGTAATATAAATTAAATTATGATTCAGTATAATTCAAAATTTAATTTCAGAGATTACGTGACGATGCCTTCTTTTTCGGTACAAGGTGATTTTGCTAATGTTCCCATTATGTGGGAACCTACAGGCGAGGAAAACCTTCGAATAATAAAATTCTGGAAACGTATTAACGAGAAATACGACCAAAATATCAGTAAGTATTTTAATAAATATAACTAAATTTTCTTAATTTTTTGCATTGAAAATGTTCTTACTGGACTTCTAAACTAACGTAAGAACCGTACTTTAAATTTTTTATAACGTTTTCAAGCGCCGACGGTGACGTCATGAAAATGTGACGTTATCATCTCACGAGGTCATTTTTTGATGACGTCATTATCGATTGTGTCGCCATCGCAAGATGTCACTTTGTTGACCCCATCGCATTGTGACCACCATCTTGATGCTGTTATAAGATGATGTTGATTTAATGCAACGTTTTCAATGTTAATTTGTTTTCAATTCAGATGAACGTATCTTTTACAACTTTTTTATTTCATAAATTACTAATATTCATGAGACTATTTTCTGATTTTTAGCATATATACATGGCACTAAAAAAAATATAAATAAATAAATGAGAACCCATCATTTTCGAAATAATCGCCAATCAAACAACACTTTTAGTAAGTGTAAAAATTGCATAACACTAGGTAAAATATGCTAAAGTTTAGTAATAATGTTATAGTCGAAACCGCGTATATGCAACTCGCATATATGCGAAAACCGCATATATGCGAGTTGCATATACGCGGTTTCGACTATAACATTATTACTAAACTTTAGCATATTTTACCTAGGACATAGTCCATATCCATTCAGGCAAGGGGTTGCCTTCATAGTCTCAGATGTTTTTGAATTTAATATGTGTTAAAATTCATAAAAAAAAGTAAGAAACCTATGTTTTTTGTTTTGTTCAAAAAATTTCTGGCCCAAGTTACAGGCTGCAAAAGATGGCGCCTCAGGTGCCATTTCTCACTTGCGATTTTCGGTAAAATTTTTAGGTGCTCTCTCTCTCTGGAACGGTTAACGATATTTTATTGGTGTTTTTTTTATTTCAAAGATAATATTTTTCTAATTAAAATGATATCCTCCGTTTGGAAATATATGTCAAAGTTCAATTGCTATAGCCTTCTGAATTTTTTTTTGAAAAATCAAAAATTATTTTTTTTTTCAAAAATGCCAATCCCAAACATTTTTATTTTTTTTGACTATTGATCAGCATCATAGAGAACTACATTCTTTGAAAAGGAGAACTTCCACTTTTTATTTAGTTTAACAGGTTTTATAAACAATTGAAAATTTTGCCATACGTTAATCCAGTTTCCGTTACCACATACTGGTTTCATGAAATGAAAATGCATTTTTGAAGCCAAATGAATGTTTTATTATAGAATTTAAACCGGATATATGCAAAACAAATATTCATCCAAAGTAAATATGTAGCTGGCAGCCCTTATTTTTAAGGATTGTCTCTCCCCATCGGAAATGGCTGTCAACCCTTGTCGAAGTTTCATTTACCAATTTATTTACGGCTCTCGTTTACGTTTTAATCATCTTCCTGTGTTCGGAATCACTGACAAAATTTGTTTATTTAACGGCGCCGGTCTGGTAAAAAAGCTGTTTCTGCTTTAATGCGTTTGCAAGATTATTTAAGGTCAAACAATTTTAATATGAAAAACGTTAATACTTTAACAAACTAAATCTTTAATCGGTTATCGGAGCATCCATGCGTGCAATGAAAGTTAACTGATTTTTTCATAAATAAAGTATATGTGTTTATGTAAGTACTATTACATTACTTCTTGTTATTTTTATTAATAGAGTAATAGTACTGTACATTATAAATATTGAAATAAATAATGTATGATTTATAAAATTAGAAACCTAATTTAATAACAAAATATAAAAATTTAATGAGCAAATGTTTTGAACCCAATATAGTTCAGATAATTCTGCTCATATGTGAAACCCGCTTATATGCATAGGATTTCGTTGCCGCGTCCATTTGCATATATGCGGTTTCGATTGTATGTGTGTTTGTTGAACGTAGTTTGATCTGTACTAGTAGTATATTGATCAGTTTCAGACACCTTTTCCGACTCGTGTTCAGCCACAGTGTTTACATGGGATTCAGTTGATCCTTGATACAGCAGCACCATCTGTTTGAAATGCATCATCATGCTCTACTAAACAGGCAAAACCTTATTCCTTTGCCCATTTGACTTTTAGTTGCCCAATAGGCAAACTGTGAGGCATGGCCTGAAATTGTTAGTCGTCCGTTGGGGGCGCTATACTAGGGGACCGACATCACCCCAATATCAAAAATTGCTCTTCACAACGTTATTTCTAACCTCCAATATTTTTTATTGTCGCCACAATACTTTAAAGCAGGGGATGTTATTTTTAATGACATAATATAAAGTATTACCAGGAGATTCCACAACAGCTGTTAGGGTACTATGTTTATAAAAAACTTTGAATGTGGTTGGAGGAGACACGCACGTGTTTTCTATAATAATTATGTCATAATATGCAGATATATACCATATAATATGCATATATATATGCTATATAATATGCGTATATATATGCCATGTAATATGCGCATATATGCCATATAATAATATTTAAATACACATAACTCCATAGTATTCTATCATACAGAATCTATTTTAAATTAAATTTCGGAGTGTCTTCACATTCCAGTAAGGCTGACATAAGGGTATTAATCATAAGGAAAGCATGATTGAGAAAGAAACAAAAAACATATTAGATGCAGTGCAGAAATTTGACAGCACATCTGTGAATTTCGTTAGAAGTGTAAAGAGTTGATTTCAATAACGTATTTGTAATATTGTAGATAATTATTGGGATTTACATCAGTGGACGATCAAAAATCTGACAGAATTTTGGGCAGAAATCTGGGAGCTGTCGGGATTTCGATACTCTAAAATGTACGATGAGGTAAGGAAAGATATTAAAAAAGAAGGATTTATGTAATTTTTTCATAATTATTTAGTTGAAACGCGTCCTTTGAATTGAATGACACGGAATATTTTACAGGTTATTGACTTGTCTGTGAGCATGGCTGACGCTCCCGTGTGGTTTAAAGGAGCAAGAACCAATTATGCGGAAAATGTTTTAAGATATCGCGATGACCACGTGGCGATAATATCAGATGGTAACGTTAAATAATCATTGTCAAAAATTTATTTCCGAGACCCCTTTTTTCTCTTTTAAATGTCGGGTGAACTATTTCAGGTGAAGATAAAGAAACAAAGAAGTATACATATTCTGAGCTGTACTTGGAGGCTTGTCGATATGGGGCTGCGTTGAAAAAGCTTGGGTTGAAGGCAAATGACTCTGTCGCTTGTAAGTTTGCATTTATTAAAAGGCAGCTCTTTCGTATTATGAAATATGTGAACAAATAATAGACGTGTGTCAACGGCGGAGAACAGGAAGTGGCTCAATGGTTCGCAAGTCCCACCATTGAATACCAAAACACATTATTTTCTCTGAGGGCGCATCATGTACCCTCCATTAAAGTCACTTGAGTCCCCATAATCACTTGAGCCTCCCACAAGTTTCGAATTGTTAAGCTACTGGTGAGCACACACATTTCATAGTTTATTAATTTATTTTAAAAGGACACGCATTACACTCATATATTTATCAAAATACTTTGTAGGTTTTATGTCAAACAGAGAGGAAGCCATCTTTGCAATGCTTGGTGCAACCGCTGCCGGTGCTATTTGGAGTGGAGCATTGCCTTTAAATGGGTCTAAG
Source organism: Dysdera silvatica (assembly GCA_006491805.2). NCBI lineage: Eukaryota > Metazoa > Arthropoda > Arachnida > Araneae > Dysderidae > Dysdera > Dysdera silvatica. The sequence goes on from QLNU02014802.1 coordinate 93,788,473, forward strand.
GTTTGTTGCTTCTTGTTTGTTTGTTTTATGGCGTAAGGATAGCAAAAGGTCATGCTGAACCGGGACTTACAATTTCAAGGGGTTCAAACAGCTTAAGGTAGAGTCTCCCCTGCGACCATAAGCTGTTCGAGCTTCCGAAAATGCAAGTCAAGGTGGAGCAAACCAATGGTTATGGTGCAGTGTGTCGGTGAGTGTTCTAGTTTAGCAACGTTGGAAGTTAAGCCCGGGCTAACAGAATGTTACGCGGAGGCATTATCATTTCACCATAGCAGGGCTGAACGGTTGTTTTAAACTTCTACCGAACAAGCTAAAATGTGTTTAGGCCCTGTTTCTGTCCACAAGTTTCATTATAACAGATTTGCCCATGAGATAGGATTTCAACTGCGAACGTTTTTAAAGCGACAGATTAACAAACTGAAGAATTTACGTTTTCAGGCGGCCATTAAAAGGTTTCAGCAAGTCAATCCGAAATTTCTTTTCACTGTCGACAGATTCAGATACGGTGGTGAAGAACACGATATGCTTAGAAAACTGGAAGAAATTTCACAGGGTAAGATTCCACAAAAGTGACTCTCTCTTTTCAATACATTCTGCGATGTGATTTCACTTTTTTTAAATACATCAAATTTGATGACTGGTGTTTACATTTGAAATTCTTCTATGTACTATTTACTGACTTCTTTACAACAATTTTAAAACTTATACTTGATTCAAGCATTGCCAAGTCTGGAGAAAATCATAATTGTTCCATCAAGGATTTCCTCGTTAAATAAAGATATCTCAAATATTCAAAATAGGTAAGCATTTAGGACGCACTTCTTATTTTTCAATAAGGAAAATAGATACGCTATATATTAGGGTATAAAAATACTATAATTGCTTAAAACCACAATTATAAAAATGCGTGTATTTTCATGATTATGTGCAAAATGTATATATATTAATAACTTTACTTATTTTTTAATTATAATACGGGTTGTATTGTTGAATATTGTGTAGTTGTTTCTTGGAAGAGTTTTTGGCCTACGGTTTGAAACCTGATGGCACTGTGCCCGATCTGGAGTTTCAACAGCTTCCTTTTATCCACCCTGTCTACATCAGTTACACTTCCGGTACCACTGGCGACCCTAAAGCTTTGGTTCACGGACCTGGGGTAAACGACTTGTCTCTGCTTTCACTTTTGTTTCATGGAGTCCATTAAATAGTGTTCAATATGATTTTTTTTCCAGTGTGTGTTGTCCCTGTACAGAGATTTTTGGCTACAGGGTAATGGAACACGAGACGATGTCTGGCTCTCCACGTCTCCAGTAGGTCAATGTTAAACACTTAAATATCTTTTTAATCTATATACAGTAGCACCTTCATACATCGAAGTTTTTGTAAATTCCTATGGTCATTAAGCAGAAAAACGGTTTCTATACATCGACAATTTTATACTTCGAATTTTTAAAGACAAATCAGGACTTATTGTTCATTAAACGTTCTACAAAATTATCGTTTTCAATTCACGGAAAATGTTCCGGTTGACGTATTTCGTGTTACTCATAAGTGTAAAAAACTTCACGATAAATCGTCATCGAAATTTGTTGTGTACGGTAGCGGATTAAAGAGCTATTAGCTTGAGGAACTAAGTAGCCATGGTATAAATCCGAGTGAAGTTCATCTAACTCCAAATGCAATACCGATTAAACAATTAAAAAGGCCAAATGACAGAATCAGCAAGAGCCTCTGGTAGTATGTGGACGTTGGTTGATGTAAAACCAGAGAGCGATCTGTTTTAAGGATTTAGAGTATATTTATGAAATGTGTTGTTACCAAATATCAAACTATAAAAGACAGTTTGTATTTCTATTCATTTTTTATTACAGACGTTATAAAATTTATATTGCTTTGGGGATTCAGTGGTAAGTACCACTGAAGTATGCAGAGTGAAGAGTTCGTTATAGGTACTAAGATATTAGAAAATTCATTACAAAAATATAAATGAACATGGATACTATATAAATATGATGATTTTCAATGTATATTCAGAATTATAATTCATTTATTTGTCACAAAATTGTACATAGTAGCCATTTCATATTATCTGAGTTAAACATCGTCATCATCATCAAGTGTCTTCTCCGATTCGGAGGTTGACTACCAATATGGACCACATTTTCCTGTCTCTACTGGCATGGATAATGTCTTTCGTGCTTAGCCTAGTCCAAGCCTGTAAGTCATCCATGTATCCTCTTCTTTTTCTGCCTCTGGATCTCTTCCCCACGATGTTTCCTTTCAGTGCCAGTTGGGGTATTTTGTATGTTTCTTCCCTCATTAAGCAGGCCGCAATAAGCTAACCTTCTCAGAATTGAAGTGATGATAGTTTTTCTTTTTTTGTGTTGGATCTGTTCAGCACTTCCTGATTTGAGGTCTATCAGTCCATTTAATTCTTCATATTCTTCCGAGGGTCCACATTTCAAAATCTTCGATTCTAATTTTGGCGTCTTTTTTTTTAATGTCCAGGTCTCGCAACCATAAAATAGTATAGGCCAAATATAAAGTTTTAAAATTAAAATTCTGAGATGTAAATTTAATTTTCTTTCGCACAGAACTTTTTGTAATTTTTGTAATGTTATTCATAAACACCAAAGTACATACATTTCACAAACTTCAGACAAAAATGATAACAAAGGAACTACAAAACAATTAGTGGTTTTCTTTCTCCGTTAATTCTTGTTTTCAAATATTTATATGAATGTAACTTATATATAATGTAATTCATGTTCATTTGTAAAGATATATCCAATTAGCAACTTTCAATGAACGGACAAAAAAGCCCTTGAATAGAAAAAGAGAATCGGAACGTGCATATTTCTACGAAGAATTTGCTGGGATCTCCAAATACCGTCACTAAACGGAAACAGTCATCTGTCAGAGCAACGTTTTTTGAGAGATATTGCTGTATTTATTAAGGAAAGTACATTAACAAATATGATTTTCAATATACACTACACTATACAACATATATATATGCATAAAAGAGGTCGTTCCTTAACATTGAAGTTTCTATATGGGAAGTTTCTTTATGGTACTATCGACTTCGGTACATGGAGGTTCTGCTGTACATATAATCATATTTATAATCAGTAATGAAGCAATATGTTTCAATAACTTTAATTAACAATTACATTATCAGCACATAATATTTTTATACAAATGATTACCGCAGACAGGTTGGGCTTCATGGAATATGTTCTCGAGCAAGCTCTCGCATGGTATAACTGTGGTTGTATATGAAGGCGTACCCTTTTTTCTGACTCCAACGTCACTTTGGGATATAATTGACAAATACCACATCACCAACTTATTTTTAACTGCCAGTTGTCTCGATGATCTGGAAAAAAAAGGATACGTTCCCAGTAAGTTCCATTATTTATTCTCAACACAGTGCCGGATTGAGATTTTCATGGACCCCAGGCCGAAAGGATAGAATGGGCCTCTAAAATACATGGCCTTCGCGCTATTTAATCACTAAATCATGTTATTTCTTTGAAGTTCATTATTTTCAATATTTATGTATAACAATAACGCAAAATTCTCAGACAATTGTAAATAAACAAGATTAAAATGACGTTAAATGATAAATACTGTTAAAAATTATTATGACGTTAAAAAATTATTAAATACTGTTAAAAAATTATTACCACGTTAAAAATGACGTTAAAAAATTAAAATGATCTGTGAAGGGATCTATAATTTAAATTAAATTAAAGGTCTCTTCAAATCTTGGTGCGGGCCCAAAAATTGCGGGGCCCCATTTCCTGGCTTACTTGGCCTGTAATGTAAATCCGGCACTGTCTCAACATGATGCAAAAGTTGCATGTGCTATTGCAAAAGCAATCAAAAGTGCATTACCACATGGGCTAATATGTATATTATGTTCTGCAGCGGAGAAAAACCACTTGTCTTCCTTACGAACTATAGTGAGTGGTGCGAGTATAGTGAAATTACAAAACTACGACTTCGTATACACAAAAGTAAAAACAGACATTATGTTTGGCTCGATCTATGGTAAGTAAACAAATTTATCCGTTGTTGATTTTCATTTAGTTACCGTAAAGTAATAATTAAATATTAAGCAGAAAATGTGAAACACCGATACGGTTAAGTGAAATGACTAACCCCACCTACACATATACGAACGATTTTACGAATCTGCATATAAGAGAAGTGCCGTTTAGGAGCGGCACTTCTCTTATATGCAGAACTGTATACAGGGGAAATAGCACATAAGAAGCGATTCCTGATATACTTTCAGGGGAAAGTAGGGGAACCCCGTTCACAGACGAAAAACGAATGACGTGATTATGTACAAAAAATCCGGTCAGTGACTTTAGTTAACCCCTAAATATGAGCTTATTAAGTCAACTGCTTCTGGAGATATAAATATTTATTTATATCTCCAGATTATGCTCTACTTTCCCTTCGGAACAATACGGAAATTCAATTTTAAGACTCGTTATATTTTTATATATTTTTCTTCGCACAAGCGAATAGGCCTTGAAATTCTATATACATTTACGAAATTACTCTATCATGATTTGTTCAAAAGTTATAGCCGAAAAACAAAAATATGACAGATTTTTGAGGTGGGCGAGTTCACCCCCTAAACATATTTTTTAACCGATAAAAAATAGGTGTCCAATATTTTGGTTCCTTCTCCAAATCTATTAAATTTCATTAAAATCGGCGGAGAACATATGGGTTACTTTCCTTGTTAGTGTGAAAGTTAATCCTGCAACTGGTTCTTCGATGGCGCAGTAGTATCCATTCATCCAGCCCAAGGTTGTCCAACCTTTTTGGGTAGCGGGCCACTTAAAAGATTTCCGCGGGCCAGCGCTTTCAGCAAGTTTCGTAAAAAACAAACAAATTGCATTCTTTCGGCTATTTCTTTGTTTACTTATGATATGGAAAGCCCCCCCAATGCTTTCCCTGCGATTTTTCCTTATTTCGGAAAATAAAAATTGTTTTGGGGAATCTTTTTTTTATTTCAAACAGTTGTCGGCGGACCGGAGGGTGTTCCACGGGCTGTATATTGGACAACCCTGATCTAGCGCATCGGTACTCCAGGTTCGATACTTAACGGTGTTACCCACGCTCACATCTTAAAAAATCTTTTACCGACTAACTACTTATTGAAGTATGGGGATTACATTCTTAGGCCATGTGAGGAATTAAAGTTTTCATGGACCCTAGACTGGAAGGACAGAACGAACCCCTGAAGCATGTGGTCCTCGTGACATTTAGTCGGTAAATTGCGAGTTCTTCTTTGAAGCTTCTTACCTTCAGTACCCAGGTTTAACAATAATGAAGATTTTTAGCATTCTCTCATTTTAATCTTGTTTATTTATACGAGAGAGTACTAAAAAAACGCCCCTTATGCTTAAATAACACCAGGCCCTTCTAAAGCTCTTGCGAGCCTACTTGGATTATAAGTAAAGCACCTGCCCTACCTAGGCCTTAAGGGGCTCGGATTCCACGGAAAACTGTGGTTCCTCTACTCTAGGGTAGTGTGGTGCCAATGCATTCGTTTATTGTGTCATTAAGTAAAGTTTGACTGGCAACAGTTCCGTAGAACGTGCGACGTTTTCTGCTCACCGTCATTTCTGGTTTGGTTCCCTTGAAAGCAGATATTCAGATTTCACTCAAAACATTAGGTTCCTTCACAGCATGACACTGTACTTTTTTCTTTCCCTTCTGTCCTGACCAACTTCATTATTTCTATTATAATGCATATATTAATGTAATAATAGGCTTCAGTATGATAATCGCCTTCAGATGATATATGTACATTAAGGCCATAGATTTTTTGCTATTAGAGTGGTCTTGAATATATTAGGTCATCTAAGCAAAAATAAAGGTTTATAGAAAGAAGGTAAGTGCAACAGAACCCCGATCCTTTGAACTAAACGGGAGGACCCGATAACCCCGTATGGGGCTTATGATTTCTTGGACGGTACCTGGAAGGTCAAGATGGAACTATCCAAGTCCATCGATGAAGTAATATCGTTTGGATCATTCGAAGTTAGTTACAATTCAATATCCCGGAATTGTTCTAAAGTGTATTCTTTGCGATACAGAAGGCCAGCTGAAAGCCGATTGTCCTTCCACCCACGAGCTCTCTACGTTGTTGCTTGCAGATTCTGCTTTACCGGTCCTAATGAAATCTGTGGGGCCAACGCCGTATCCTATCGACGCAACTAAGACCCAGGGACAGCCCTCTCAAGAATATCGAAGCAACAAAAAGAAAAATAAGAAGACTCCATCTTTTGAAGGAACTCAACCCACCGCCCCGCCCCCCCCGGTCGGTAGTGGCAATCGCAGCTTCTCTTGTGTCCGCACTAAAACAAAGGAACGACCCCTCGGAGAATTTTCTGACATGAGAATGCACGTTAAAGAATATTTCGACCTTGGTGTTTCTGAAATTCAAGCGTACATTTTCAACAGGAGGAAAAATTATTGGACCAACAAAGAATTTGATCTACTCGACCTCTATCAGATCCATGGATTTCGTCTCTTTTACAAAACTAGACGCGCCACGGATTATTGAAATGATGCCGTTGCTACCAAAGAATGGTGGAAACGCAATTGAAATGATCTTAACTCATTTACCGATGTTAGGCTGGGACCAAGACGGAAGGCGACTCTTTGCTTGCACTATTGGCCATTTTGGCTCCTAGAACTAGGCCTATCCACACTGGTTGGCTCCGCTTCCCTTCCTTTCACTGATTGGATTACATCAACTTATCTTCCGTCTAAGATGTTGGTCTACATTTACCGCTCTATGCAGAAATTCATTAATTTTATACTCTCATAAGTTTTACTTCTATTTCTACTTCGTATTATTGTCGTCTGCTGAAGGAAATTTATTACACTACCAAGACTACAAAACGTATGAAAGTGTTATGCAGACAGCGTAGGAACTCCATTTCTGAAGAACCTGTTTGGTTTGGTTATAAAGATAAAAAAATCAACGAAATCGACTTGTAAAATACGATTTATGTAGTACATTATTTAGCAGGGGGAAGCTTCGTAACAAGCTATACCTTTATTCCCTACTCTATTTCTAACCTAATCAGTCAAGAAAGTCTCGTATTTCCAAAAACGTCAATGTAACAACATGTGAAGCATTACGAAATAAACATATTGCTAAAAACTGTACCCTGGTTAAATAGACTTATTTTTGGTTTTACACTATGATTGGGCGTGAATTATACAAAACGTTAGGAAAAAGAGCAAATCTTCAAGGCGGAAAAAACATGCTCAGAATACTACTCCCTCTTCTGAGAGTGCACAACCTGATCACATAGAAAAAAAAAATTGTCATGTGAACGGAACTCTTAACAGGGAAGAATACGAGACAGAGAATACCGAAAAATAATAAGAATAACTTAACAGATTTCAAATTTTGCTGCACAATTATAACCTAGCTTCACAATTTATAACCTAAGTTGTATAATCATTTATGACGACATCCTGTTCAAGGGAGGTCTACTTGATTTTTGATTGCTTTAAGTATGGGAAAAAATAATAGCCTAAACTTTTACAGGAAGATCATGACTTTAATTTTATTGCCAAAGCGCAGAATGGAAGCAGAGCCTTTGTATTATAGCAATCAACAAAGATGCCACTTAGTGTAAGCCTATCGGCTTTACAGTGAATATATATAAAAAGACAATTTTACAAACGTTATCCTTTCGTCATAAATATGGGCATTCTGCAATAACGCCGTCCGTGACCCATTACATGGCTACTACACAGCCCACTTTTTGTTTATTTCTTTCTGCATACTTTTTAAAATTTTAAAACATTTCAATTTTTTGAACTCGGTTGAATCTTTTGAATTCAGTTCAAAGTTTTGAATTGAATTTCATAAAATTTAGCCCCTAGCGGCCAAATTGGGAACTAATGGCACACATTTAGTTAATAGCGGGCGAAATTTTTTAAATTAGTATGATCAGACAACTATTCTGGTTAAGCACTTTTGATCTGGAGTCGATCTGCGCATGCGCGGCAGAGTTTCGCTCCTATGGGAGATAGAGCTTCGATTTTAATTTTAACCGAATCGTATCGATGAGTTACATATAGATACAAAAGTTTGCACTGATCGGATTATTCCTCCACTACATAAACAGGGGTTGAGGACAGATAAACCCCTAACGGTGAACTCTGAAACTTTATATTGAAACCATTAAAAATTTTGAAACGGTTTCAATTTTTAGCAGATTTCGATATTTATTGAATTACAGTGTTGGAAATTGGCTATATGGGATTGGGAAATAAACTGCAACTCGTCAAATTCAAACGCGTAAAATTTCTGGCGAGTTGGAATTTTTCTGAGAGTCGGAAATTGGCGATTTAGACTTTCGAAGTAAGCCCCAGCTCGCCAAGTTTCAACTAGGTAAGTTGGAACTCGCCAAATTTGAATTTTCAACTTGTCAAAAATTTGGCGGGTTGGAATTTGGAGCTATTGCGATTTGGAGTTGGGAAGTACACTACTACTCGCCAATTTCGAACTCTTCGAGTTTCAACTCGCCAACTTCAATTTTCAACTCGCTAAATTTTTATCCAGTTGGAATTTGGAAGTTTCGCGAGTTGAAAATTGTCGATTTGGAACTGGGAAGTAAATACAATTCGCCAACTTTCAACTCGTCAACTTCCAATTCGACAACTTTTAACTAACCAAAATTTATTGAAAAAAAACAAACGAACCCAGATTTAATGTTAATTGAAACCCGCTAAATTTAAATATCGACCTTAGGCAATTTTCTTTTACTTGTTTGTCGTATTTTATTTAGGGTCAACGGAACTGCTTGGTTCCTGCCTGTTATTTGATCGAACTGTACCGATCCACAGAGGTGAAATTTCCGTCCCAGTTTTAGGTATCGAAGTTCGATGCTTCAATGATAAAGGTACCGTGCGTACATTTTTTCAAAGTTTTCGAACTCAACAAGCAAATTTGAATTTTTCTAAAAATTATTATTTTTTTATAAGTAATATCGGTTGACAGGACAGGCAGTTGAAGGAGAACAAGGCGAAGTTGTAATTTTGACTCCATCTCCATCTTTTCCGATTTTAATATTTAACGACAAAGATGGATCCAGGTACCGACAAACGTACTTCAGCACTTTTCCAGGTGAGTATGTATTTGTAGGCTATATTACTAACATTTTAGTAAACCATATGACATTTTAGAGGTAGAAAAATATTCTCACGAATAATATTTCCCATTGGTGTACCTCATTTTTAGGAGTATTTGCACCTGGAGATATTTGCTTAATTAATCCAGTTACGAAAGGTATAATTATGTATGGCCGGAGGTAAGATACTTATTTGACATTACATATGGTCCGCAACGTTTTGAAAAATATTGCGGACCCTTCGTTGTAGTTGGTTAATTTTCATTGCTTCATTTTCTTAATATTCCTTTTATTATTTTGTTGCTTTATTTTGCATTTTCTTATTCAATTCTTTTTTCATCCCTGTATTTTTACATGTATCGTTTGTTATTTCTTTATTTTTTATTCATTTTATTGCCTTTTTTATTTCTAAATTTAATCCTTTTCCTACGCCACTCCTCCTTTCTTGTTTTTTAACATATCAACAAATGACAGAATCCGAGCAGTTATGTTATAATTTCTCATTTCAGTCATTCCTCTATATTAGAAAATATGTTAACAACCAGAAGAAATTTTATTGGTGACCAAGTTTGGAACAAAATTAGAAAAAAAAAACCTATTTCTTCTAAAATGATAAATGAAGTTTTCTTCTGGCAAATTATAGTAAAACTTGAAACTAAAATAAATTAGTTACTACTCTTTTCTTGACAATGTTCTCTATCTTGCTTAGCGACGATACTCTCAAACCACGGGGAACGAGGTTTGGAAGCGCAGAGATTTACAACGTCGGTGAGAGGAAACTTTTTCTAAAACTAACATTGAACTCTCTTTACATTGAGTGTCTGGATGAAAGGTATCCAACGTAATAGAATTTTATCTACAAAAATTATTTAATTTACATTTTCGGATTGTTCACTAAAGAAAGAATCTCTCAATTTTTTATTTTTTTTATGCCACATATTCTCATTCTTAAGGATCGTCGGGATGGGACGAAATGCCCGACAGATAGATTGGTAAAGGAAGACCAATGACTGGGTATTCTTGGTTGCTAGATATTTTATCCTACAGAAGAAAATCGAATGTGGTCATCTTTCCCACCAGATCAATTTCAGTGACCTTCTGTATCTGCAACCCACATAACGAAAATTGTGGCTATAGCCAAATATGTTTCAACCAATGAATGCCAACTCTCGTCTGGCTGTTTGTCGTGGCACAAAGGGTGCCCATGTTGAAATTCACCGAGACAATTATAGTAAATATAACATCGTTAAAACTTTTCTTTTATAATGCTGTTAACCAAAAATGCCTATAATAAATACGTTCCGAAATATAATTTTATTATTTTGGGTACCTTTTTTTTTCCATTAAGAAAACTTTTATCGGTAAAATTTGCCCACGGTTTCCAAATAAAAAAAAGGGCCAAACTCTGTCTGTCTACCACAAGAACTCTGTTTGCTGTTAAGGCTGCGCTTATATATTGCAGTGAAATGAGTTCAGCTCATTTCAGATGAGAATATTTTAAAATATGAATTCTCTCTCTTTCTATCTCATTCTCATTTCTTCAACTATCCCCTCATTGAAAATAAGCTAAGACCCCTTTTCAAGACAACACACACGCGCAGATTTAAAAGCGAGAGGCGTTCTTGTGATAGCCAATAATTTAACTTGTACTTGGAAGCTTAAAATCATATGTAAATGTGTTCAATATAAGTTCCGAAACATCGCCTTTTAACATGCTCTCTATTAAATTGTTTTTATGAATATTGTTTCTTAAATAAAAATTCAGTTGTTTGATTTGCCGACTTGAATGAAAGTTATAATATATTAAAAAATTATGCATATACGCAAAAGTATGTTTTGCTTAATATAAAATATTGGTAGTTTCTAAAACTTATTAAATACACTTTTTTGCATATACAAATTTGAGGCAGATGACTAACCGCAACTACCTAATATGTGTATGTGAATAAATATACGTATTTGATAAATATTATTGCCCTTCTCAGGATTGATACGACTACCATTAGGCCAACATAAAAAGCTATTGAGTATGCATCCCCTCCCCACGTAGGGTTTAAGGTGTCTAAGACTAACAGTTTTGACACCCATTTAGTAGTTCAAACTAAGAATTATTTTTTTATGTAAAAAAGAAAAGGACGCTCCGGGCCTGGATGGTAGTTTGGTTTATTCTTTGTAAAAACTCCTCTAGTTTGAGCTAAAATGTGGGAGTTGAAATTATCCAAATACATGAGGTGCTGCACAGTCACAAAATGTTTGACAGCTTTCAGAAAGAGATAATTTTTCTCAGCCTCCCCCAGGAAGTACTCACATAGCCTCCCATGTATACAGTCGAACCTAGTGGATCAACACCACGGTAGTGATTTGGAAGGAGACCGAGAAAAAGCCGGATATAAAAGCGGCTTGACAAGTCTCGGTCCTCTTCGTCTTAATTCACGAGTTTTGGCCTCTACACTCTTTGTAACTTTGTTCGCCAATTTCTGCCAACCTGTGATAAGATTATATAAAAATAATATATATATATATATATACATATTTTTTTTAACATAAAATCTTTTTAATAAAATTATGGCGTGCTCGTCGGCCATATTGAATTACGTTGTTCTTTAAATCATTTTGTGTGGATATTAACGTATTATTACAGGAGAATATTAGTTTGCCAAATATATTCTGTGTATTTGTACAAAGTAAGCATGGGTAGAGAAAAAAAAAGCCAGACGACGTTTTATGGGTTTAGGCGCCAGAGCCAGGCTAAAATAAACCATGGAAATCCCATAAAATGTCAACTTTGATTAGGGGCTTGTTTGTCAATTCTGGTATCGTAAACTCAGGGCGTAGTTAAACTCAAAAACAGTAGACCGCCCCGCGAAAGGAAACCTATCAGAGATCAGCAGTATGATTTGCATAGCTAACAACAGCCAATGTACTGGCAAAACGAATAATCCTGTGATTTTATTGGGTAATTTAATTTGATTGACGTGCAGTCCTACTGAACTGACATCAGCATCCTGGCTGTTCATCGTTGTTTTCAGCACCAGCAGAGCCTGACGTTTGTCCTTAAAATACGCCGAGTCCTACTGAACCGACGCAGCAGCATCCCGGCTGTTCCTCGTTGTTTTTCGCATCAACAGAGCCTGACCTTTTTAAAAAAAAAAACGCCAAGTCCGGCAGGAGTGGAGCAGCAACATCCCCGCAGCCCCGTAAATGTTTTCTCATCAGAAATTGGATTTTGAAGTGCACGACGAGCCACAGCGTAATGCACCTGCAACAAAACAACGGTCACGTGACTGCAACACCCCATCATAACAGTCGCACGTGAGTCAATATCCATTTATTCCCATTTGTACGAGGTGTACCATTATTTAGGTTTAATTTGAAAATTAGGTTATGAAACTTATTTTAGTGCTTAACTTATTCTTAATTTACTTTTAAAACTCATTCTTCATCTGACCATGCTTACTCAGGCAGTATTTCTTGCATTGTTTTAATTTAATATCTGGCATACGTTCTCAGTATTGGTGTAATTTATTGTATTGTCATATTGCAATTTAGATAGATATTGTTGCTGAGCCGTTGATTTGATAACAACCTGTATTGATAAATCACAGCACCATAGCAAGAATATCAGCTAGACATTTATGTTTCTGTCCATGTGGAAACTTTCGCCATTTATATAACTGCATAGAATTTGTAGAGTAGTAGTTAGTCCTAATTAAATTTGTTACGTTTGTTTGAATTAGTTCTCTCCTTTTTTGTGTTTTGCATCCCTATACTGATTTCACAGCCATTTGACAATCATATGTTTCGCAAAGAAACTGACGGGTTATTAAGCAATGATAAGCGTAATGATAGGTGCATTTATCCAAGTTAAGCAATTTGGCACATTATTATTAACTTAATAATAATAATAATAATTTATCGTCTCCTTTTGTCACAAAGGATCGATTTACAATTTGATATAAATGAAATATTTTAAGAAGATAAAAATAATTCTGATATTTTATTAGTATTCATTTTAAGGTATTTTTGATTAATCATTCAAATATTTATAAAAAGCAAGAACTAGCAAATTACAAATGAAATTGCTTCGGAAGTTTATTTGAAACAATTTTAATATTCCATGTGGAAAAGAAGGAATAGTGATAGACTATTTATGTTCTCAAATTCTCGTATTCAAAATGATTGCAAAGTAATGCGTTTTGTTAACCAAACTCATTTTATAGTAAACGTTTTCCCTGAAATCCGTGACAGCTTGTGTGTTTCCCAATATAATGGACGCGGAGACGAGAGAGCAGTCCTTTTCCTAAAAATGAGACACGGATACCTCTTTACGCAAGAACTGATATTGCATATGCAGAAAGCGATTGAAAGGGAGCTTTCAAAGGACCATATTCCAGAGGTCATCTTGGAAATCAAGGATATACCTGTGAGTAGCAAGCACTCCCTAAACTATAGCTTGATTAAAATAATTTTAAATAAATATAAGAAAAATTTATTTATTTACGAATTATTAGAATACAGCCACTTATACTATATTCAAATCCATTATTCTATCTTTAGTCTTTATTTTCTATTTCTTGCTTCTGTCATTGGCTCTCATTCTGTCTAATAACAAAGTTTTAATGATTTTATCAGGTTAACGGACAGTTCTAAGACAACCAAACGTTTGCTTGATTATTAAGGCGTAAGGACAACGATTCATACTGCGCCTGAACCTTGAAATTTCTGAGGAATCTCAACCGATAAACTCCTAGGAAACCAAGCCCTGGACTACGGTGGGCCGTTAATCGGCAAGCTTTTTTTTGCTACATCTGGAAGTCGAACCTGGAGAAGTCGCAAGCTAGGCGAATGCGTTAGCATTTCACCACCGCAGGGCCTACAACTTGTTATGGGGGAAAATTTTCGTAAATTATTATGATTTCAAATGGTTGTGTTTAAAACATTGGAGGTACATTGCGTTGTGTGTTTAATAATCAAAGAATAAACAAAACAATAAAAACCCATAACCCAAAATCATATATAAAATTCATAACACCAGGTTATTTAAAACAAACAAACAAGAATGAGATTTCTGCCTTTTATTTTAGTTCTAAAACAAGATAATATACTTTCAAATCTTTAGAATTTCTCGGTGCCCATTTATATTAACATTAGGGAGCAATGAAAGTTAATCAATTATCAATTGACAATAATTTATACACACACATTATCAAAACCCCGGTTATACAAAAATAAAACGGCAAACAATTATCATTTCACTAAATCAAAATCATGCTGGGGTTTATACCCAACCCAAAAAAAACAATTTCATATTACATTATAGGTTTAAGGGGGGAGAAGGAGGCACTGGTAATTACAGGTTAAGGAAAGGAAAGAAAGGAAAGTTAACTCACATGTTTTCCTTTTAGATCATCCTTAGGGTGTCTCCAGGGGGTCAGGAGCCTTGGCCCTTAAGTTTAATTGCAGTTATGGCATCTAGTAGTTTCATATAGATGATGGGGCCAAGACCTCTCTTCGTCTGGTTACATTGCTATTAGCAAGCGGGCTCGGAATCTCTGTTCTCTCTCACTCATACACTCTTCTCTCTCTGTCTAAAACGATCAAGCTCCACTTCTTATCGACGATGGTTGTGAATGGTGATTGGCCAATTGAATTCTGACGTAAAATTTTTCCTAATTTTCAATTGGCCAGATTGACCCCACGGACGGAAGCAAGCATCTGGCTTTTGTTAATCTTCGAGCTGCCTTTCTGGACAGCTTTTGACCATAAAATTGTAAGTATACGAGGTGTTCGTGGGAGCATTTCCAAGAACTGGTTGTCGTTACTGATACGTTATTGACAGATGTGCCTTTGTGTGAGAGAGCCGAACCCTATGGGCGTAAGAGACATTGTGGGTGGTTCGTCTATTTACTCAGTGTGATTCATACCACTTCTCCCTCGACCAGGGATTTCGTGGAAGTTGTTTAGATCGTTCTGTTTCCTGGTTCTGAGAAGCGTTCAGTTTTATGACTTGAAAGGTCGAAGTTGAAGAAAGGGTCCAGTGCTCCCACGGTATCGTTTAGTTGTTGAGAAGAAAATGGTGCAAGCTGGTATGGACTGTTTATCAGAATGAGAGGAATGTTTAGTCTGTTATTTCAACGGCCTTATGGCCCAGCTGCATCTTGCAAATGGTGAGAATGGGGGGATTAACGAGGGTAACATGCTTGAGAAAAAAAAGAAAAAGAACCTTACACTTTTAAGGGTTTAAGAGGGTAAATGGGGACTTTTTAGAATTAATCTCATAATATTGTACAATACATGCATCATATGGTGTGACAGAACAGAGACACTTTACTTATAGAAATAATTAATTTAATCAAACTCCGATTTTTATAAAAAAAAACTATACTGTTCCATTGATAGTCCGATTGTAGTGGATACTCCAATGAATTCATTGTTCTTTTATCAAAGTTCATTTGTTGCCTTGTTGATGTTTCACTGTTACACTGGACTCGGGTTGTAGAGATTAAGTTTCTGCCAAGGAGTTGACCATAGGGGAACAATAATTGATATGGACGTCATCAATGGAAAAGCGTAATGTCATCAAAGGATTAAGGTACACCGTTATCTGAAGTTACATTCTTTTTCTGAAAAATTTCAAGAAACAAGAGCGGCAGAATCTCGAAAAAATAAACACAACACTTAATGACATTGACACATATATTTGTACAATAGTGAGAGAGAGAGAGAGTGTGTGTTGGTTTTTTTTTTTGGTTTTTTTTATATTTATTAATTTAATTGTCCACTTATGTGCTTATGTGTGTTTAAATTTAATTAGTCATTTTAAAAAGAGAATTTTGAATTTTCACCTTAACAAACTGAATGACTCATTTGAGACGAGACTATCTGTTAAACGTGACTTCAGAACATGTATGACATAAAATATTCTCTAAATTATACACACATTTGAACACAAATAGAAAGAGCATTAAATCTGTGAAGCTTAGCTTGTGGGTTATTAATCTATCAAAGCATTACTGTGTTAAGTTTAATTCCGTAAAACGAAGGCGGATCAACATGGGGGGCGCAGATGGCGAGCGATCTCCCGAGAGGACGTGTCTGGAGACGTCCAGGGCAGCGTGGGGATCCTGCCCTTACTATCGCACGCCACACATGCCCACAACAGGGCGTTATGGTCAGGGGGTGCCATCTCCTTTGATAGCCGGACCCCTTTGGTGGTCATTTCTGGCACACTTACAGCACAGCGGTACGTAGACGACATTCTACGACCGGTTGTGTTACCGTTCCTTTTGCGACACCCTGGACTTACGTTTCAACAAGACAATGCCCGGCCGCACACGGCACGTGTTGCTATGAATTGTCTTCAAGCTTGCCCAACACTTCCTTGGCAAGCTAGATCTCCTGATCTCTCTCCCATAGAGCACATTTGGGACGCTATGGGAAGGCGATTGCAACCATCCCGGAATGTTGACGATTTAGCCCGACAGTTGGAGACAATTTGGCAAGAAATTCCGCAGGACACCATCCGGGATCTTTATCAGTCTATGCCACGCCGGGTGACAGCTTGCATCCAGGCCAGAGGTGGACCAACGCCTTATTGACTTCCTCCCTTTGTAACGGTCAAACTCTGCAATAAATCATTCAATTGTTCTGAAATTTTAATCGTTTCTTTTTCTATGTATGTTCTTCACATCCACCAATTTTTATCGCAATCGGACAACTCCTTCTTGGTGCGTCGATTTTTTTTTGTTATAGGGTGTACATATTACCTTTGCAAATCACTACGTGAACATGAATGTTCACAAACGTCATTACGAAGAGTGATTCTTCAAATGGGGAAGAACAAATAAGAAGTAACTTGCGCACCAAGACACTGCATGTTTATATAGATTTAAAATTATAATGTTGGTTATATAGACATAAATAAATATTAATGGACATAATACGTTTTGTCTCTTTTAATGTTTTGCTCTTTTATTGTATTGTATAGTACAACATGAATGGAAAAAAGATGGAAGTTATCGTAAAGAAGATCATTAATAAGATGCCATATAATCCGGAAACAGTCGTGAATGAAGAATGTTTAGCTCTGTATCAAGATATTCCTGAACTTAAAAATTTCAACTGATATTAATAAACTTTCTCTTCCATATACCTGTATGCATTTTGACAATTGATACATGATATGTACTTCTTATACTTTAGCATAATAATAATAATAATAATAGCATATTATCAGAAGTTACATTGGTGTTTCAGCTGTTTTCTTGTTATTATTTTCGAATCTGTTTCTTTTTTCTCTATCCTAATGGTCAAGTGGCTATATTTACTGACTTCAAGCTCCCTGAGTTTAGGTTTCGACACCCAAGTAAGTTTGTTTGGGCGTAAATGCATGGAGGGGAGGTACCAATTACCTATCATGGCGCCCCAATGTCAAACTGAGTGACAAATATACGACTTTATTTGGTAGTTTAAAGTGTCAGACAGCGATATTACTAATAATCTGAAAAACCTCTCGCTCTTTATTGCGTGTCCTTAAACAGCGCTCTCCTGGGAAAACGGTGCTGACAACAGTGGTAGCTTAAGCCTTGAGAGGTTCGAATTTCTCGGAGATTGGTTATGTCCTGGTGCAGCAAGACTTTTGCTACCTGTGCGTATGAACAATGACTTAGCTAGCTTCGAGTTTTAGGGCGGCTATAGACCTCTTCCTACGCAGCATTTATTTGTAATTTTCGTCTTTTAGAGATGATTATTTTTTCCAAGTGGGGTAGCCCCTAGCCTCCACTAGTTGCGCTAATGGATGTAATTAAATTTTCAAACTATATAATTATTTTTCGAGGTATCGCAATAATAAATTAAGCTTAAAATACCAATAATTTACCGACAACAGAAAAAGTTGTATATTTTTCGGAAATCCACACCACTAACATAAATTATATATCGCATACAGGGAAGGCTAAGATTTTCGTTTGTTTACGATATGATCTGCATAGGACCAAAGAATGACAAATAGTATTATTCATTCTTAACGGCATCAAGCAGCCTAACCGGGGAACACAGCACAAGCAGGGGCGGACTGGGCTGCCGATTCGCCTTCATGGGCCATAGGACTCGCGCCCTCCGATAATCCAAGGTATGCGCCCTTTGAGAGGACCCAGTCCGCCCCTGAGCACAAGGCCAATATTTGGCCAACTTTTCCGCAAACTTTTGTACAATACAACACCATTCGATCAACCCTAAACAAAGTAATCTTTGAATAAATTTGATGGGGATTTTGAATTACTTCAACAGATGTCGGACACTATTGCTTATCCTAAAAGCAAACACCATTACTGTAATAAAAAAGAAAATCAGCGGGCATCTTGCAAACCTTCAAAGCACAAAATACAATGTTTATTGTGGAATGCATACAATAAAAACCCAGATACAATTACATACCTTGATATCGTTGTTCTAATTAGCGACTATTTCTGCTTAACGACGCATTTTCCCCACTGCTTGACGGTCGTTAATGAGGGAGTTTACTGTATTTGAGTAAGTAGCAAAGTACTGTTGTCATATATACATCTTGAGCCACTTGACTCTACACTCTTTTTCTGAGTAATTTTCTTTTCAAAATCAATGCCTTGTTTCATTTGAAATTAGTGGCGTACTCAGAGTGTGGAATCAGAGGAGGTGCAAGGATTGCACCCCTTCCCAGGATTTCAAATTTACACTTATTATCATTATTATCCTTTAGCTAAACCTGGGAATGCTTTTCACGGAAGAGACCTAAATCGATATGTTCAAGCTTTGCACTCCTCTCCTCCTGAAAAAAACCCCATCTAGATTCGATTTTAATCTTAAGTTCTATATTCATAGGCTAGTTATATGGGCCCCCAATAATTTGAAATCAATTACAATTTTTCATATATTGTAATGTATAAATATATATAATGTCTGCTTCGGCTACCCAATAAATTTGAAAACTCTACGTCTCTGTCTATACCGGATTTGCGAATATCATATTTTTTCCCCATTCAAAAATGTAGTCTGGCCTGGCCAAATGAAGCGGTAAAATGGCTGATGAATGGCTGATGAAGGACTGATGAATGGCTGAGAGACTGGCTGAAAGAAGAGAAATATATGTTCAATAGTTAGCAGTTTGATGGTTATCAACGAAGGAAATGCCTTTTAGTCATCGCACAGGAACCTGAGTTTAAGACCGGACTTGGGAACACTGTATTTTATCGCGCAGAAAGGAACTGTCCGCTATAACAAGAAAACAGAACAGGTATTAACCGAAAAAACTTAAGTTTATCCTAAAATGAAAGAGAAAAAAGTTTAACAGGAAGCAATATAATGGTCATCAACGAGTAAAGTGGCTATTCGTTACCACACACGATCCTCAGTTCGATACTGGTTTTAGGAACGTCGTCATTTTTCCTTTTTCCTTAAAAAGCCAGTTTGGTTCTGCCGAATGAAGCGACACATTAGGAGAGGAGGAGAGGAAAGTTTAATAGCTGGTTGCTGTGGCTGCTGGTGAGTTATTCAAATGTGGGTTCACCAGTGGCGCACCTAGTGCTTTGCGCTACGGGTAAACTATGATTCTGGCGTCCCTCTGGCACCGCGCCCTTCTCTTTTCCTCATGAGATAATGTTTTGGAAGAAGAAATGTAAAAGAAACTTGACATGGGCTGCGATAATACGAAATAACTACTTCAAACGACAATCTGGCGAAAATCCTTCAAAATTGTCGCCAAATATCTATGCTAAAAGTTCATTTTTCATATTAATTTTTTTATACTGTTTAAATTAGCTGAGACATATTTTTTTATTTTTATCCGTTAAATACGATGATCCTTCATAATCTTACCGACTTCAAACCTGTTTTTGCTCACATACAGTGCGATTAAAAAATATCAAACCTGGCGAAAAAAGTGTCATTTTTGGACTTCAAATATTCATAAAAAATTGTCATGTCATTTTAGCAGACAAATGATTACATACTTGTGATCAGGAAGTCAAGCACTATCATCTTCCATAGGTCTGATATCAAAATGCAGTGAACAGCGAAAGGGGTTCCCTTGTAAGTTCGACTTTGGGACGGGGATGATGTTTCATTTTCTCATACACTAAAAAAAGGCTCTAGATAGAGCTTCAACGTGGATGTCAAAAATGTTTATCATAATAAATTTGATAATTTGATAATTATTTATTTACTTATTATTCTTAATAAATTTGATAATAAAAATGAACCGAAGTCAGCATCATTCGTGATTATCGTTTTAGATGAAACTTCGGAATTCACTTGCAAATCACAGCTTTCAACAGTTCTGCGGTTTGTTTCTGAAGGAAAAGGTAAAGATAAGGATTGACAGATGTAAATTCGGATAGAACACCTGCTGGTTTATTTAATCACGTCGTGAGTATAGTTGAAGAATTTCAGATCTGCGGCAAAGTGGTTGGATAATCTTATGATGGTGCCTATGTGATGAGCGGTCATGTGAGTGGTTTACATAAGAAAGTGCTTGGTAGAGAGACCAGGGAACTTTTGCGTATTGTAATGCGCATGTTTTAAATTTAATTTTCCAACAAGCTCTTTCGCAATCGAAGAATGTCGACTTTTTTTTAACTTTAAGTGAAATGTGACTGCCTATTTTTCGAAATCATCTAAAAGAGTGCATCAGCTACAGCAATTCGTTACAGAGAAATTACCATCCGTAGCTCTTACAAGATGGAATTATGAATCCCGTTTAATTAATGCAGTGCAAACATACGGGACTGAGTTAATTCAATTTTTCGAATATATTATTCAAAATGTTGGAGAATGGGACGCTGATGACATCGAAGGACGTGAATATATTTTACTTTTGCAAGATTTTCAAAATATTTTGCTTTCAGAAATATTTTTTAAACTGTTTATATATACAGATGTATTGTATAATACAGTACAAACTACACAACTAAAGAGTTAAAAATATATTCTGATACGTGAAGAGATATGATAAAGTTATCGGGGATATTGGTGAAATGGCAAGTATTTACAGAGAATAAATCGTTAGGGTCGCCAGAGCCCTGGGATGTGGGAGAAGCTGATAGCAAATAAAAGTTTAAAGGAGGGGCTCCTTTTTATAGTTAGCAGCTTTTATTTGTCGGTGGCCCCAAACGACCGATTAGATTCGTAAATAACTAATGCCGGTCCTGGTATTAAGAACAATGGGATGCTTTTATCCACTTACCAGAAAAATCCTTGTGTAGGAAAATTAAGTATTGTAGTAGATAAACACCATTTTTTCTGCAAAATACTATGTTGGGATATCTCCAATTAAAAAAGTAAATAGTGAAAAATATGCCTTGAAATTCTGTAAATTCCACTAATGATAAAGTTCGAAATATACTTTCCGAAAAACAGAGCATATCGAACTATTAGGGCTATAGGTTGTACAGTCCTTTTATCAATTATTCACATCCTGGTAATTACCATGGCATTGACGATTTATTTCAAGTAAATAATTTATTACTATACTCCAAATGGAAATTGCTTTTGCATATTAAAATCCGGGATTTCAGAACTTTAATCAACATATATCGAGCGGAGCTATTAGTGTAGATCGCAACAGTCTATAAACCTTCGAAAACAAAGCACGCATCAACCGTTAGCTTAATGTTAAGTTATAATAACTCTGAAAACCAATCTGCATTTCTAAAATATTCGAAGGACGATGAAAAGTCGTTGTCATAACGATTTTTCATCGATACTCATTCGATTTGTATATGTGTTTAATATTAATCGCATGGCTTTGAAACGATCATTGCTTCAACAACAGAGTCTTTCAATAAATTATGCTGTCGCTAAAACCAGTAAATAGCTAGTTCAGAAAACAAGGTGCTTTGTGGGTTAACACACACCTCTGAGTGCAAAATGAAGTGTGCGGATGGCGGATTGCGAAACTTCTAATGATATTTCTCTAGAAAAATTAAGAAATGGCAAATATGAATGCAATGGAGGAATAACGTATGATTTTCTTGAGATTCTATCAAAAGCATTGAATTTCAAATGTAAATACGTATTTCCTGAAGTGCTAAGTACACCAAAAAGATTAGATAAACATTTATATATCTTAAAGAACACGAGTGTGAATAAGAAATGCAGAAATGAAGAAAATGTCGAATCGATTATATTACACGTTATATTCTTATTGAAGGAATAAAATCGCTTGTGGTGTTTCGAAAAAGCATAAAAAAATACTATAGAATAATTCGAATGTTATCAAGAAGCAATATATTTTATATAATTATATATATAGTTTATATTTATAGTTTTTATATAGTTTATATTTATAGTTTTTATATAGTTTATATTTATAGGTTTTATATAGTTTATATTTATAGTTTTTATATAGTTTATATTTATAGTTTTTATATAGTTTATATTTATAGTTTTTATATAGTTTATATTCACAATGACTTTTATTACTCTTTTTTCGTATTTATTACGTCATAATGTATTTTAATTTATGTGGTTTGCCTAAAATAAAGTTAAAAAAATATTAACTTCATCGTAACAAAAGCATATTTTCTCGCTATTAAGCTCTGCTAAGGGAAATACGTTCAGCATTATTTAGAGCCACAAAATATCAAAATAACGGAATAAAACCATTAGCATACGCAGAAAGCTTAAAAAGTGGGGATTGCAGAGTTATAGCTCCATATATGTATAAGTATAAGAAGAGTTTGAACCAGCTGATTTAACAAATTAAAAAGAATAATTGACCATATAGTGAACTCAGCGTATTGGATAGTCAAACATCATCTAAATACCGCCAATTCTTTAGAGCTATTTATACTGCGAATCACACAGAAGATGAAAGGTTATTTGTTCAAGGAAAAAAAATGATATAAGCAACGGCAGAAAATAATACGAAGCAAAATTATTTAAAATATTTTTAATAATAACTGGCCTGTCACTGTTCAGACGCATGAAACTATAAATTCAATCATTGAATAAAGTGGAAAATAATATATAAATGCGACGGTGAACAAATCTTTGCTAATATTACATGGTGGTTTGCACTATGTTTACAAAAAGTTGTGCCACATTTTTTGATTTAGAAGAAATTTTGTAATTTTGAAGAAAAAATACATTATGTAATCGTAATATCAGACATTGGCGTTTGTTCCAAGTTTTAATAAATATATACTCATGTCCAAATTTGTTTACACTAGATGTTATTTCAATGGGAGAGGTACATATTTTGCTCTTTAACTCTCGTTGTGCTTTATTTATAAAAAAATCATTTTGCAGAAAAATAAACAGCCCTAAGCACGTAACAGAATTACAACAAATCAAACTTTTTCAGGTATCCTATGAAAAAAAATCCATGATTAAAAATGGTACAAAAATTCCAGGCGGAAAACAAAAATTCGTAAAAACTAGATTTAGGTTAACAAATGTTTTTACATAAACATCACCATCACTTTCTAATAATTTTGCTTGTTTATGTGAGAAAATTTGTTATTCTAAATCAGTTTTTTATGAATTTTCATATCTGACTTTAAATGTTTGACTCAATTTTAATCGTGGATTCTCTTTAGTAGGGTGTCTTACAATTTTTGATTTGTTGTGATTCTGTGAAGTGTTTATAGCTCTTTAATTTTCTGTAAAATGATTTTTTATAAATAAATCACATCAAGAGTTAAAGAACAAAATCAACTTTCCCACTGAAATAACATTGATTTTTACCTGAACTTTGGACACGAATTTTTATGTGTCTGTTCTTCCTTGTGTGCCCCTTTATAAGCCTTAGTGAGGGAAAGAATGTATTTCGACCTAAGTAGGTGACTATTTGGAATGCAATTGAAAGTTCCCAGGTTCCAGTTTTGAGCCTCGATTCTATTCTTTAAATCACAAATATAATATATATATATATATATATATGTAACGTTCCCCCCTCCCTCATGTGTCTATATAAACCTTGATGAGGGAGGGAGAGAGAGAGAGAAAGTAATCGTAGACAGTAGCTCAGTCGGTAAGGCATTATCCATGTAATGGGAAAATCTCGAGTTTGGAATCTTAGCATTCTCGTGCCCTTTTCCCTCGTGTTTGTACTTGACTGTCGAATTTATATGCAGTCAAAACCGCATAATTGCACTTGGCGTTTGCAACAAAATTCGGTGCAGTTAAGTAATTTTTGCCCTTTTGGGTAATTTACATGTATCTTTTCGAATGTTTGATCCATGTATGTTTCATTTCATCAAATCCTTACTAGAAATATCTTTTTCATTCGTATATCCTTCCAAATAATCATAATTTCCATTATGTTAAAATTTGATACCTGTGTTTCATTTGCATAACATGTATGCAATTATACTGTAAATTGGTAGCTCCGCTCGACATATTTTGAGTGAATTTCTAGAAACTCTCGCATTTTATGTATAAAAGTAATAACAATTTAGTATACAATAATTAATAGTGTACAATAATTCAGTATACAATAGTATACATATGTACACGTGTGTGCGTGTAACCTCGATGTTGTCTTAACAGACTTTTCTTGCTTAAAAGAATTTTGTATTTTAGAGTAGTTTGTTTTTTGCTATAAATTAGTTGTGGGAAAATCAACTTCGATCTTTTTGAATCATAATATTAGATTTTATTAAAAATTTTTCCATTTTATTTCTGTTGTTTTTTTAGGGGGAATTGAAATAGTAAACCATTGAATTGAGTCTGTACTACTTTCTTAATCCTTGGGGTCATTATAAAATAATTAAGATTTTTTGAAGAAATTTATTTGTTTTTGTTTTGTCGTTAAAGAAAATTGATTTGAAAATTTTGTTTTGTAAATACTGAGAGCTCCTCCTCATTCGCAAACAACATTTTCAACTCAATTTACTTCAACTACAAAACAAAAACAAATAAATTGCTTCAGAAGATCTTAATTATTTCGAAATGACCCTAGGGATTAAAAAAATATGTCAGACTCAGTTCAGTGATCTCTAATTCAATTCCTCCTAAAACAACACGAATTAAATGAAAAAAGCTACTTCAATATTTTAATAAAAAAACTAATACTATGATTCAAAAGTCGAAGTTGATTTTCCCAAAACTAATCTATAGCAAAAAAACTACCATAAAATACAAAATAAAAAAAATTCCTTTAAGCAAGTAAAGTCTGCTATAACAGCATCAAGGTTACACACACGCACGCGCACACGCACACACACACACACACACACACACACACACACACACACACACACACACACACACACACACACACACACACACACACACACACACACACACACACACACACACACACACACACACACACCGGGTGATCCAAATTAAACAGGAGGTGTTTAGACCTCTCTGTAGAGAAAACTACTCGGCCAATTGAATGGCGCTGTAAACACACGTAACTGCCGTATTTGGTCTGACACAAATCCCCACGTTCATCAACAAATTCCGTTGCATGCTCCAAAAGTGACAGTGTGGTGTGGCTTCACCTCATCTTTCGTCATTGGTCCTTACTTCTTTGAAGAAAATACGGCCTCGGGGCCAATGACATGTTCTGTTACTGGCTCTAGGTATGCATTTATGCTCTGGAACTTTGTCATTCCTTCGCTTCAACAGAGAAATTGTCTTGACACTACAATTTTCATGCAAGATGGTGCACCCCCGCACATCGCGTTGCCTGTTCAAACATTATTACGGCAAAACTTTTCGGATGACAGAGTGATTAGCAGGTCATTTTCAACATCTTGGCCGCCTCGGTCACCCGATCTTAACCCTTGTGACTTTTGGCTGTGGGGATATTTAAAGAGCTGCGTTTATAAAGGCAATGTTCCGAACTTAGCAGTCTTAAAAGACAGAATTTCGCAACATGTATCCCACCTCCAAGCGAATGAGTTACGTTCTGCCGTGGAATGTGTTGTGCATCGAATGCAATTTCTAGAGCAAAGAGACGGAGGACATATCGAGCCGTATCTGTGATGATAGTGTGGTTCCACATGTGATAGCAATAAAGTTATTGCACAAATCTTTTTTTTAGTCATACCTACTGTCCTACGGTATACTGTAATTTGTAGTTAATTTCATGTGATTGCAATAAAGGTTATTGCATGTTAAAACACTTTTTTGTTATTAATATTAATAAATTGCCTGCTCCGCAGCGCCATTTCCTTCCCTAGCGGCCGAAATATGAACTCAATTTTTTTCTTTCAGAAATCAAAACCGCATACTCAGGAGAGCATGTGTACGAAATTTGGGTGAAATTGGCAGAGTAGTTTTCCCTACAGAGAGGTATGAACACCTGTTTAATCTGGATCACCCTGTATATATATATAGTTGGCGCAGTAATTGAAGAAGCCGCCAACATTATATAAGAATTTTCGCCAAGCAATACAAATAAGAGAAAAACTCCCCCTAACTGAAGATTTCACCTTACCGCTTTGCAGTTAAGCACAAAGCTGTATTTTAGTGTAATTATCGAAATTTTAAAAATTCATAAAAAATCAGAACTTGAGTTTTACAGAAAAATTCTTTCGGTTTCGTTCATCACGGATTTCTCATACTATATAGGTCTCGATTTGAGGTGCGACGAGCACTTGGGAGGTTCCCTTGTTAGACTTTTAAGTTTACAAATTAAGCACAGTTTATATTTTAATCATTACAAGCACTATTATGTTATACACTTTCGCATCTTCGGCATGGAATTCGAGGCAAATATATTGAAGAAATTTAATTTTGACGATAATTTCAAGTCCATCTTTTTTCAGATATTCTAATTTGTTTATATAGCAATTGATTTTATTTTCCAGGGTAAAACTATTTCCTTTTCTGCTAAGGAAAGGACGAGGCTCGAATTTCGGGGATCAAACTGAGCAACAAAAATATAGAGGAGAGGCGAAACTTAAATTTGGGCGATAATCCCACAGCTCTTTTCTGTGGTAAAACGTTTCCCTGACTCTTTGTGAGAAATGGTTTTAATTATCAGGGCAAGATTACATTTTTTTCTAAAAAGAAGGTTTTAGAATTCTGGTCATCAAATTCGAGAGTATATTTTGTGAAGAAACTCGACTTTCGGGGATAATCGATGAATCTATAGCTGATTTTTAGGCATTTTATACGTCCTACTTTTACCTCAATTATAAGAAAATACATAAATTTCACGTTATAAATACTTTTACGTAGCATGCTGTATAAAATGCTATGTTGCGACACTCGTGACCGTAACTCAATAAACCATTAAGCAGAGTTTAAAAACACCTTGTGGAGAGAAAGTAACAGAAAGTTAGTTTCATGGTGTAATTAATGTTCCTGTATCTGTTTGCTGTTGAACCTCGTTTTTAATCGTTCAGTGTTCGCTTTCTTTCGTAGGGGCTGAAGAATCGGTTTGAACTTTGTTCGGTCGTTCACGTGATCGGAAGTTACTCCGACGGCAAAGGTGGGGGCGAAAGTCAGTCAGTGTGTTTATCACAGTTGAACAGGAAGGTTGTCTTTGTGGTTCGCTCCACGAGCGAATGATCTACGCGTAGTTTTTGTGAGTAATAATTGTCTTTGTGCTGCATCTTCATTAGTTGTTCATAATTAAATTGTACAGTCCAGAAAAGTAGTAACGTTTAATTTTGTGTGTGTGTGAAAGTAATAATTCCTGGTCGCTGCATTGTCGACGGTTTTGTTAGATAAGCTAAAATGTTCAGGGGCAAAGGACAATTCTTGGGGGAAAAATGACGTTTCCATGGCCGATATTATCGATCTCGGGCACCTTGAAGAGATGCAGTTGTGATTAATCGCAACTACACATATACAGCATATATAAACATGTATTTTGCCTTACTTATGCAAAACAGATCAATAAATGGATCATTTTCCATATAGCTATTATTACTATAAAAGTATATATTACAGTTGTGACATCCACTTTCTATAATAAATGCTGTAGCAAATTGTTAAAAAAAATTTCTAAAACCCTCTAAAACAAGTATATGATAAATGTTTAACAGGTTTCTTTTTTTATTCTCAAAATTATAAAATTAAATATAGAAGGACATATAATTTTTATATAAACATAATATAAGACCTTTAATTAGATACATTTTTAATGTAAGTTACATAAAGGAAGTATTTTAAGAAGTCGTGAATAACCTACTAATTCAGTAATATTCGCTTTAAAAAGTTCTGGATTTTTCACTCAAGTATGCACACAAAGTAAATGTCAATAAATTACTATTACTATCGCTCTGAAAGTTTATTTGAAACTACTTTAGTATTATCGGGAAAAAGAAAAAATATGATAAAATATTTATTTTCCCAAAACTCTCGTACTCAAAATGATTGTAGAGAAGTAAATAAGTGTCATTCGCCAAATTCGTGAGCGTTTTCCATTAAATCTGCGACACACTGTGCCTTTCCCAATATAACGATCGAGGAGATGAGCGAGCTGTTAGTTTCCTACGGAAGAGGCACGGATATCTCTTTAAACGCGAGCCAATATTTTATATACACAAAGCAATTTAGACGGCGTTTTCAGGTTACCATGTTCCAGAGGTTATTTTGAAAGTTAAAGATGTACCCATGTGTTCGCTCTTTATGCCTCAGCTTGATTAGTAGCACCTAAAATAAACCTAAGAAAAACTGTTTCATTTCACGAATTACTAGAACGCTTTATATAGCAAAATCTAATCGCCCTCATAGCGATTATTTGAATTTGATTGAATTATGAGCAATACATGGAATAAATTTGGGCATAACTCTGCATCTGAGAACTAGTTAAACGACAAGAATAAATCTCATTGCAAATGAATTTAAAAAAATAAATAAATTAGGAGAGACGTTAGAGAAAAATGAAAAACTTACCTAAAACATAAAAACCGAAACCTTGCATATTGTGGTCATGTGAAAATTCCTGATTTCGTTTCGGACGATGATAGACGATTAACGCTATGGAAATGACTGTAAGCAACGTTGTTATTATAAGGTTTTATAAAATAACTGCACCATAAAATTTTTTATAATTTTTGCTTCTATTCCCGAATTCGTGTTATAATAAATTATAGTGCCCATAAGTAAATAAAATAAGCCGTCTGGAAACTACCGTCGGCGAACGGAATGGTCACGCCGAAACTTTTGACAAATTTCTAATTTAGCGCAATATCCATCCACTGGGTTTCTTGTTTTTTTAATGGCTTTTTTTATTTTATTAGCTCACTTCAGAGGTACAATCCAGACGTAGCTCGATTTGGGCACTAGTGTTTGTATCACACTATAACTATTTTACGCTTACATGACTTGAAGCTACATGCTGTGGGCAGTGTCGGATCCAGAGGGACCTTTGAGTTGGGTGGGATCATCTTGTAATGCCAGCCAAACAACATATACATGATGATAGTTTCTGTCCCTATCAGATTAATGGGCTATTGACTGGATGGCGGTTTCCCCTATTCCTCCCCCCTGTAGACCCACACCTGATTTAGAAAAGCGCTAAGCTACTTTTTTGTGTCTTCACCACTGTGTATTAGAAATATAAACAAAAGATTCACTTTTTTTTTTACTTTGAAATTGGACTGGCAATACATATGGTTGAAGACCTTTCTTTTTAGACACAAAGGCATGTCCCTTCAGGATAAAACTGTTTCTTCCAAATGCACTCCAGCCAAGTTTAATACGTCTGTTGAGTTCTTTCATAATATTGCCATCCATTGAAATCAGCTGGCCAAGGTAAATATATGAATCAGCAATTTCTAGCTCCATGTTCCAATATTGGAAATGTCACATCATCATGGCAATTTGAAGAGCATATATTTTAAATCCAATTCAAATAAACTAACAATTATATACAATTATTTTAAACGAAGATCGTAGTTAACAGTCGATAATGGTTTAATTTCTTTAATATGCACTAAAAAAATTGTTTAACGCATTATCGGTTTTGTAGCCTTTCCAAAAGAAGAGAAATAGTTATTTAAAACGGAGTCCTTGAAAAAATCTCCTTTACCGATAATATAAACCTAGTAATTTTCAAAACACATGGAACTTTTCTCAACCTATCAACGCGTTGCTATATTCCGAATTGCTGATGGTCCCACACACGAAAGGCGAGAGTTTGCAGATTTTTATCCATTGTGTTTAGCGAGCTATCTATTTAAGCCCCAATTACCTGCATTCCGTTCAAAAGCAGTGCATGTATCAGACGGCAGCGAAGTAGAAAATAAGCTTATTTGGAATATAAATTTGCATTTACATAACACAACGAGCAGAAGGAACAAACGTTGCCATAGCAAATGCTTTATTTCTCTGTCTGTCTGAAATAAAATTGTCGCATTGAAGTCGAACTATTGCTATTGTAATAGCGTCCCTCTAAACTTTGCTACAACTGAAACTAGTAAATTGTAAATTCTGGTTTACCGTATTAGCTAATTCACACAAATTTGCGTATATAAAATGGATTCAGTCCGCCTTGCACTTTGCAATGATACGCATCATTATCTCCTTCGTGAAATCGGACCAAGAAAATATGAATGTACGCAAGGATGTGATTTCGTGGACTTCCTGTCGCAAGCAATGAAACTTAAGTTTAATATTGTACTTCCGGAAGTGCTAAGCACGCCGGGAATACCTGCAAATAACGGCGACTGCAAAAAAATTTACGATATGTTACTTTATAATAAATCGGATTTTGCAGTGCGAAGGGGCTTTTCATACGAATCGTTCAAAATGGTGGATTTTTCTTCACCTACCAGCATAAATTCAATCACGTTTGCAATTAAACCAGGTGCAG
Source organism: Dysdera silvatica (assembly GCA_006491805.2). Classification (NCBI taxonomy): domain Eukaryota; kingdom Metazoa; phylum Arthropoda; class Arachnida; order Araneae; family Dysderidae; genus Dysdera; species Dysdera silvatica. Next base: position 93,819,415 of record QLNU02014802.1, read on the forward strand.
AGATAGCTAAGGATTCGATAATATTTTATCCGTTTCAATTCTCAGTTTGGATATGTATTATGATCTCGCTTCTGCTGTGTAGCTTTGTGCTCTCCGCTATGATGTTCCACAATTCGACAATGAAGCGAAATGCAAAGAACGTCTGTGGTAACATATTGTGCTGTCTTGAAATTTTTTCTGGCTCTCGGGATTTTAGAATAATCCGTGGGAATGTTAAAAGGGAAATATTCTGTGCTATCGTATTCTTATCTATGCGCATTTTAGTCTATTGCTTTTGCGCAGTTTTCTTATCGCTTCTGTTGGCACCACTTGAAGCCCTTTCTATTAAAACCTTCGGCGATCTTGGTCGAGCTGCAAAAATTGATAAAATAAAAATTGCACTACCAGGTAATAACAGTCATACAACTTCACGGTTACTAAGGAATCGGATACTAATGAGGCTCTTAAACACATTTTAGAAAATAATTACAGATATGTTCATGAGAGGAGCACCCACTTCTATGGGGAAGCCGGCGTACTTCTGTTGAAAGGATATGCTGTGGTTGATTCCACGAGATTCCTAACAATCCTCAAGGCCATTGATGAGGATATATTCATATCTGACGATATTTTGGAACAGGAGTTCGGCGGACTAAACTATCGGAGAGGATTTGCAGGAATTGAAAATTTTAACATGGCCGTTTTAAGAATTTTGGAAAGTGGACTTCAAGATTTTCATCTAAAGTTTTCGGCTTTTAAGATTCAAATAATGCTAGCAGAGTATACAAACCCATACCTAAAGGCAAAAGAAGATCTGAAATCCATCTCATTGTTAAATTTAAGAGGCTGTTTCGTTTTATATGCGACATGCATTTCTTTGACTATCATCGTATTCATTTGCGAAAAAGGTTTTCATAACAACAATCACAGGAAACGGAAACCTCAAAGGAGGAGGAGGAGGGTTTAATCCACTTAAAACCCATCATTGTCGTGTTCTGAAACGGAAATTAAGTTCTAAAATAAGACACCAATATACGTAGTTCTTTTGCAATATGCTCGTACTGCTGCTGGATCAATATTTTTGTGGGTCCGATACTGAAAGAATAGAACGGGCCCTAATTAAAATGGGCAATTTATTCGCAAGTTTTGTCGGAGATACAAAAAATGTAGAACTTTGGCCTTTCCCTAGTGATGGTCCACGCTTAGGGAGTCGGAAGACGTTGGAAATTGTCCGCAATTTTAAAGTAAGTCCGAGTACGAAACGCTAATGTTCTGTGGTCATTCATAATCCCCATCGATCAAACTTATTGTGTTTTAATGAACATGACTAAACATTAATAAAACACTATTTACTGGGAATTTGATGAAAGAGAGTTTTGCATAAATATATTGTCATAATTTACTACTCGGTGTGACTTAGGAAACGCTTTATTAACGTAAAATCACAATTGATATAATGAAGACTACGGTCTAAACATCAGATTAACATAACCTTTAAATTGCAGATTATTGTTATAGACAAGTTTAATTGTACTAAAATTTGAATTCACTTAGAATTCGATGATCATTGTATCATACTATCACTTGAATTTTAAGAAAATCGATCACAAAAGCCATGTCAAGTTCCTGTCATTTGGAATTATTCTCTTATTCGAAGAAGCTCGAAAAACGGCCCCTTGCCGCTTGCTTCGTTTTACAGTATTTATGAAAATTTTCTTTGTAAAATATTTCCAATATTCAATACATACAGTCATCAGTGGATCCCGTAACTCAGAAAAGCGTTAATTTACTGGACCTTTTAAAATGTAATTGTTTTGAAAGGCATAAGTGTTCTCAGAAATATTCCGGTTTCGAAAGCTAAAATGCTGGTTTTGTCATGTTTATGTCAGTTAAAATTTATCCTCGATAAAATACGTATATTTTTTGGTTTTCGTATTTTGAAATTTTCTGCATTTTGTAAAAACCTTTTTGGTGTTAAACGGCGTTAAATCTGGGGTCCATACAGTTTTTGTTTGCTGATAAAAGATGAAAATGTATTGGATTTAACGTTATACCGATCAACATGCATATCGCCTACGCTATATACGTGCCAAATACGGGTTCATAATAAGTGATTTTCATTTCAGTGTATTTCCTTTGTGTATTTTTACATCTTTTTTTTAGGTTCGAATAACTGTATTGTAATTTTCAACGGTTGATTGAATACGATCTTATTCTTTGATATAAATGCATAATGTACAACATAAAATCGATCACGACATCTGCTACATTACTTCATTCCTTGTCAATGCTTGTTTTGTTTAAGGATCTTACCTAATTGAAAGAGGGCCTCGTAAAAGAAGGTATTTTTTTCTGCTATCCTCAATTTCTAACTTAATCATATTCATATTATCCTAACTTTAAAAATAATTAGAATCATATCAAAACAGATTTATCAGCTGTAATTGTGTATGCGTTGAATTAATTATTTGTTGTTAATATTAAGGCACGTTTATAGTGCGTTTAAGGATATAACGAGAACAGCCCCTAAATTTCCTTTACTCTGTAGTTGTGGTATTCCACTGATAGTGTAAATATCGCGAATTGTCAAGGTAAATATCTTGATTTCTGAAGTGTTAGAGAATTTTTTTATTTAAAATTTTATAATTTTCATAGATATATTATTGCTAGTTTTCGTATTTTTTTGACATTGCATATTGTTTATTTCCCTGCCAACAAGTTTAACATCACGTATATTGATCATTAGATAATGGTTTTATAAAATGAAAAAAATTGCAAATAACCTGCCAAAAAGCATGCTTTACAATTGTAGTTCACTAGACAAGTATTTGTAGAAAATGAATAACTTTGTCGAACAATATGCCTATTTATTAGAAACTATTTACAATAATCAAAAATTGAAGTGTTTTAGTATAAATATATATATATATCAATTGTTTCGCAGTGCTTATATTGCAGTGTATATATATATATATATCGCGTTTTTATTGCGATGTCCTTATAACAATTGTAGTTTTTTCGATATTCTTATCCATAAGATTTAAACGACCTTAATCCGGGATCTAAAAATATAGCATACTGTAAAATCGATTATGATAATTTTTTCATAACCGTTTATGGTGTACATTTAGATTTTATTTAATATCTACGCTTGATGTGTGTCCAATTTACAAATCATTGCATCGGCACCTCCTTGAAACTAATGCTTTTTAAGGTAGCAATCCAAACATTTTCACACTCGTGTATTAGATTGTCATTATCACCCATGAATAAATGTGTCGTATCTTGTTACTTAAGGCACGTATATTTATATAAAGGTATAGCTACATTCTACATTGAAGAAGTGGTGAATGAAATAATTTGTCATTAACTGGGTTTTGAATTTTGTGACGAATTGGAGACAGATTTATGTTAAAAACTATAAAATGGTTTTATCTATATTATTGCCGTGTTATTTATTATGTACCTCTCAGCAAGCAAAATCCAGAAACCGATGTTAATCATTACTAGATAACGTGTTTGTGGAAATTGAAAAACTGGGATGTATGGCAAAAATATCCACGCAACCTTCCTTTTTTAGGTAAGTGTATCTAGAAAAATGCATGTCTAGACTTTGTGGAAAGATTGGTTTATTTAAAAAATTATTATATATGATGCGGATGCATTTGGGATAATAACCTAAACAAGTTTGCACCACCTTAATGAGTAGTAATGTGTAACATTTTGTGTATTTAAAAACCACTACAGCTGATGCCAATGTGTTTTAAGATAATAATTCAAGCAATTTCAAGCTTTCTTGATGTATAATGGCATTTCATCTCTTTAGAATTGTTGTATCGTATATTTCGATATTTTCTTAAAATGCTGTAAGTATTTTATCTCTTGCAAAATAATTTAACGTATTATATAATCGATATGGAATTTTCTTCGATACTGTATTTCATGTTCACTCCCATATTCTTTACAATGTATAAATGTTTGTCTAACGTTTTCTTCTTTCACAAATATGTTGGAAATGCTAAACTAAAACAGGATCTGTGTTTGCTAATTTAGCTTAGATTGTGTGTTTCCTACAAATTGGCGAAATAAATGTATTTCAAGTTTTTTGATGCATGGCATTTATATTGCAAGCTTAAAATTCTGGTATGTGTCTTATTGTTAGGTTATTATGCATACTTATTTTCGATATGGTTTATTATATAGTGCTGAGCATTTTTTCCACATTTTCTGGGTATAGTGCCAAGTTCTTACCACTCTCCTACAACTGTATTTTATTTTGTAATGTTTTGGTCGGTAAGGTTAGCTATTTTTTTGTTTCTGATACACAAATATATATATATAACATGTAGCTTAACTGATTAGGATATTTTCTGCGTTATTGCATTTCATGTGCATTCTCATACCTTAAATGTACGAATATGTGTTCTTCGGCTTATCTTCTGTAAAACCGTTGAAAATGCCGCAAGCAGTCTATCTCGGCTTTGTTATTCTCTCCAGTTGCTTTACGGCATGGTTTTTGTAAAAGTACCGTGTGTCAGAAAATTGATGTTCTCATTTTAATTACTGTATTGTCGCTTAATGATTTTATGACGGATGAAATAATCGTTTTCTTCAAAATATGAGTCATATAATTGGGCACAAAGTTTTGTAACCGCAGTAGAAATCACGATGTAATGTAATCAATTAACAGTTCTTGTTTCACAATCGCATTTTACGTCATTCCTCACTTTATTACAGAATTGAATTTACTGTGTCCCGTTTTCACTGAACACAGCCTTTCAAGTATTTCAGTGCCGTATCGTGGGAGATGTCACCGGGGCGGAAGTCCCGGTCGCAAAATCTCAGTATTAGAGTGGTGGAAGTGGGTGCTAACGTGTTTTAGCGGGCGCAATATTTAACTTGCCCTGAGCGCTGGCAACACACGCAATGCCGCTGAAGTAAAAGTTTAATAAAATAACATTTGTTGCTTCTGCATCATATCGTTGTTTATTCCAAATATTTTTTTCTTACACAAACAGTACGCATTAACATCAATAGAATACTGAGACCAAGACTTAAGCTGACGTTTTAGATGCTTTTAAAGTCCGAGTCTTTTCTACTCCTTTGATAAATCTGAAGTTCGACGTTAAATAAGGAAAAGTGATTTTTATCAAGCTGTGTATGTCATCCAGTTTTATAAGTGGTGTTCCCTTGAGCTAAAGTGAGGTGGAAATAATGACGTATGGTTATTTTTTTTTTGTTTGTTTCGAAATCAGGGAACATGAGGTGGGAAACACACTTGTCGGTATATCTGTTTCGACTGATATTGATAAGATATTCAAACATGAATGAAAGCTTTTATTTAATGATTGTTCTTGTTTCACGATCTTTTCGATTACGCCTGGTTTTAAGTTACACTTACCTTCTAAATTGTATTATGTATTTATAAATATTTTTCATTACAATTAGACATGTGGAATATTACGTGTAGGCAGGACTACAAGACAAGACACCTCTCATTATTATAAAAGAACTAAAAATGGACAGATGCTGAAAATTCAACCGAAACTTACACAATTCATCGAAATAGCTATAGTTTATGTTATTCAAGGGGATCAAAAATCGTACAATATTACACTAGAATACAAAATACTATCAATTTTCAAAAATTGAGGCCATTGTTTGTTGCCTACACCGCACGCCAGGTAGTCTATAATCCTTGTGCAGATGAAAGATAGAGGAACCTGATTGCGGACATTTCCATCAGAAGGTTGCTGAAGGTGATGATGGAAGGTCTTAGATAAACACAACGAAGAAAGTATTTATTGGGGCTTGTGGAGAGTGCACATTACAGAAAACTAGCGTAAATTCATGCTCAGCAATGCATGGGAGATCCGATTAGTGCATATTGTGGCCAAAAGTTATGAACTAAGAGAGAGAGAGAGAATGTACCCTGGCTGCAAACATTTCTCTACTGAATTTTTGGGTTCATTCCTCTGTTTGCCAGTGCCGAATTTTCCAATAGACTCTACTAGGCTAGGACGGCAAAATTTTGTGTATTGAGTCTGATACAACAAAATCAATACCATATGATATAATCAGATGTTTTGCCGAGAAGAAAGCTAGACGTCATGCTTTCCATTTAAATACCAGCGTTCGATGTGCTTTTATTTTTTTGTTAAAATTAAAATTTATTTCAATAAAATTGAATTTGATTTATTATATACCAAGAAGAAATAATACTTCAATATAAGTTAATATTGTTTAATGTTTATGTTTCAATTTATGAGTTTGTTTTTCAACATTTTTACTGTCAATACAAAAGTTTTGGGCGTATATTGAATGTAGCAATTTTTATGTTCTTACCACTGATTGGAGGGCGGACGGGTAGGAAGGCGCATTAAATGTGGCCCTGGGGCGTTGAAATGGTAAATTCGCCCATGGTATTTGTGAACAAAAGCCATGTGGTCACATATTGGGCCAGTATTGGATAAGATTTTACACCTGGCATTTGAGTAATGTCTGTGTTACCTATTGTAAGGAGAAGTCATAGTGCTACAAAACAAAATACATTTGTACATACCATAACTGTCTTTCGGCTTAAGCGTTTGCGTTCAGATATAACCAATATGCCTGATTTCAAATTTTCACATGACCTTTGGCATTACGTTAGAATGTATTTTAGTTTAACTTTAAGATGGCGTATAACCTCTGAAAAATAAATAAATATTTATATAAGAAGGGTAGAAAATGTCTGAGTACTAAGAATTACAGTTGAATACAAGCAAAGAGTTTTCTACTAAATCAAACAACAGTATTAATTAACGTTTATTGGCGTGATCAGATGGTGAAACGTTCGAAAGAAAATAAATATTTCTGCGTTCGGTGGGACCTGAACCCACGACCTTCCACTTGCCGGGCGGAGGCTCTACCCACTGAGCTACGAACGACAATCTAATCTCTTTACGAACGTATATAAAGACTATTTACTGATGATGTACATACATATGCTGCAACGTGCATTTCGATCAATTTAATACCAGTCTCTTTGCAATTTGGTTTAAATAGTAGTCTATGTACTACACCATTCTGCGAAATAACTGGCAACAATATATATACGTTCGTAAAGAGATTATATATTGTCCTTCGTAGCTCAGTGGGTAGAGCCTCCGCCCGGCAAGTGGAAGGTCGTGGGTTCAGGTCCCACCGAAGGCAGAAATATTTATTTTCTTTCGAACGTTTCACCATCTAATCACGCCATACCATCGGCGTTGGTATCACTACGCCAATAAACGTTGATTAATTGACATTGTTGTTTGATTTAATCTGCGTAGTGTTCGATTTATATAAAAGTTTTCTACTAGTTTGGAAAATTTTCTAAGATTTTTCAAATTGTAAAATGTTCAAAAACATCTACACTTCTACGGTATCTATGATTAGCATCCTTAAAAGTAAACCTGAATAAAGAAACAGTTGGGACATAAGGGGGAATCCATTGATTTATTGATTTTTTTTTAAGTTTAACGATAAACATAAGCAAAAATCAAACGATGTGATTGGTGTATTTAGTTTCCTAATCTTTAATTTAAAAAATTATAATATCCGAAACTTATATCAACGTTAGGAAATTTTCCGAAAATTAGAACAATTTTTATTTTATGTAGGCTATATCATACAATCTGCATTGTGATATCTTTTTCTTCTTATTAAAAAAGGCTTACGGTGGAAACTGAATTGCGAAAAACTACTTCTACTAATAACAGGACATGAAACACTCATTCAAAGATTAATTCAGGCTAAGCTCATTTTCTCTTATGAATTTTAAATCCAGTAACCTCTCTCTCCAAAAACGCTTTAATGAACGACATTTATTTATCGACCGTATTTTGAAGTCCCGGCAAAAGCTTCATAGAACGGCACACATCTCCCGATTAATGTTACTTTCTGTTTGCGCAGAATTCAAATGACTTGTCCTCAATCCCTTTAGAATGCCACAAGCATTTTTCCCTTAATTTTTATATGGTTATGATTGGTAAGATTAGGCAGGCAAACCTGTCATCTTACAGTCAGCAAAGCGTGTCCACCTACATGCAACAAAATCATAAATCTGCCTCTGCTAATGATAGGATATAAAATATTTACAGAGGAACGCGTATGTTGCAATACTCGGAATAGAAGTGGCCTTAGAGTAAGGCGAACTAGGCGAACACTAAATGCCTTTCGTCCTCGTAGGTCTCCCGTAATACCTTCTTAGTTGCATTAAATATTCGAGTCGATATATATCGAGTCGATAGTGGGATTCGCTTTGATATCAATGGTAAGGTACGGGACGTAGTCATGTGAAGCTGTAGCGCGGAAAATTCTTTATGGTAACATTAGTCATATCAAATGATGTCTTTCACGAAAACATTTATATATTAGCATATGATCGATCTATTTCCAGTTTATTCGATGGCGCTTTACAACGCAAGGGTAAATAAGGTCGCACACCTGCTGGAACCTACAGATTTCTTCCTACAGAATCCAAACCTCGGCTGCCTAGGGAAATAAAACCCTGGACCATGACAGGCAAAGGCGGATCCAGAAATCTTTCAAATATGGTCGGCTGGTTCCTGGATTCTTAATTTATATAATGAAATATAACCGATCAAGTGTTTTTGTTTCACCCCCACATTTTACGTCATTCCTTACTTCATTACATGATTGCATTTACTGTCCCACGTTTAAACTGTGAACACAACCAAACAAGTAGTACCTGTTAAATATATATATTTTTCCTTCTCGTATCACATCGTCACTTAATCCAAGTGTTTTTTCTTATGCAAATAATACATAGTGACATCACGAGAATATTGGGACCCAAAACCTTATGATGACGTTTTACACGCTTTTAAAACCTTAAGTCTTTTCTCCACTTTCGATAAATCTGAAATTTGACATTTAACAGGGAAAAGTGGATTTATGAAGCTATGTAAGACATCTAGTTTTAAAGGTGGCGTTACCTTAGGCTAGAGTAAGTTCTAAAATAATGACGTATAGCGATTTATCTTTCAGGAAATCAGAGAAACATGAAGTGGGAAAGACGCATGACGTCGGTTTATTTGTATCGACTACTATTGGCAAGGTATCGAAATATAAATGAAAGATTTTATTTAATGGTCATTATTGTTCCACGATCCTTTCAGTTACGTTTGGCTTTTAGTTGCACTTACCCACTGAATTGTTCCGTATATTTAAAAGTAGTTTTCATTACATTTAGGCATGCGGAAAAATGTATGTAGGCAGTACTGAAAGGCAGGACATTTCTTATCATTATAAAACAACTATAAATTGACATATGCCGAAAATCGAATTGAAACTTAAAAAATTACGGAAATCGCTACAGCTAATCTTATTGAAGGATTTCAAATTTTTTAAACTATTGCACTAGAATACAAAATAATGTCCCTTTTAAGAAATCGAATACATGTTTATATGGGAAAGGTATATTTATTGTAACGAATACTAGTCTTCGAGTTTTATACTCCCAACGGTGTTATACTTTTAAGTACCTCTAAAAGTGTACTAGTAGTTACAAACTTCTAGTTTAGTCCAGGAAGTGATATAATTTGGCATTGGTCAACATTGGCAAAAACACACAATATTAGGCTCAATTGTTTATTGTAGTCGCAAGGTTACAACCATAACTATAACGTTCTCTAGAACATGTGTTCCAGCCCATGATTCGGCAACATAACGGATACTGGAACAACCCCGGTAAACGCACCAGTACTGGAACTACGGCAAAGATCCCTTGAATTCGTCATAAACTCGCTGGCAAGGACAGCTTTTCGAACCGCTCCACCGGAGTAGTCAAGCTACAGATATTTAATATCATTAGCTATACGAGAATGTAACATCTAAACCATTCACAGCGTTAATAATTAAAATATTTAACTATCATCAACATGGATTGCTAATCCAGAAGCTAACTTCTGAGAACTTTACTTCAACTAGAATTCTTTAACCAAAGGGTTCAATCAACTGTCTTCTTTAAATCAAGAATCGTAATGATGGGATTTCGACCTCAACTATTACTTTATAGCTACAGCTCCATACTAGTTAACAGTTGACAGTTCATTATTCCCCAACAGTTCTAATTTATATTCGCATTAGCATTATTTCCATTAACAATAGCAGTAACATAATAGAAACAGAGTATCAATTAAACTATAATGATTAACGCGTTTACATCACCATTTCCGTTAGTAGAAGTCCTTCAAAGTCTCTCTTCAAGGGCAAAAATATCCAGCTCGACCGAAACGCACATGTAGCTTCTTAAGGATAAATGCCTTCAAATTACCACGCTGGCATGATTACTATCAGTGAACAACATTGAGAGATTCCCATCAACATTAGCACTTCAAGCCACTACTTACTAACAAGAAACAATCGGTCGCAACTAAATCTTAATCTTGGCCTGACGCCACAACACCTTCTATTCTCACCCTGACATGACCTTACGTTAAAAGCTAAGCAAAAACGAAATAATAAAACGGCAAGCCCTTGGCTTGCTAACGAGCGAAAAGCAAGTAAGCTACAAGTAATTAGAAGTGCTCCCTGTAACATCTCGACAAATCGACCTTTAATAGTTCAGCTTCGTTACACAAACATGCAAAACAGGAAATGCTGGACTGACGTCATCCCGACTCCGATGCCTCACAACGGTTACTAAAAAATGGTTAAAATCCCGAAACTTAACGTAAACATTTTGAATTAATACGCGAAATACACGCAAAAATATCAGAGATTCCAGGAATCCATACTAAAATTATTGTGGATTCAAAAAGTGTCTCGAATCCACGAAGTCGGAGACAATGGTAGCAATAATTTTGAGTTGTATCTTATTAGTTTGAATAATTATATGAAATATCTGCTTTACATATCAAATGTTAAGAGTATGATATGTGGTTTTTTTTTTTACCAAATATTCCTTTCTTAGTAAAGGAGGGAGGGGGCGGCAGTACAGGCTGTGCGTAAGGGCGGCAATTTTATAAATCTATCACTGGTTACATCCTTTAGAAGCTATGAAAGGAATAATTTCATTCCTATCTCACAGATGGTAGCACAAGCACAGACATTAATCATTGCTATTTGGCGAGTTTTCATGCAAAATCATTGGTTGCTCCGATATTGACCGTTACTGATGGTACGTCTACTTCGTTGAATTTGATTTTTTGTCTTAAAAAATGAAACTAACGTTTAATGATTAAATAAATGCAAATTTTAACTATATAATCCAGTTTTAATCATGTTTTTTCAGAATTGAAATATTATGTATCCATACGTTCACTGGCGTACGCAGAGGGTGTTGATGGAGGTTGTAGCCCCCCATTGCAATGAAATGTTGTATATTTAACATAGGAATACATGGAGTTGTAGCTCTGTAATACCCCTTATGAACTTTCTGCGTACGCCAATGCGTATAGTTAAACATACGGCTTAATTTCTAACAAAAAAAAAGTGCAGGAGCCCTAATATTATGATAAATCGATTAAAAAATCGAATGGCTGCAAAAGAATCGATAAATCATATCAATTGTTTATGTCCATTTTTCTGGACAACAAAATGCTTGACCTTAATCTCAAATTTATTACTTTTTCATGACAGCGTCTATTTAGGGGTTCTGGCTAATATTTAAATAATCGCTGAAAATGAGAAGGTACCGGAGTCGGGCTGCGGTGGGCTCCCGCTCAGTTTAAGCCCTCGTCACACTACCCGATAAGAGTATGACATTCTAGAATACAGTACGCTTTATAGTGAATTTTACAGTAATTTAATTTTAACTTAAAATTATATTTTTAGGTAAATTTTTAATAAAATGAGTGCTCAAGGAATACCTACATCATCTTTTTATGGGAACAAACGTAACGTAGTCATTGTTCCAGTAACAGCTGCATTTTCGGATGTAAGTGATGAATCATCAGATGGGGAGGATTTTTCTTGTGTGGACCCTGATGAAAATTTTGACACAAGGGTAATTTTATCATCACTTAGAGCATTTAAAAACGCCTAATTTTATGATGGATTAAGTTTAATTGGCTATAACTTATGCTTAGCGTACGAACCAGTTATTTATATGTTCAATAAGCTCCAGATTATATATATTTGATAATATATATTTTTTAATATTTTATATAAATAATTTAAGTTTTTATGTCTATGATTTTTTTTTTTAAATTAAACATTTCATAATTTTAAGTGGCTTTGGCTAAACATAAACTTCTAGCTGCATACGACAGTTTCGATACTGATGTGCATACTGATGTGCCCACAACCAGCTGTACAACAAACGAACCTCGTAGGAGAAACGAAAAGGCAAAACCTAATTTAAAATGGTTAAAAAAAGGATATAAATTTTTTTGAAACTGCAAGTGTAGAGTATGAATATACAGATGAAGTAGGTACATCTTTACTGTACAGGGTTGTCGAAATTAAACTTCCCCAACTCAGAAGACGGTGTAGGGCGTTGTATAGGTTATAGGCCATGAAATTTGGACAGCAGACACTTCAGATCATGCGTTCGATTGTATGAAAAAAAAAAATTGATTTATTGAAAAAAAATATTTAGTACAAAAAATCATCGATAGACGACGCTGTAACACCAGTGAAACGTGATTTGCAGAAACCTAGCCTCTGTGCAACCTATGCAAATGGCGAATCTGATAAAAGATTAAGACAGGCGCTGCATGAGAAAGAGTTTCCAGTTCGCTGATGCACAATGCCGACTTCGAAAGACAAAGCTGTGTTAGTGAAGCTTTTCTACCAGAATGACGAGAACTCGTCTGCTGCAATAAAAGCATTTCGACGGCAGAAGAACCTACGCCGAGGACCAATGATCAGGCGTGCTCTAATTGACATGATGAAAAAATTCGAGACAACCGGTCAGCTTGGAATTTCACCATGTAGAGGACGAAAACCTGTAGACTCTGCAAGCGTGGAAGATGTGGCTACGGCGGTCGTGGAAGCAACTAGCCAAGACCCTCGTGGTGTTGTGAGTGTACCAGCTATTTCTCGTGCTGTTGATATGCCCTATTCCACCGTTTGGCGATGAATTGTGGGTTATTATCCTTACAAAATCCATAGTCTTCACCAGCTGTATGACCGGGACGCTGAAGTTCAGCAAATATTTGCACTGCAGTTCCTTACACGAATGGCAGTCGATGCCGCTTGGCCATGAAACATTCTGTGGACGGATGAGGCGCACTATTAACTGAATGGAAAAGTGAATACGCACAACTGCTGAATTTGGGCAACAGAAAACTCACCCTCAATCTATCAAGTGCCCTTGCATCCTGCAAAAATTACGGTATAGTGCGGTTTCACTTCAACGTTCATCATTGGGCCTTATTTTTTTAGGAGATGACTCCAACAGGGTTTAAAACCTGTTCCGTCAATGGACAACGCTATCGGGACATGTTGACAACTTTTATGATCCCAGAACTTCAGTAACGTCACCGCGTCCAGGACACTATTTTTATGCAGGACGGTGCACCTCCCCATATTCATCGTGGCATTCAATAGGTGTTACGGCAAACTTTCACCGCTGCACGGATGATCAGCCGTTGTTTTCCAACAAGTTGGCCACCTAACTCACCCGATCTCACCCCGTGTGACTTTTGGTTATGGGGATTCTTAAAGGATCAGGTCTACCGAGAACAACCCGCAACCCTGTCACATCTGAAAGACTGTATTCGTCTCCATGTTCGTGGACTTCATGCGGACTTCCTGCGTTCAGTTGTAGAACACAATGTTTTGCGATTGGACATGGTTGTGCATAGCCATGGCGAACATATAGAACAACTATAGAACACTTTGTCGTGCCGCAGAGCCGTCTATCGGTGATTTTTTGTACTAAATTTTTTTTCATAAATCTCGAATGCATGACCTGAAGTGTCCGATTTCCAAATTTCATGTCTCTATGGCTACTACATGTCTCTATGGCTCTACACAGCCCTCTGAGTTGGGGAAGTCTAATTTCGACAACCCTGTATTATAAACGTTTCTATACTGATAACTTGATTTCAAATATTGTTCATCACATCAATTTATACAGTGTGCAAATGAGTGACAAATCCATCGATACAAATGTTTTTGAAATGACAGATTTTTTTTTCCATTTTTGTTTTAATTGGAAATGTTAAGTTACCGAGTTATAAAGATTATTGTGCTGCATCATGAGCGCCCGTATAAGTAATTCTAAGGGGTGGTGGGGACTCAGAAAAATTATTTCTTTCTTATCACGGCTGTAAAACAGTTTAATGAATGTACAAGATACTAAAATGCTACAAAAGTAATTGATACTGCTTGACAATTAGTAATGAGCTAAAAAGTACCTTATTTTAAAATGTACTTGTAAAACCTTTGAAACTAAATGCATAGCAGAATTAGGCAAATAAAATTTTTGAACGGCTACGAGGGGCTAGAACCCCTACCCCCCATATGGGCGCCCATAGGCTGTGTCAATAAGAGTTCAAAAAATTGCGGATGTGATGACGCAAAAGAGGTTTAAAGTGCTACGAATATACATCCATTTCAATGATAATTCTTTGGCTGAAAATTAAAGTGATTGATTTTTCAAAGCTCGCCCACTATTAGATTTCATAAGAAACAGTTGCCTTACCATTCGGAATGAGGAAGAATTTTCGATTGATGAAGCAATGGTCCTTTATAAAAATAAAAAAGCTGGGACCTTAAGACAAAATATAAAACGCGAGGCCCACAAATGGGGTTTTAAATTTTCTAATGAGGTAATTGTTATAAAATGAGTTGACAATAAATGTGTTACAATTGGAAGTATATATGCTGGTGTTCCACCAATATCAAAAGTGAAAACGTATGACAAAAATGAAGAAAAGTAGATGTACCATGTCCAGCCGTTGTAAGACAGTACAACAAGCATATGGGCGGGGATGATACTTCAAATATGATGGTTGAAATTTATCGTTCGCCATGCAAAGTGAAAAAAGTAGTATTTTCTATTTTTGGTTACATGTTGGACTTAAGTGGATTTAAGAAGAACAACGTTTTAGGTGTAAGAGAAAAAATTTTAACACATTATTCGACGTACGTTTCGGACGGGCAATGGCCGTCCCTCGTCAGGAATTCGAGTGATCTAAAATTAAACAGAAATGAAGCATTGCTGTATCAGAACTGGAGTCATTTCAGTTCTGATAAATTTCAGTTCATCTAAAAGTTTTATACTTACCAGTTCTTATTTTCGTTTATTTCTGATTTTTCCTTTTAATAAATATTGATTTTGGAAATTATGTAATGTTAGTTTTTATCCCTTATTAGGCAATGTTACCATATATCGTTACAGCTTATAACTCAAAAACTATTAGTTGGAATTTTCTCTTTAAATATGAACTATATATATTTATAATTATTGTTAATTTTAAATTATCTATTACATATACATACAAGCAGACTAATATATTGAACGTTAAAAAAAATTCATAAACTGACGTTTGCATTTAAGATATGTAAATTTTAGTATACCTCTCAATAATTTTCATTATCTTTAACATAAAGTAGATAAAGACCCAATCCTCTGTAAAAAAAACCGAAGAACCATCATGTATACTGGATCTACTGTAAAAAGCTATTTTGAGTACATTTTCAGCGTCAAAAAACAATTTGCATTGTTATGTACAATTTTATACAAGACAAAAAATTTAAAATAAAATTCTGCAACAATTTATTTTGAGAAAAAATATTTTTCAGGGGGGGGCTGATTATATTTCCAGCGGGATCAACCCCACTAGCCCCAGTCTAGCTACGGCTCTGGCATATATGATTTTCACTTTTTAAAGTGAAGCTAAATATGGAAATATTTAGGACATGGTTGGAGAAGGGTTTTCTGAGATATCCAATATCTTGCTGAAAAATTTTCGTTGATTGACTGCATAGCTTGTGGGTTCGAATTTTTCTAATTCATATATTTTCTATTTACGTCACACCATTGCCGAAACCTGTCTTATTATTATAGAACTTTCAGAAAATTTTAGGGTAAGCTTTATTCAATAATAAATTATTTCTCTTGCCAATACAAAAACGCTCTTGTTTCCCATTGATCGATAACTTTGTGCCTTACACACCAATGGTAAACAAAATTCTGGAAATTAAATATATATTTTTATAACTATTCAGGTATTTTTAAACCAAATTTCTCGATTGCGTGCCTTAATATAAAAGATTGCCAGAGAGAGACTAATAAGGGAAATAGTCGTCAAAACTCAAATATTAAAGTTCTCGAATAGAAGGTCTTGGTGTCGAGAATTACTACAATTTGGTATTTAGAATATTTTCATGCATGTGCTCACCTATCAGAAAAACTCAATATGCAAGAAAATCATTTGTTTTGGCAGATAATCGCCGCAACCTAATAGCAAACAAATTGTAATGGGTAGCCTTTCCAAAACAAGAGAAATAGTTATTTAAAACGGAGTCCTTGAAAAAATCTCCTTTACCGATAATATAAACCTAGTAATTTTCAAAACACATGGAACTTTCCTCAAGCTATCAACGCGTTGCTATATTCCGAATTGCTGATGGTCCTACACACGAAAGGCGAAAATTTGCAGATTTTTATGCATTGTGTTTAGCGAGCTATCTATTTAAGCCCCAATTACCTGCATTCCATTCAAAAGCAGTGCACGTATCAGACGGCAGCGAAGTAGAAAATATGCTTATTTCGAATATAAATTTGTATTTTCATAACACAACGAGCAGAAGGAACAAACGTTGCCATAGCAAATGCTTTATTTCTCTGTCTGTCTGAAATAAAATTGTCGCATTGAAGTCGAACCATTGCTATTGTAATAGCGTCCCTCTAAACTTTGCTACAACTGAAACTAGTAAATTGTAAATTCTGGTTTACCGTATTAGCTGATTCACACAAATTTGCGTATATAAAATGGATTCAGTCCGCCTTGCACTTTGCAATGATACGAATTATTATATCCTTCGTGAAATCGGACCAAGAAAATATGAATGTACGCAAGGATGTAGATTCGTGGACTTCCTGTCGCAAGCAATGAAACTTAAGTTTAATATTGTACTTCCGGAAGTGCTAAGCACGCCGGGAATGCCTGCAAATAACGGCGACTGCAAATTTCGCGATATGTTACGTTATAATAAATCGGATTTTACAGATCGAATGGGCTTTTCATACGAAGCGTTCAAAATGGCGGATTTTTCTTCACCTACCAGCATAAATTCAATCACGTTTGCAATTAAACCAGGTGCAGAGATAGCTAAGGATTCGATAATATTTTATCCGTTTCAATTCTCAGTTTGGATATGTATTATGATCTCGCTTCTGCTGTGTAGCTTTGTGCTCTCCGCTATGATGTTCCACAATTCGACAATGAAGCGAAATGCAAAGAACGTCTGTGGTAACATATTGTGCTGTCTTGAAATTTTTTCTGGCTCTCGGGATTTTAGAATAATCCGTGGGAATGTTAAAAGGGAAATATTCTGTGCTATCGTATTCTTATCTATGCGCATTTTAGTCTATTGCTTTTGCGCAGTTTTCTTATCGCTTCTGTTGGCACCACTTACAGCCCTTTCTATTAAAACCTTCGGCGATCTTGGTCGAGCTGCAAAAATTGATAAAATAAAAATTGCACTACCAGATAATAACAGTTATACAACTACCCGGTTACTAGAGGGATCGGATACTAATGAGGCTCTTAAACACATTTTAGAAAATAATCACAGATATGCTCATGAGAGGAGCACCAATTTCTATGGGGAAGCCGGCGTACTTCTGTCGAAAGGATATGCTGTGGTTGATTCCACGAGATTCCTAACAATCCTCAAGGCCATTGATGAGGATATATTCATATCTGACGATACTTTGGAACAGGAGTTTGGCGGACTAAACTATCGGAGAGGATTTGCAGGAATTGAAAAGTTTAACATGGCCGTTTTAAGAATTTTGGAAAGTGGACTTCAAGATTTTGATCTAAAGTTTTCGGCTTTCAAGATTCAAATAATGCTAGCAGAGTATACAAACCCATACCTAAAAGCAAAAGAAGATCTGAAATCCATCTCATTGTTAAATTTAAGAGGCTGTTTCGTTTTATATGCGACATGCATTTCTTTGACTATCATCGTATTCATTTGCGAAAAAGGTTTTTATAACAATCACAGGAAACGGAAACCTCAAAGGAGGAGGAGGAGGGTTTAATCCACTTAAAACCCATCATTGTCGTGTTCTGAAACGGAAATTAAGTTCTAAAATAAGACACCAATATACGTAGTTCTTTTGCAATATGCTCGTACTGCTGCTGGATCAATATTTTTGTGGGTCCGATACTGAAAGAATAGAACGGGCCCTAATTAAAATGGGCAATTTATTCGCAAGTTTTGTCGGAGATACAAAAAATGTAGAACTCTGGCCTTTCTCTAGTGATGGTCCACGCTTAGGGAGTCGGAAGACGTTGGAAATTGTCCGCAATTTCAAAGTAAGTCCGAGTACGAAAAACTAATGTTCTGTGGTCATTCATAATCCCCATCGATCAAACTTATTCTGTTTTAATGAACATGACTAAACATTAATAAAACACTATTTACTGGGAATTTGATGAAAGAGAGTTTTGCATAACTATATTGTCATAATTTACTACTCGGTGTGACTTAGGAAACGCTTTATTAACGTAAAATCACAATTGATATAATGAAGATTACGGTCTAAACATCAGATTAACATAACCTTTAAATTGCAGATTATTGTTATAGACAAGGTTAATTGTACTAAAATTTGAATTCACTTAGAATTCGATGATCATTGTGTCATACTATCACTTGAATTTTAAGAAAATCGATCACAAAAGCCATGGCAAGTTCCTGTCATTTGGAATTATTCTCTTATTCGAAGAAGCTCGAAAAACGGCCCCTTGCTGTTTGCTTCGTTTTACAGTATTTATGAAAATTTTCCTTGTAAAATATTTCCAATATTCAATACATACAGTCATCAGTGGATCCCGTAATTCAGAAAAGCGTTAATTTACTGGACCCTTTAAAATGTAATTGTTTTGAAAGGCATAAGTGTTCTCAGAAATATTCCGGTTTCGAAAGCTAAAATGCTGGTTTTGTCATGTTTATGTCAGTTAAAATTTATCCTCGATAAAATACGTATATTTTTTGGTTTTCGTATTTTGAAATTTTCTGCATTTTGTAAAAACCTTTTTGGTGTTAAACGGCGTTAAATCTGGGGTCCATATAGTTTTTGTTTGCTGATAAAAGATGAAAATGTATTGGATTTAACGTTATACCGATCAACATGCATATCGCCTACGCTATATACGTGCCAAATACGGGTTCATAATAAGTGATTTTCATTTCAGTGTATTTCCTTTGTGTATTTTTACATCTTTTTTTTAGGTTCGAATAACTGTATTGTAATTTTCAACGGTTGATTGAATACGATCTTATTCTTTGATATAAATGCATAATGTACAACATAAAATCGATCACGACATCTGCTACATTACTTCATTCCTTGTCAATGCTTGTTTTGTTTAAGGATCTTACCTAATTGAAAGAGGGCCTCGTAAAAGAAGGTATTTTTTTCTGCTATCCTCAATTTCTAACTTAATCATATTCATATTATCCTAACTTTAAAAATAATTAGAATCATATCAAAACAGATTTATCAGCTGTAATTGTGTATGCGTTGAATTAATTATTTGTTGTTAATATTAAGGCACGTTTATAGTGCGTTTAAGGATATAACGAGAACAGCCCCTAAATTTCCTTTACTCTGTAGTTGTGGTATTCCACTGATAGTGTAAATATCGCGAATTGTCAAGGTAAATATCTTGATTTCTGAAGCGTTAGAGAATTTTTTTATTTAAAATTTTATAATTTTCATAGATATATTATTGCTAGTTTTTGTATTTATTTGACATTGCATATTGTTTATTTCCCTGCCAACAAGTTTAACATCATGTATATTGATCATTAGATAATGGTTTTATAAAATGAAAAAAATTGCAAATAACCTGCCAAAAAGCATGCTTTACAATTGTAGTTCACTAGACAAGTATTTGTAGAAAATGAATAACTTTGTCGAACAATATGCCTATTTATTAGAAACTATTTACAATAATCAAAAATTGAAGTGTTTTAGTATAAATATATATATATATCAATTGTTTCGCAGTGCTTATATTGCAGTGTATATATATATATATATCGCGTTTTTATTGCGATGTCCTTATAACAATTGTAGTTTTTTCGATATTCTTATCCATAAGATTTAAACGACCTTAATCCGGGATCTAAAAATATAGCATACTGTAAAATCGATTATGATAATTTTTTCATAACCGTTTATGGTGTACATTTAGATTTTATTTAATATCTACGCTTGATGTGTGTCCAATTTACAAATCATTGCATCGGCACCTCCTTGAAACTAATGCCTTTTAAGGTAGCAATCCAAACATTTTCACACTCGTGTATTAGATTGTCATTATCACCCATGAATAAATGTGTTGTATCTTGTTACTTAAGGCACGTATATTTATATAAAGGTATAGCTACATTCTACATTGAAGAAGTGGTGAATGAAAAAATTTGTCATTCACTGGGTTTTGAATTTTGTGACGAATTGGAGACAGATTTATGTTAAAAACTATAAAATGGCTTTATCTATATTATTGCCGTGTTATTTGTTATGTACCTCTCTGCAAGCAAAATCCAGAAACCGATGTTAATCATTACTAGATAATGTGTTTGTGGAAATTGAAAAACTGGGATGTATGGCAAAAATATCCACGCAACCTTCTTTTTTTAGGTAAGTGCATCTAGAAAAATGCATGTCTAGACTTTGTGGAAAGATTTGTTTATTTAAAAAATTATTATATATGATGCGGATGCATTTGGGATAATAACCTAAACAAGTTTGCACCACCTTAATGAGTAGTAATGTGTAACATTTTGTGTATATTTAAAAACCACTACAGCTGATGCCAATATGTTTTAAGATAATAATTCAAGCAATTTCAAGCTTTCTTGATGTATGATGGCATTTCATCTCTTTAGAATTGTTGTATCGTATATTTCGATATTGTCTTAAAATGCTGTAAGTATTTTATCTCTTGCAAAATAATTTAAC
>QLNU02014802.1:93840641-93855926 GCA_006491805.2 Dysdera silvatica
GAAGATATCCTGGAGACAATTCACACCAGGAATCCTGCAGGGCAGTCCACAAATCCATAGGAGTTCAAAGTGGTGAAGATCTCTTCTGAACAGCACGTTGCAAGGCATCCCAGATATGCTCGATAATGTTCATGTCTGGCGATTTAGGTGGCCAATGGAAGTGTCTAAAGTCAGAAGAGTGTTCCTGGAGCCACTCGGTAGCAACTCTCGATGTGTGGGGTGTCGCATTATCATGCTGAAATTGTCCAAGTCCGTCGGAATGCACAATGGACATGAATGGGTGTAGGTGATCGGACATGATGCTTACGTATGTGTCACCTGTCAGAGTTGTCTCTAGACGTATCAGGGGTCCCATATCACGCCAACTGCATACGCCCCATACCATCACAGAAGCTCCACCAGCTTAACAGTCCCCTGTTAACATGTAGGGTCCATGGATTCATGAGGTTGTCTCCATACCCGTACACGTCCATCCGCCTGATGCAATTGGAAACGAGACTCGTCAGACCAGGCAACGTGTTTCCAGTCATCAACAGTCCAATGGCGGTGTTGGCATGCCCAGACGAGGCGTAAAGCTTTGTGCCGTGCAGTCAACAATGGTACACGAGTGGACCTTCGGCTCCGAAAGCCCATATCAATGATGGTTCGTTGAACAGTTCGCACGCTGACACTTGTTGATGCCCCAGCATTGAAATCCGCGGCAATTTGAGAAAGCGATGCACGTCTATCTCGTTTAACGGTTCTCGTCAGTCTTCGAATGTCCCGTTCTTTCAAGGTCTTTTTCCGGCCGCACCGCTGTCGGAGATTTGATGTTTTACCGGATTCCTGATATTCACGGTATACCCGTGAAATGGTCGTACGCGAAAATCCAAATTTTGTCGCTATCTCGGAGATGCTATGTCCCATCTCTCTTGTGCCGACTATAACGCCACGTTCAAAATCACTTAAATCTTGATAACCTGCCATTGTAGCGGCAAGAACCGATCTAACAGCTTTGCCAGACATCTCGTCTTATATAGGCGCTGCCGACCGCATCGCGTTACGCTGATTGGTTGCAAAGCTCCGTTATTTGCATACGCACGCCTGTACCAGTTTTTCTAGCACTTCAGTGTGTGTGTTATGGAGATTTTGTAAATTAAAATTTCAGGTTAAATTTCGATGATTGTGTTTAAAACATTTATGGTGCATTGCGTTGTGTTAATAATAATCAAATAGCAGAACAATGGCGACCTGTTAAATATAAAAATAATAACACCAGGGTCTTCAAAACAAACATGGAACTTTCTATATTAATTTCCTTTTTATTAAATTTATGGTAAACAAGAGAATGTATATAATTTTTCAATTTTTAAGCCTTCACAGTGCCATTTAAAATTTAGCGTATGACAAAATTTAACATACTATTAATTATAAATCAGGTAGTTAGACAGTGCCAATGGAAAATAACATTTAGAGCTATTAACGTACGAACATTTGTCACAGGACATATAGTTATCCATAGTCGGTATATCAACCGAGTATACAAAATTCCTCAACAAAAAACTCAAAACAAAATCTTGCGGGGGTATATAACCGCCCCGAAATAATTAATTTACATATTACATTATAGGTTTAAGGGGGGAGAAGGAGGCACTTATTATTGCAGGTTAAATGAAAGGAAAGAAAGGAATGTTACTTACATGTTACTTTGAGATCATCTTGGGTACGGATGGAAGTGGGAAGGGAACCTCTTCAAAAAAAACTTGTCACATTGTTATTTGCAAGCGGGATCGGGAAGTCTTTTGGGCCATGTTGCTTTTTAAAATTTTTGTCTCGCTCTCTCCGGCTCAGCCGCTCGTGATTGACCTCTTATCACTTCCCATCGAGGATTGTGATTGGCCAATTGAATTCTGACGTAAAATTTTTCCTAATTTTCAATTGGCCAGATTGACCCCACAGAGGGGAGAGCTGGCCTGGCTCTCGTTAAACTTCGAGCTGTCTTTCTAGACAGCTTTTGCCCATAAAACTGTGAGTTTATGAGACGTTCTTGGTGGCATTTCAAGAAGCTGGTTGTAGTATTAGACTTTTCTTATTGCCGGAGGTGACTGGGGAAGAACTTTAACGTTGAGAGATCCCGAAAGTATTGTGGGTGGTCTAGCTTATTTGCGCTGTGTGAGTCATACAACTTCCCCTCGACCAGGGATTTCTTTGAAGTTGTTTTGATTTTTTTTCTGTTCACTGGTCCTGAGAAGTTCAGTTTTATGACTTGAAAGGTCACAGGCGAAAAAAGGGTCCAGTGCTCCCACGGTATCGTTTAGTTGTTGAGAAGAAAATGGTGCAAGCTGGTATGGACTGTTTATCAGAAATGAGAGGAATGTTTAGTTTGTTATTTTAACGGCCTTACAGCCCAGCTGCACCTCGGAAATATTGGGAAATGGCGGTTAAGGAGGGTAACATGCATGAGAAAAAGGAACGTTACACTTTTAAAGGTTTAGCGGGTAAACAGGGAATTTTCAGATATGATCGCATAACGTTATACAATACATGCATCATATGGTGTGACAGAACAGAGACACTTTACTTATAGAAATAATTAATTTAATCAAACTCCGATTTTTATAAAAAAAAACTATACTGTTCCATTGATATTTAATGAATGTCCGGTGATGAAGTCTGATGATTACTTGAGGTTATATGAAGATGTTGCACTGGATTCGGGCTGAAGAGATTAAGTTGCTGCCACAGTAGTTGTACTGGATTCGGGCTGAAGAGATTAAGTTGCTGCCACAGTAGTTGTACTGGATTCGGGCTGAATGGATTAAGTTGCTGCCACAGTAGTTGTACTGGATTCGCGCTGAAGAGATTAAGTTGCTGCCACAGTAGTTGTACTGGATTCGGGGGAACATTAGATGAGGAACATTAATTGATATGGACATCATGGAGGGAATATACAATCACAATCTCGTCTGAAAAATTTAAAAAACAAGAGCGGCAGAATCTCGAAAAAATAAACACAACACTTAATGACATTGACACATATATTTGTACAATAGTGAGAAAGAGAGAGAGTGTGTGGTTTTTATTTTATTTTATTTTATTTATTTATTTATTTATTTTTTTTATTTAATTTAATTGTCCACCTCTGTGCTTATGTGTGTTTAAATTTAATTAGTCATTTTAAAAAGAGAATTTTGAATTTTCACCCTAACAGGAGATCGATGAAAAATCGTTATGACAACGATTTTTCATCGTCCTTCGAATATTTTAGAAATGCAGATTAGTTTTCAGAGTTATTATAACTTAACATTAAGCTAACGGTTGATGCGTGCTTTGTTTTTGAAGGTTTATAGACTGTTGCGATCTACACTAATAGCTCCGCTCGATATATTGATTAAAGTTCTGAAATCCCGGTTTTTAATATGCAAAAGCAATTTCGATTTGGAGTATAGTAATAAATTATTTACTTGAAATAAATCGTCAATGCCATGGTAATTACCAGGATGTGAATAATTGATAAAAGGACTTTACAACCTATAGCCCTAATATTTCGATATGCTCTGTTTTTCGGAAAGTATATTTCGAACTTTATCATTAGTGGAATTTACAGAATTTCAAGGCATATTTTTCACTATTTACTTTTTTAATTGGAGATATCCCAACATAGTATTTTGCAGAAAAAATGGTGTTTATCTACTACAATACTTAATTTTTCTACACAAGGATTTTTCTGGTAAGTGGATAAAAGCATCCCATTGTTCTTAATACCAGGACCGGCATTAGTTATTTACGAATCTAATCGGTCGTTTGTGGCCACCGACAAATAAAAGCTGCTAACTATAAAAAGGAGCCCCTCCTTTAAACTTTTATTTGCTATCAGCTTCTCCCACATCCCAGGGCTCTGGCGACCCTAACGATTTATTCTCTGTAAATACTTGCCATTCCACCAATATCCCCTATAACTTTATCGTATCTCTTCACGTATCAGAATATATTTTTAACTCTTTAGTTAAAGTAATTAACTCTTTAGTTGTGTAGTTTGTACTGTATTATACAATACATCTGTATATGTAAACAGTTTAAAAAATATTTCTGAAAGCAAAATATTTTGAAAATCTTGCAAAAGTAAAATATGTTCACGTCCTTCGATGTCATCAGCGTCCCATTCTCCAAAATTTTGAATAATATATTCGAAAAATTGATTTAACTCAGTCCCGTATGTTTGCACTTCATTAATTAAACGGGATTCATAATTCCATCTTGTAAGAGCTACGGATGGTAATTTCTCTGTAACGAATTGCTGTAGCTGATGCACTCTTTTAGATGATTTCGAAAAATAGGCAGTCACATTTCACTTAAAGTTAAAAAAAGTCGACATTCTTCGATTGCGAAAGAGCTTGTTGGAAAATTAAATTTAAAACATGCGCATTACAATACGCAAAAGTTCCCTGGTCTCTCTACCAAGCACTTTCTTATGTAAACCACTCACATGACCGCTCATCACATAGGCACCATCATAAGATTATCCAACCACTTTGCCGCAGATCTGAAATTCTTCAACTATACTCACGACGTGATTAAATAAACCAGCAGGTGTTCTATCCGAATTTACATCTGTCAATCCTTATCTTTACCTTTTCCTTCAGAAACAAACCGCAGAACTGTTGAAAGCTGTGATTTGCAAGTGAATTCCGAAGTTTCATCTAAAACGATAATCACGAATGATGCTGACTTCGGTTCATTTTTATTATCAAATTTATTAAGAATAATAAGTAAATAAATAATTATCAAATTATCAAATTTATTATGATAAACATTTTTGACATCCACGTTGAAGCTCTATCTAGAGCCTTTTTTTAGTGTATGAGAAAATGAAACATCATCCCCGTCCCAAAGTCGAACTTACAAGGGAACCCCTTTCGCTGTTCACTGCATTTTGATATCAGACCTATGGAAGATGATAGTGCTTGACTTCCTGATCACAAGTATGTAATCATTTGTCTGCTAAAATGATATGACAATTTTTTATGAATATTTGAAGTCCAAAAATGTCACTTTTTTCGCCAGGTTTGATATTTTTTAATCGCACTGTATGTGAGCAAAAACAGGTTTGAAGTCGGTAAGATTATGAAGGATCATCGTATTTAACGGATAAAAATAAAAAATTATGTCTCAGCTAATTTAAACAGTATAAAAAAATTAATATGAAAAATGAACTTTTAGCATAGATATTTGGCGAATTTGGCGACAATTTTGAAGGCTACGCCAGATTGTCGTTTGAAGTAGTTATTGCCGATTATCGGAGCCCATGTCAAGTTTCTTCTACATTTCTTTTTCCAAAATATTATCTCATGAGGAAAAGAGAAGGGCGCGGTGCCAGAGGGGCGCCAGTATCATAGTTTACCCGTAGCGCAAAGTACTAGGTGCGCCACTGGTGAACCCCCATTTGAATAACTCACCAGCAGCCACAGCAACCAGCTATTAAACTTTCCTGTCCTCCTCTCCTAATGTGTCGCTTCATTCGGCAGAACCAAACTGGTTTTTTAAAGAAAAAGGAAAAATGACGACGTTCCCAAAACCAGTATCGAACTGAGGATTGTGTGTGGTAACGAATAGCCACTTTACTCGTTGATGACCATTATATTGCTTCCTGTTAAACTTTTTTCCCTTTCATTTTAGGATTAACTTAAGTTTTTTCGGTTAATACCTGTTCTGTTTTCTTGTTATAGCGGACAGTTTCTTTCTGCGCGATAAAATACAGTGTTCCCAAGACCGATCTTAAACTCAGGTTCCTGTGCGATGATTAAAAGGCATTTCCTTCGTTGATATCCATCAAACTGCTAACTATTGTATTGAACATATATTTCTCTTCTTTCAGCCATTCATCAGTCCTTCATCAGCCATTCATCAGCCATTTTACCGCTTCATTTGGCCAGGCCACACTACATTTTTGAATGGGGAAAAAATATGATATTCGCAAATCCGGTATAGACAGAGGCGTAGAGTTTTCAAAATTATTGGGTAGCCGAAGCAGACATTATGGATATTTATACATTACAATATATGAAAAAGTGTAATTGATTTCAAATTATTGGGGGCCCATATAACTAGCCTATGAATATAGAACTTAAGATTAAAATCGAATCTAGATGGGGTTTTTTTCAGGAGGAGAGGAGTGCAAAGCTTGAACATATCGATTTAGGTCTCTTCCGTGAAAAGCATTCCCAGGTTTAGCTAAAGGATAATAATGATAATAAGTGTAAATTTGAAATCCTGGGAAGGGGTGCAATCCTTGCACCTCCTCTGATTCCACACTCTGAGTACGCCACTAATTTCAAATGAAACAAGGCATTGATTTTGAAAAGAAAATTACTCAGAAAAAGAGTGTAGAGTCAAGTGGCTCAAGATGTATATATGACAACAGTACTTTGCTACTTACTCAAATACAGTAAACTCCCTCATTAACGACCGTCAAGCAGTGGGGAAAATGCGTCGTTAAGCAGAAATAGTCGCTAATTAGAACAACGATATCAAGGTATGTAATTGTATCTGGGTTTTTATTGTATGCATTCCACAATAAACATTGTATTTTGTGCTTTGAAGGTTTGCAAGATGCCCGCTGATTTTCTTTTTTATTACAGTAATGGTGTTTGCTTTTAGGATAAGCAATAGTGTCCGACATCTGTTGAAGTAATTCAAAATCCCCATCAAATTTATTCAAAGATTACTTTTGTTTAGGGTTGATCGAATGGTGTTGTATTGTACAAAAGTTTGCGGAAAAGGTGGCCAAATATTGGCCTTGTGCTCAGGGGCGGACTGGTTCCTCTCAAAGAGAGCATACCTTGGAAAAGTGCTGAAGTACGTTTTTCGGTACCTGGATCCATCTTTGTCGTTAAATATTGAAATCGGAAAAAATGGAGATGGAGTCAAAATTACAAATTCGCCTTGTTCTCCTTCAACTGCCTGTCCTGTCAACCGATATTACTTATAAAAAAATAATAATTTTTAGAAAAATTCAAATTTGCTTGTTGAGTTCAAAAACTTTGAAAAAATGTACGCACGGTACCTTTATCATTGAAGCATCGAACTTCGATACCTAAAGCTGGGACGGAAATTTCACCTCTGTGGATCGGTACAGTTCGATCAAATAACAGGCAGGAACCCATCAGTTCCGTTGACCCTAAATAAAATAAGACAAACAAGTAAAAGAAAATTGCCTAAGGTCGATATTTAAATTTAGCGGGTTTCAATTAACATTAAATCTGGGTTCGTTTGTTTTTTTTCAATAAATTTTGGTTAGTTAAAAGTTGTCGAATTGGAAGTTGACGAGTTGAAAGTTGGCGAATTGTATTTACTTCCCAGTTCCAAGTCGACAATTTTCAACTCGCGAAACTTCCAAATTCCAACTGGATAAAAATTTAGCGAGTTGAAAATTGAAGTTGGCGAGTTGAAACTCGAAGAGTTCGAAGTTGGCGAGTAGTAGTGTACTTCCCAACTCCAAATCGCAATTACTCCAAATTCCAACCCGCCAAATTTTTGACGAGTTGAAAATTCAAATTTGGCGAGTTCCAACTTACCTAGTTGAAACTTGGCGAGCTGGGGCTTACTTCGAAAGTCTAAATCGCCAATTTCCGACTCTCAGAAAAATTCCAACTCGCCAGAAATTTTACGCGTTTAAATTTGACGAGTTGCAGTTTATTTCCCAATCCCATATAGCCAATTTCCAACACTGTAATTCAATAAATATCGAAATCTGCTAAAAATTGAAACCGTTTCAAAATTTTTAATGGTTTCAATATAAAGTTTCAGAGTTCACCGTTAGGGGTTTATCTGTCCTCAACCCCTGTTTATGTAGTGGAGGAATAATCCGATCAGTGCAAACTTTTGTATCTATATGTAACTCATCGATACGATTCGGTTAAAATTAAAATCGAAGCTCTATCTCCCATAGGAGCGAAACTCTGCCGCGCATGCGCAGATCGACTCCAGATCAAAAGTGCTTAACCAGAATAGTTGTCTGATCATACTAATTTAAAAAATTTCGCCCGCTATTAACTAAATGTGTGCCATTAGTTCCCAATTTGGCCGCTAGGGGCTAAATTTTATGAAATTCAATTCAAAACTTTGAACTGAATTCAAAAGATTCAACCGAGTTCAAAAAATTGAAATGTTTTAAAATTTTAAAAAGTATGCAGAAAGAAATAAACAAAAAGTGGGCTGTGTAGTAGCCATGTAATGGGTCACGGACGGCGTTATTGCAGAATGCCCATATTTATGACGAAAGGATAACGTTTGTAAAATTGTCTTTTTATATATATTCACTGTAAAGCCGATAGGCTTACACTAAGTGGCATCTTTGTTGATTGCTATAATACAAAGGCTCTGCTTCCATTCTGCGCTTTGGCAATAAAATTAAAGTCATGATCTTCCTGTAAAAGTTTAGGCTATTATTTTTTCCCATACTTAAAGCAATCAAAAATCAAGTAGACCTCCCTTGAACAGGATGTCGTCATAAATGATTATACAACTTAGGTTATAAATTGTGAAGCTAGGTTATAATTGTGCAGCAAAATTTGAAATCTGTTAAGTTATTCTTATTATTTTTCGGTATTCTCTGTCTCGTATTCTTCCCTGTTAAGAGTTCCGTTCACATGACAATTTTTTTTTTCTATGTGATCAGGTTGTGCACTCTCAGAAGAGGGAGTAGTATTCTGAGCATGTTTTTTCCGCCTTGAAGATTTGCTCTTTTTCCTAACGTTTTGTATAATTCACGCCCAATCATAGTGTAAAACCAAAAATAAGTCTATTTAACCAGGGTACAGTTTTTAGCAATATGTTTATTTCGTAATGCTTCACATGTTGTTACATTGACGTTTTTGGAAATACGAGACTTTCTTGACTGATTAGGTTAGAAATAGAGTAGGGAATAAAGGTATAGCTTGTTACGAAGCTTCCCCCTGCTAAATAATGTACTACATAAATCGTATTTTACAAGTCGATTTCGTTGATTTTTTTATCTTTATAACCAAACCAAACAGGTTCTTCAGAAATGGAGTTCCTACGCTGTCTGCATAACACTTTCATACGTTTTGTAGTCTTGGTAGTGTAATAAATTTCCTTCAGCAGACGACAATAATACGAAGTAGAAATAGAAGTAAAACTTATGAGAGTATAAAATTAATGAATTTCTGCATAGAGCGGTAAATGTAGACCAACATCTTAGACGGAAGATAAGTTGATGTAATCCAATCAGTGAAAGGAAGGGAAGCGGAGCCAACCAGTGTGGATAGGCCTAGTTCTAGGAGCCAAAATGGCCAATAGTGCAAGCAAAGAGTCGCCTTCCGTCTTGGTCCCAGCCTAACATCGGTAAATGAGTTAAGATCATTTCAATTGCGTTTCCACCATTCTTTGGTAGCAACGGCATCATTTCAATAATCCGTGGCGCGTCTAGTTTTGTAAAAGAGACGAAATCCATGGATCTGATAGAGGTCGAGTAGATCAAATTCTTTGTTGGTCCAATAATTTTTCCTCCTGTTGAAAATGTACGCTTGAATTTCAGAAACACCAAGGTCGAAATATTCTTTAACGTGCATTCTCATGTCAGAAAATTCTCCGAGGGGTCGTTCCTTTGTTTTAGTGCGGACACAAGAGAAGCTGCGATTGCCACTACCGACCGGGGGGGGCGGGGCGGTGGGTTGAGTTCCTTCAAAAGATGGAGTCTTCTTATTTTTCTTTTTGTTGCTTCGATATTCTTGAGAGGGCTGTCCCTGGGTCTTAGTTGCGTCGATAGGATACGGCGTTGGCCCCACAGATTTCATTAGGACCGGTAAAGCAGAATCTGCAAGCAACAACGTAGAGAGCTCGTGGGTGGAAGGACAATCGGCTTTCAGCTGGCCTTCTGTATCGCAAAGAATACACTTTAGAACAATTCCGGGATATTGAATTGTAACTAACTTCGAATGATCCAAACGATATTACTTCATCGATGGACTTGGATAGTTCCATCTTGACCTTCCAGGTACCGTCCAAGAAATCATAAGCCCCATACGGGGTTATCGGGTCCTCCCGTTTAGTTCAAAGGATCGGGGTTCTGTTGCACTTACCTTCTTTCTATAAACCTTTATTTTTGCTTAGATGACCTAATATATTCAAGACCACTCTAATAGCAAAAAATCTATGGCCTTAATGTACATATATCATCTGAAGGCGATTATCATACTGAAGCCTATTATTACATTAATATATGCATTATAATAGAAATAATGAAGTTGGTCAGGACAGAAGGGAAAGAAAAAAGTACAGTGTCATGCTGTGAAGGAACCTAATGTTTTGAGTGAAATCTGAATATCTGCTTTCAAGGGAACCAAACCAGAAATGACGGTGAGCAGAAAACGTCGCACGTTCTACGGAACTGTTGCCAGTCAAACTTTACTTAATGACACAATAAACGAATGCATTGGCACCACACTACCCTAGAGTAGAGGAACCACAGTTTTCCGTGGAATCCGAGCCCCTTAAGGCCTAGGTAGGGCAGGTGCTTTACTTATAATCCAAGTAGGCTCGCAAGAGCTTTAGAAGGGCCTGGTGTTATTTAAGCATAAGGGGCGTTTTTTTAGTACTCTCTCGTATAAATAAACAAGATTAAAATGAGAGAATGCTAAAAATCTTCATTATTGTTAAACCTGGGTACTGAAGGTAAGAAGCTTCAAAGAAGAACTCGCAATTTACCGACTAAATGTCACGAGGACCACATGCTTCAGGGGTTCGTTCTGTCCTTCCAGTCTAGGGTCCATGAAAACTTTAATTCCTCACATGGCCTAAGAATGTAATCCCCATACTTCAATAAGTAGTTAGTCGGTAAAAGATTTTTTAAGATGTGAGCGTGGGTAACACCGTTAAGTATCGAACCTGGAGTACCGATGCGCTAGATCAGGGTTGTCCAATATACAGCCCGTGGAACACACTCCGGTCCGCCGACAACTGTTTGAAATAAAAAAAAGATTCCCCAAAACAATTTTTATTTTCCGAAATAAGGAAAAATCGCAGGGAAAGCATTGGGGGGCTTTCCATATCGTAAGTAAACAAAGAAATAGCCGAAAGAATGCAGGTTTTTTTTTTTTACGAAACTTGCTGAAACCGCTGGCCCGCGGAAATCTTTTAAGTGGCCCGCTACCCAAAAAGGTTGGACAACCTTGTGCTGGATGAATGGATACTACTGCGCCATCGAAGAACCAGTTGCAGGATTAACTTTCACACTAACAAGGAAAGTAACCCATATGTTCTCCGCCGATTTTAATGAAATTTGATAGATTTGGAGAAGGAACCAAAATATTGGACACCTATTTTTTATCGGTTAAAAAATATGTTTAGGGGGTGAACTCGCCCACCTCAAAAGTCTGTCATATTTTTGTTTTTCGGCTATAACTTTTGAACAAATCATGATAGAGTAATTTCGTAAATGTATATAGAATTTCAAGGCCTATTCGCTTGTGCGAAGAAAAATATATAAAAATATAACGAGTCTTAAAATTGAATTTCCGTATTGTTCCGAAGGGAAAGTAGAGCATAATCTGGAGATATAAATAAATATTTATATCTCCAGAAGCAGTTGACTTAATAAGCTCATATTTAGGGGTTAACTAAAGTCACTGACCGGATTTTTTGTACATAATCACGTCATTCGTTTTTCGTCTGTGAACGGGGTTCCCCTACTTTCCCCTGAAAGTATATCAGGAATCGCTTCTTAAGTGCTATTTCCCCTGTATACAGTTCTGCATATAAGAGAAGTGCCGCTCCTAAACGGCACTTCTCTTATATGCAGATTCGTAAAATCGTTCGTATATGTGTAGGTGGGGTTAGTCATTTCACTTAACCGTATCGGTGTTTCACATTTTCTGCTTAATATTTAATTATTACTTTACGGTAACTAAATGAAAATCAACAACGGATAAATTTGTTTACTTACCATACATCGAGCCAAACATAATGTCTGTTTTTACTTTTGTGTATACGAAGTCGTAGTTTTGTAATTTCACTATACTCGCACCACTCACTATAGTTCGTAAGGAAGACAAGTGGTTTTTCTCCGCTGCAGAACATAATATACATATTAGCCCATGTGGTAATGCACTTTTGATTGCTTTTGCAATAGCACATGCAACTTTTGCATCATGTTGAGACAGTGCCGGATTTACATTACAGGCCAAGTAAGCCAGGAAATGGGGCCCCGCAATTTTTGGGCCCGCACCAAGATTTGAAGAGACCTTTAATTTAATTTAAATTATAGATCCCTTCACAGATCATTTTAATTTTTTAACGTCATTTTTAACGTGGTAATAATTTTTTAACAGTATTTAATAATTTTTTAACGTCATAATAATTTTTAACAGTATTTATCATTTAACGTCATTTTAATCTTGTTTATTTACAATTGTCTGAGAATTTTGCGTTATTGTTATACATAAATATTGAAAATAATGAACTTCAAAGAAATAACATGATTTAGTGATTAAATAGCGCGAAGGCCATGTATTTTAGAGGCCCATTCTATCCTTTCGGCCTGGGGTCCATGAAAATCTCAATCCGGCACTGTGTTGAGAATAAATAATGGAACTTACTGGGAACGTATCCTTTTTTTTCCAGATCATCGAGACAACTGGCAGTTAAAAATAAGTTGGTGATGTGGTATTTGTCAATTATATCCCAAAGTGACGTTGGAGTCAGAAAAAAGGGTACGCCTTCATATACAACCACAGTTATACCATGCGAGAGCTTGCTCGAGAACATATTCCATGAAGCCCAACCTGTCTGTGGTAATCATTTGTATAAAAATATTATGTGCTGATAATGTAATTGTTAATTAAAGTTATTGAAACATATTGCTTCATTACTGATTATAAATATGATTATATGTACAGCAGAACCTCCATGTACCGAAGTCGATAGTACCATAAAGAAACTTCCCATATAGAAACTTCAATGTTAAGGAACGACCTCTTTTATGCATATATATATGTTGTATAGTGTAGTGTATATTGAAAATCATATTTGTTAATGTACTTTCCTTAATAAATACAGCAATATCTCTCAAAAAACGTTGCTCTGACAGATGACTGTTTCCGTTTAGTGACGGTATTTGGAGATCCCAGCAAATTCTTCGTAGAAATATGCACGTTCCGATTCTCTTTTTCTATTCAAGGGCTTTTTTGTCCGTTCATTGAAAGTTGCTAATTGGATATATCTTTACAAATGAACATGAATTACATTATATATAAGTTACATTCATATAAATATTTGAAAACAAGAATTAACGGAGAAAGAAAACCACTAATTGTTTTGTAGTTCCTTTGTTATCATTTTTGTCTGAAGTTTGTGAAATTTATGTATTTTGGTGTTTATGAATAACATTACAAAAATTACAAAAAGTTCTGTGCGAAAGAAAATTAAATTTACATCTCAGAATTTTAATTTTAAAACTTTATATTTGGCCTATACTATTTTATGGTTGCGAGACCTGGACATTAAAAAAAAAGACGCCAAAATTAGAATCGAAGATTTTGAAATGTGGACCCTCGGAAGAATATGAAGAATTAAATGAACTGATAGACCTCAAATCAGGAAGTGCTGAACAGATCCAACACAAAAAAAGAAAAACTATCATCACTTCAATTCTGAGAAGAAAGTTAGATTATTGCGGCCTGCTTAATGTGGGAAGAAACATACAAAATACCCCAACTGGCACTGAAAGGAAACATCGTGGGGAAGAGATCCAGAGGCAGAAAAAGAAGAGGATACATGGATGACTTACAGGCTTGGACTAGGCTAAGCACGAAAGACATTATCCATGCCAGTAGAGACAGGAAAATGTGGTCCATATTGGTAGTCAACCTCCGAATCGGAGAAGACACTTGATGATGATGACGATGTTTAACTCAGATAATATGAAATGGCTACTATGTACAATTTTGTGACAAATAAATGAATTATAATTCTGAATATACATTGAAAATCATCATATTTATATAGTATCCATGTTCATTTATATTTTTGTAATGAATTTTCTAATATCTTAGTACCTATAACGAACTCTTCACTCTGCATACTTCAGTGGTACTTACCACTGAATCCCCAAAGCAATATAAATTTTATAACGTCTGTAATAAAAAATGAATAGAAATACAAACTGTCTTTTATAGTTTGATATTTGGTAACAACACATTTCATAAATATACTCTAAATCCTTAAAACAGATCGCTCTCTGGTTTTACATCAACCAACGTCCACATACTACCAGAGGCTCTTGCTGATTCTGTCATTTGGCCTTTTTAATTGTTTAATCGGTATTGCATTTGGAGTTAGATGAACTTCACTCGGATTTATACCATGGCTACTTAGTTCCTCAAGCTAATAGCTCTTTAATCCGCTACCGTACACAACAAATTTCGATGACGATTTATCGTGAAGTTTTTTACACTTATGAGTAACACGAAATACGTCAACCGGAACATTTTCCGTGAATTGAAAACGATAATTTTGTAGAACGTTTAATGAACAATAAGTCCTGATTTGTCTTTAAAAATTCGAAGTATAAAATTGTCGATGTATAGAAACCGTTTTTCTGCTTAATGACCATAGGAATTTACAAAAACTTCGATGTATGAAGGTGCTACTGTATATAGATTAAAAAGATATTTAAGTGTTTAACATTGACCTACTGGAGACGTGGAGAGCCAGACATCGTCTCGTGTTCCATTACCCTGTAGCCAAAAATCTCTGTACAGGGACAACACACACTGGAAAAAAAATCATATTGAACACTATTTAATGGACTCCATGAAACAAAAGTGAAAGCAGAGACAAGTCGTTTACCCCAGGTCCGTGAACCAAAGCTTTAGGGTCGCCAGTGGTACCGGAAGTGTAACTGATGTAGACAGGGTGGATAAAAGGAAGCTGTTGAAACTCCAGATCGGGCACAGTGCCATCAGGTTTCAAACCGTAGGCCAAAAACTCTTCCAAGAAACAACTACACAATATTCAACAATACAACCCGTATTATAATTAAAAAATAAGTAAAGTTATTAATATATATACATTTTGCACATAATCATGAAAATACACGCATTTTTATAATTGTGGTTTTAAGCAATTATAGTATTTTTATACCCTAATATATAGCGTATCTATTTTCCTTATTGAAAAATAAGAAGTGCGTCCTAAATGCTTACCTATTTTGAATATTTGAGATATCTTTATTTAACGAGGAAATCCTTGATGGAACAATTATGATTTTCTCCAGACTTGGCAATGCTT
>QLNU02014802.1:93863928-93885394 GCA_006491805.2 Dysdera silvatica
GTTATCTGCTAGTGGTAAACGTTACATGAGACGTCACTATGCCTCTACGACGAAAGAGGGCGACATTTCAGCAAGTTACGGAGTTTGAACGGGGACGAATGATCGGCCTTCGTGAAGGAGGGTTTTCTTATCGTGCAATAGCAGCTCGTATGGGGCGTAACAGCAGCACAGTGATGCGAGTGTGGAAGCAGTGGGTTCAAGAGAACCAGACAACTCGGAAATCCGGGAGTGGACGCCGAAAGGTGACGTCAGCACGGGATGATAGACACCTGGTCCGCATGGCGGTGACGGACCGTTTTGCTTCATCTGGACAGTTGGCAGAACGTTGGTGCACTGCTACAGGTGTATCATTGTGTGCTTCATCAATTCGTCGGCGTCTACTGCACCGTGGACTGCGTGCAAGAGTTCCTTTATACAGGATCCTCCTGACGCAAAACCACCGGCGCCTGCGGCTACAATGGGCTCATGGACATAGAGACTGGCGTGCTGATTGGCAACAAGTGGTGTTTTCTGATGAATCCCGCTTTAATTTGGGGTACAGTGATGGCCGCATCCGTGTTAGACGCTATACCGGTGAACGCCACCTTCCGGAGTGCATTATCCAACGTCATAGTGGACGAACCCCCAGCGTTATGGTCTGGGGTGCGATTGCGTATCATGGACGATCTCAGCTGCTACGAATTGTGGGTAATCTTAACAGCAACCGGTACATCAATGAAGTTCTGGAGCCCGAAGTTGTTCCCTTCCTTCAAGGCATTCCCGGAGCTGTATTTCAACAGGACAATGCCCGCCCACATATTGCCAGGAATGTTCAAGACTTCTTTTCATCACAACAGATACAGCTTCTTCCTTGGCCTGCCTATTCGCCGGATATGTCGCCGATTGAACATGTGTGGGATTTCGTTGGTCGGCGTCTCGCTCGTGATCCTCGTCCCATAGCTACTACAGATGAACTTTGGGGTCGCATACAAGCAATCTGGAATGCTCTTCCTCAGGCACACATTCAACATCTGTTTGATTCCATGCCACGTCGTATAGCATCACTTATTGCAGCGCGTGGTGGCTTCACCAAATACTGATTTTCGACATGTAATATTGTTTTTTGCTTTGTAATTTTAATCGTTTATTTGTATCAACACAGGTCGTTTGTACATTAAATTTCATTCAATTCGGACGAGTCCTTCATGGTGTTGCAATTTTTACAAATATGCGTATAGTAATATATTCTAATAATATTTTGAAAGATTCTCGAAGAAGCAGTAAAATATCTATACATTTTATCCTCACGTACATTAAGACGACTAATCATCAAGTTTAAAATATGAAGATTCAATCAAAAAGTTTTGATGTAGAGTTGTTTAGTTTGGTAAAAAGAACAAATGCGGCATAGCCATCCATCTTGCAACTGAATATGGAAAAAATTCCATAAACCTAGCTGACAATCGCTATCTTTTTATCGCAAAAAACGCGATTGCACGACCACCTTTCAAAAAGAAAGTTATTTAGCGAGTTATTTGGGAATTGATAAAATCCTTTTTCGATAATTTCAAAGTTGCAGATGTCATCTGGTTCGTAAAATGTTTGCAACATGTCAAACTTTCCCCCTAACGTGGATATTAACAGCCCTGTTACGAATTCTACTTTTTCTTATCTACTCTGCCAATGGTGTATCTACAAAGCCATATAGGCATTAAATGTATTTATCTCTCTTCGCATAAAATTGCCCATTCCCACTGCCGAACCGCATCGGTAGATAATAAATTCTCCACATCGAACCATCCAAAAGACAGCTACTATATACAACTGGCAGAAAATCCATGTGAAAATATTACTGTCACCAGAATTTAACTATGAATCGCTCGCACGTGCCTACGGCAAATCTTGGCTGTATTCCTCCCGTATGGAGTGAATTAAGCCTCATTCGCAGCCAAGAAATTATACTTCGGCGATAACATGATTTTCGGCGTAGTTCTGGTCTGACTGTCCAGGAAATCCTAGGAGCTTCGAAGTCTCGTTTGAGACACACTGGGTCCAGCTCTTAAACGAATACGAGGTTAAATTGAAGCTTGGTGGAGTCTCGAAATAAAAACGTGGAAAAAAACCCCTTCTTATTATTGAATGTGTCCGGAAGGCCAGCCCCACCACTACTAATATGTAAGTTTACAAGTTTTATCTTCCCTCTAACGGTTCCATTTCTCTCTTTCAATACCCCTATACTGTAGTTTTTTTGTATTGGCAAAGGCTGGAGCGGGAGTTTTCGTTAGTTTTTTCTTTTATGACGAATAATTTGACTTTTGGTTATAAACGATTTGGTACATGTATGTTTAAAAACTAACAAGCACAATACCGCCTATGTGCTGAAACGAAGTTGATTTTAGAATTGAATATGGAGGAGTTTTTTTTATTGTTAAAAAAATAAAGTTTAATTTTTGATTTAACTGGAGCCAATAAATTGT
This sequence comes from Dysdera silvatica, assembly GCA_006491805.2. NCBI lineage: Eukaryota > Metazoa > Arthropoda > Arachnida > Araneae > Dysderidae > Dysdera > Dysdera silvatica. The sequence continues at coordinate 93,866,385 of QLNU02014802.1, forward strand.
TTTTATGTTAATGATAATGTATTAATAATTATTTTGTATCTTTACAGCATACTCTAACAAAACCTAGGGTTATTTGATCCAGTTATCAAAGGAATACTATTAATAATAAAAGGTAAATCGATCACGAGCCATTTAGCAAAAATTTACTTAATAAAAATATTCTAATACCATACTCCAGAATTTTCTCAACATTACTGCAAATCATGCTCCGTACGAGACGGAGATAATAGAGTCATTCCATGTCAAATGATAAAATTTCGAATAAATTTTTTACTTCATGAATTTAAATTTTCTTAAAATTTTATAAACTTGGTTAAGGGCCTTAACAGAGTTTAAATCTAAAATTTAAATTCTTTTTTAGCATCCCGTGTTTTAGTAACGGTGATTGGAAGCTGACAAAAATGGAGAATATTGGCATTCCCTGACTTCATTTAAAAAAATTGTGGTATCTCAAAAATAAGCATAGTACCCTCTTCAGAATTTCATGGAATTTAATATGTCATATGGTGGGTTACATTTAAATTTTAAAATTTAAAAAATTAAAAAGCGATTAAAAAATAATATGAATTTTCAAAACATTTCATGACTGACTTCACATAAGATATTATTCTTATTGTGGGATGACACAATTGCCAACACACAAAGTTACAGGGGCGAGATTCTGTGAGTTTTTCGTGGGGGATTTTGTTTTATTACAAATAAATTTGACACCCACGTATTAGTAGCTCAATCTAGAGCTATTTTTGTTTAGGAGAAAAAGAGACGCCGTCCTCATCCTGGATTCGAACCAGGGTCCCCGCGTTGAGCCCGCGGTGTCTTGACCTACTAGACGAATGAGGACAAGAACAAACGCATTTTTCTCCGTATATGAGGATGTAAGATATTATTACCCTTCACAGGGATAACACAATTGCCAAATAATGGTCAACACAGAAAAGCCTCCGGGGCGAGATTTTTTGTGAGTTTTTTACGGAGGGACCCTGGTTCGAATCCAGGATGAGGAAAGCGTCTCTTTTTCTCCTAAACAAAAATAGCTCTAGTTTGAGCTAATCATATTTGGGTGCCAACTTTATTAGTAATGAAAAACGAACCCACCAATAACTCGCATAAAAATCTCGCCCCGGAGGCTTTTCTGTGTTGATCCCTGTGAAGGGTAATAATATCTTACAACTTAATATATGGAGAAAAAAGCGTTTGTTCTTGTCCTCGTTCGTCTAGTAGGTCAAGACACTGCAGGCTCAATGCAAGGACCCTGGTTCGAATCCAGAATAAAGACGGCGTCTTTTTTTTTCTCAAAACCAAAAATAACGCTAGATTGAGCTAATTATACGCGGGTGTCAAATTTATTAGTAATAAAAAAATACTTCATATTTCTAAAAGCTTTCTGCAAAATTTTAACTTCGGATGCCAATGGAATCGAACTTCTTAAAAACATTCTATAGATGCATCCATGGCCTATTATGATTCGTTTGGGATATTATTCTTAAATGTGAGAATTTTACACTAAACGCAGCACACTAGTGCATGGATTACCTATAAAATGTTTTTAAAATCTTTGATCATGTGGCAAATCCTATCAAAGTCCATGGAGCTCTGAAGAGAATGTCATTTTATTTTTTAATATCAAAATTCTGGGATGAGATTTTTATGTTTAAATGCAGCCAAGTAAGGCCAAAATTCGCCAGTTTTGGCAATTTCAAACCACCTTAATTAAAAAAAGGGAATGTGATAAAAAAATAATTCGGGTGCTTTCTCCTTTTATAGCTTTAGTATACTACATAAAAATGCAGGTGACAGAAAACAATAAGGTAAAAGTCATTTTACCACTTGACGTGGAATGACCCAATAAAATCTCTATTAATTAGTTTGATTATATCTTCGTCATCAATACCCAAATTATCCCAAACTCAATTGCAATATACTTTCATAGATTATTATTATTTAGAGAATTATAAAATTCAATATTTATTTTTTTGTGTAATATTGTTGCATATTCTTTTTAAAATTCCTATTCCTTCATATATTATTTAGTTATTTTTTTTATATGAGCATTCCAATTTATTTGCTACTTGAACTCAAAGAAATCAATTCTATACAATCCATTTTCTCCCTAATGATAAAAGATGGATTGGATAAAATTAATTATTACATATATTAATTCTAGCTTCACGTATTTTTTTACTCTTACCTGAAAAAAATGAATTTTTTTTCTATATGTAAGTTTGATTGATTAATAGTAAACCGTTTTCCGTATTTTTTTTATTTCATTAATAGTTGTTTCCATTACCTTATTTAAATTCTTTCCAGTAATAATGAGACGCCTATCGTCATCAAATAATGTAATATGATGTGTAATTTAAATACACTGCCGGAAAATGAAAAACAAAAAACCACAAAGAAGGTATTACTGGATAGTTATGAAATTTGCATATGTTAATGGGGTGGAGCACACGTAGGCGTGATCTTAATTTCAGAATCAAGAATCTTCAAAACAAGACTAAAAAATACACTACTGCAAAAATATATTTAATAATTACCATAAATAAAGATGATTTGGAAAGATCTATAAGGACTTACGTCTGCAACCCCTTCCTGAGTAAATCATGTAACTCAATCAAAATGTATTTGGAAAAATAAAATCATGATTATTAGAATCAAACAGTTATCGCTTACAAAACATGCTATGATATACAAAACATAGTTGGTGGTATTTAAGGAAAAGGGTGAAGTGGATGTAATAAGACGTCGAATTATAGACACTTGCGAAGACTCTGAAGAAGCTACAATCTCTGGACGTGGAAGACGTGTAAAATTTCAGCAGTTAACGAAATTTGAGGGAGGTGGTCTAATGGGACTTTTTGAGGCCGGTTGGTCGTTGTCACATAAAATTCCACACGTGCTCAATGGCGGCAAGTCCGGTGAACGTGCAGGTCAGGGAATTTGTCTGATATCATGAAGTGCACGTTGCGTTGTAAGTGATGTGTGTGGGCGGGAATGGCCATGCTGGATGATACCACTATGGACAAACCTTACAAATGACACAACAATTGGCTGAATGATATTTCTGATATACCGACTGCTGTTTAACGTGCCCGGTACAAACACTAGTTCTGTACGGGAGTGATAGCTGATCGCTCCCCATACGAGAAGACCAGGTGTAGGCCTTGCGTGTCAATGGCGGATGCAAGAAGGGTGGAGAGGCTCCCCTGTGCGTCTGCGAATAAGCATACGGCCATCTGAGGCTCCCAAACAAAATCGCTTTCATCGCTGAAAACGACAGATTTCCATTACGCTCTCCAGTGCAAACGTTGGCGGCACAACTGTAGATGTTCCCGATCTTGGGCTGGAGTCAGAGGTACATATGCCAGATGGACACGTGCACGTAGTCCTGCTTCCAGTAGACGATTGCAGATTGTTCGCATAGTCACATCAGGGGCACTCCATTGTTGCGGAGAGAAGCACAAAATTTTCCAACTACCCAAAAGCGTTGACAATGATTACACACACACACACGCGCGCGCGCACGCACACACATAATACATACATACATACAGTAAACCTCCCTTAAAGACCACATCTATTTAGCGACCACTTCACTTAACAACCATTTTTTCTGGAAACGGATTTTCTCCCTCCCCCATAGATCCAATGCCACAATTACCTCCATTCAGAGACCATCTCCCTGAAGGACCGCTTTTTCGAGGAAACGACGGTTGTCGCATTAGAGAGGTTTTACTGTATATATATATGTAAAGATAGTATTTACTGTTAAATAAACAAAAAATTCCATGATAATAGACATTGAAAGCATTTAGCGTTTAATGACCCGAGAGTAACTATTTGAAACTTCTGCTCGCCGCAGTACAGATATAGCTACAGACGGACCCTCCAGTTTCACAGCAAATTTAAGAGCCCAACATTATGGTCAGTTGCAAATTGGATTCAATGTAAGAACTCCCGGGAAAATATTCCGGTTTCTTCTTTGTGGTTTCACTTAAAGGGTTAAATGAGATGAGGGAGAGGCGAAGCCCCCGAATCTGTGGTTCTGGTGCCCTGTTGGCTGGACAATATACCACAGACGTGGAAACGGAAATAATTATTAACAAAATGGCCAGTTACAATTTCCAGTTATAATTTTTAAATGGCCAGTTAGTCGCAATTTCTTTCGACCAACGAAAGCAAAAAAAGTCTGTCTTTTTAGCCAAGTAACTCTCAATTTTGTCAACGTCAAAAAATTTTTCAATTCCCTAAAAGTGAAGAGTAAAAAAATAAATTATTCCATTTTTTTCCCCGAGAAAATTAAATTTTTGCCATGCTGGCAACTGAAATTGCATGAATCTCCAACTAACCAAATAATTAATTATTCATTCTGTTTTTTTTCCTGAGTTTAACCGGATTTTCATAACTCGGAGCTTGATTTTTCCCGACTGTGGTGGAGACTCCTCCGTCCCCCATAAGGGCGGCACTGGGCTGGACAATATACCACAGACGTGGAAACAAAAATAACTGTTAACACAATGAGCAGTTATAATCGCAAATTTTTCCGACAAACAAAAGCAAAAAAAGTTGGTCTTTTTCTCCTAATAACTTTCGATTTTGCCAAGGTCAAAAAATTTTCCAATTATCTAAAGGTGAAGGAAAAAAAAAAGAATGACCCCATCTTTTTTTTGTTTCCCCGAGAAAATCCAAAATTTTGTTAACTTAGTAATTGAAATTGCATGAATGTCCAACTACTCAATAAATTAATTATCCATCCGGTTTTTTCTGCGAGTTTAACAGGATTTTTCCAACTTGGAACATGATTTTTCCGATGTGTGGGGGAGACTACCCCGTCTCTGACATAAGGCCGGCCTTGGATGCAACGGCAGTTCCAATTTGCGACGCGATGAATGTTCTGCTTGACAACGCCGCTCTTTTTATGCGTTCATTTGTTTGCTCATCAGTGTGTCTGTGAGTCCTGGTTCCATGTCTTCTTGTGTGGGAATGTTCCTTGGACCAACAACGCGCTATCGTACCACCACCACCGATACTTCCCGTGAATTCGCTCCACAACACGTCCAACCGGCCTCATGGAGTCCCACTAGACGACCTCTCTCAAAGTTCGATAACTACTGAAATTGTACACGACTTCTACCGTCCAGGCACTGTAGCTTTTCCCGAGTCTGCCCAAGTGTCTATAATTCGACTACTGATTACACCAACTTCACCCTTTTCCTTAAATACCACCGACTATAATTTGCATATTATACATGTTTGGCGTCAGCGATAATTGGTTGATCCTGAAATTAAAATCACGCCTATGTGTGCCTCACTCTATTAAAGTATGAAACTTCATAACTGTTCAGTAGTTCCTTCTTGGTGTTCTTTTTTCATTTTCCGGCAGTGTAGGTTGCAGAAATAACTTTTGAAGTAATGCTGTAATTGATCCATTTGAATTGATATTTATTAATACATTAAACGTTTAGAATAATTCAGACGCCAGAAATATAAATGATTAGATACAATGTTAAAAGAATTTTGCACGCCTTTTTGGCGGAGCATTCAATGAGACGTGTGCACACTTTGATGGTAAATTGGAGACTTTAGAATTCAAAATGCCGTTACAACTACCGTTTCCAGATATAAAACGTACGGTTGTCGCAAACCCAATTGTCTGCATATGTGATTTACTTAATGTACATAATTACCGATTCCCGATATCGTAGTCAGTTAAATCTGTCAGTAAGCCTAAGTGATCGTGAATCAGTGGTTTAAATTGCCGCAACTTAAGATTAAATTACAAATCTCTTGCATTATTAAAATAAAATCCATATGTCAGTAAAAACATCGATGGTCTCAAAACACCGGTCATTCACTATGGAGGGTCTCAAAACATCGGCCATTCACCATCGATGGTGAAGACATCGAACATCGAAAATAAACCATCGACGCCCATCTCTACTCTTGAAGTCAAGGTTTTTCGAACTTCCGCCGCGGCAGACTACTTTAAACATATGACTGCGAGCAAGCGAGACATATCGCTTCAAAAATAATTTTTTTTATTATTTGCTCGTTTTCTGTATGTATTTGAAAATTTAATGTGTAAAGTACTTTTCTTGTGAGAAATTTTCTTGTTTTTTTTCCTCCCTCTTCCTCTTCGTTTATTTTGCTTTTAATGCGCAAATAAGGATATAAAATCGACGCCTTTGGAAACCACAGAATAAGGTACTTTCCAAGAAAAACCGACCAAATATGGGCGAATGAAATTCTCAACTAGATTTTAGAAGACTTTTAAATACATTTTATGACATTTTTCATGTTTTAATACTCACATTACATGGCACAAACGAGAACTTATTATACCATCCCTATTAGGTTTAGTGGGTCATAAGAAAGAAAAAGGAAAAAGAAAAAATATAATGGAAAACCATAAAGGAGCCTTTTTCCCTAAAATTAGTCGTTTGGCCGCTACTGTGAATTTAGTGTTCGCATCCAGCGCATTCAAGGTTACCACATATGGCAAAATGCGCCATTTAAAGAATTTCCAAAATTATTTAACGCTAACGGATGGTGGCCCGTCTCTGTTTGGCGACTTGGTATTGCCCCCCTAAGTGCTACTTCTCCTGTATATACCTATGCACGTAGGGGAAGTTATCACCCCTAGATGATACTTGACCTACATGCATATCTATATAGAGGGAAAGTAGCACGTAGGGGCTCGAAAAATCTGTTGCTGACCCGATGGAAGACTACATAAGTAATATTCCATTGCAGTAAACCATACCCCCCTCACCTAACGCCGGCCCTGACTAAAATATGTATTATGAATTATACATAGATTGTAATTAATTTATGTCAGTTTATATGTATTTCAATAATATTAAATAACTTCGACATTTTTATCGACACAGCTGAGATTTCTTTGACATTGTCAATATCGTTTGACCCCAGTTCGGACCAATACAGTATTAGATATTCACTAACAGTGATTACAAAAATTGTTTATTTTCGTGTCCTCTACCTGTTGCATACACTTAGCAGTTCACAATTCATTTCCAGTGTGCTAAAAAAGGCACTTTTATGCTTATTGCTGACTATGTGGTACACAGATCCGGATCAGAAAAGGGAATTCCGGATTTTTTGTCTCTGCTGTGTTATTAGGTGAATCACTTAAATTCTGTGAAATTCTTTCTCTAGAAGTTTGTCAACGACCATCTGGGACACCCTGTATACAACCTGTATCTAAATTTTAAAAGCGTAAAATCCGCATGGCTAAAAAAGACTATATATATACCGTCACAAAATTAAATGAAGCGCTTTTGGTACTTTGTAAAATCGTTGAAATTTTTTTATTATGTACAGGGTGATCCAAATTAAACAGGAGGTATTTAGACCTCTCTGTTGGGAAAACTACTCTGTCAATTTCACCCAAATTTCGTACACATGCTCTCCTGGGTATGCGGTTTCGATTTCTGAAAGAAAAAAATTGAGTTCATATTTCGGCCGCCAGATGGGGGAATGGTGCTGCGGAGCAGGCAATTTATTAATATTAACAACGAAAAAGTGTTTTAACATGCAATAACCTTTATTGCAATCACATGAAATTAACTACAAATTACAGTATACCGTAGGATAGTAGGTATGACTAAAAAAAAGATTTGTGCAATAACTTTATTGCTATCATATGTGGAACCACACTATCATCACAGATACGGCTCGATATGTCCTCCGTCTCTTTGCTCTAGAAATTGCATTCGATGCACAACACATTCCACGGCAGAACGTAACTCATTCGCTTGGAGGTGGGATACATGTTGCGAAATTCTGTCTTTTAAGACTGCTAAGTTCGGAACATTGCCTTTATAAACGCAGCTCTTTAAATATCCCCACAGCCAAAAGTCACAAGGGTTAAGATCGGGTGACCGAGGCGGCCAAGATGTTGAAAATGACCTGCTAATCACTCTGTCATCCGAAAAGTTTTGCCGTAATAATGTTTGAACAGGCAACGCGATGTGCGGGGGTGCACCATCTTGCATGAAGATTGTAGTGTCAAGACAATTTCTCTGTTGAAGCAAAGGAATGACAAAGTTCCAGAGCATAAATGCATACCTAGAGCCAGTAACAGAACATGTCATTGGCCCCGAGGCCGTATTTTCTTCAAAGAAGTAAGGACCAATGACGAAAGATGAGGTGAAGCCACACCACACTGTCACTTTTGGAGCATGCAACGGAATTTGTTGATGAACGTGGGGATTTGTGTCAGACCAAATACGGCAGTTACGTGTGTTTACAGCGCCATTCAAGTGGAAATGGGCCTCATCACTCCACAGTATCTGCCAAGGCCATTCATCATCCACTGTCATCCGAGCAATGAACATCAAAGCAAATGTTTTCCGCACGTCATTATCACCAGAAAGCAATTGCTGAGTGTGGGCTATCTTATATGGATAAAACTTCAGGACATTTCTCATAACTCTCCACACTGTCGTATATGGCATGTCCAATTCCCGTGATATCGCACGTGCACTACTGCTACCATGTGACCTTGCTGTTCCCTACTCCACTACTGCAGTTGCAACTTCTTCAAGTTGCTGCACTCGAGTTGGTTGGCGGCCTCGTCCTGATTTAATGGCGAATGTTCCAGTCTCCTCAAAATACAAGATTATTTTTCGAAGATTTGTAATCGTTAGAGGGCCTCTGCGTAAACATTTTACCTGCCGAAATGCTTTAAATGCAGCAGAAGCATTGTTATTTCGTTGATAAAAGAGCTTAACAAGTAACGCGCGATCTGGTAAAGTAAGTTTCATGACGGAGTCCTCGTATGGTGAAAAATGCTTCACGACTTCTTATATAGGCAGAGGATGTTGCGCATGTTAAGTAATATGTAAATTGCCTCCCCCTAGCGGTCGAAATATGAACTCTGTTTCTATGGGTACGAAATTTTGGTGAAATTGGCCCAGTAGTTTTCTTTAGAGAGAGGTCTAAACACTTCCTGTTTAATTTGGATCATGCGGTATGTTAGGTAACTTTGTTTCTATCCTTTCAGGGCCTCAAGCGTATGATCCCGTGAACGTCTGCACAACCATATCCTAAAGTCTTCACGCGCAAAATTAAGGACAAAATTCATTATTTACTCTTTCCGTAAAGGCAAGTCGGAACAAGAATCCAAATTCAACAGGAAACTGGAACTTCTTCAGATTACTAAAATAACAGAAAGTGTGTCATGATGTGTTTGGTAATGTTATGAATTGTTTCCTTTTATAAAAGTCAGGAATATAATTTAAAAAGTTGTATGCAATTCAAATGACAAGTTACTGTTCATTGATTTACCTTGCATCAAATTATAATCGGAGTCATGTGTTTACAATAAGAACTGTGGATTCCCCTGAAACTTAATTTCCGCTGCGTGACCCAGATGAGAGGGAGAGAGTTTTATGTAAGAAAATTTTTCTTCCACATTACGTAAAGCACATCAGCGAGCCATACTCTTTAAGCGACAAGCTCTATGATTTTGCATAACAACAGAGAAAATATTTGTAATTTAATGCAATTTTCTTATAACTAGATTTTCGCTGATGAGCAGCATTATTGGAAGTACATGTTCTTACCCAATTTACCACAGAGAATCATATTGAATAGAAGCAAACTATCGTATTGGGAATTGTCCCAGTTACTGTGGAATGGTTTTCTCTTCCACGTTTCCTTATCACGTAAGTATTAGACTTGTCAGTCACCTGCACCTGATGACAGAATCTCTTACATAACTCTGAGAAACGGAAATACTTGCAAAAGGAATCGAGTTTGAGGTCCATAGTCAAAATTATATTTGAATTTCTAAAGATTTGTGTGGGACGGCGTTTACATGCATTGAAGCAATTACTTTTTATCAGTTACTGTTAGAGAAATTTTATGATTCTAACATCCCAGTTTTGAACATATGGTCAATCAATTTAACATTTGGAAACACCGTTCACAATCAGCTTAAAAAACTGCAACGCTTTCCGTTGGCACATTCTGTTATGAAGACGAATTTTAATGTCGGGTCATTTAATTATACCTCTTAATGCAATTATGGGTGTGGGACACAACAACAGCGTCTCTCAACAATTTTTGCTATCGCTGACGCAAATAAGACTTGTTCGGGAAAAAAGCGAGTTGTAAGTTACAACATATTTCTACGTAAAAGAATGAAGACGGTGCGGGTTGCATCCTGCATAATTCCTGATTACCACGTGCTGCAAAATATCGGTGGAAGAAACAATTATAAATGCATCAGAGGAGTATATTGTGAATTCTTGAAATTACTATCAAAAGCATTGAACTGCGAATTTAAATTCGTACTTCCTGAAGTGCTAAGTACGCCACAGAGACCAATTAAAAATAATAACTGTTCATTTCTCAACATGTTATATTACAATAAATCAGACTTTGTATCTCATGTTGGATTTTCATACGAAATTGTTCCATATGTGCGGTTTTCGTCGCCCTTCATCGTAAATCCAACCTCATTCGCGTTTAACAGAGATGTAGAGAAGAACAAGGATTCGGTTATGTTTTATCCGTTTCAATTGCCAGTTTGGTTATGCACCGTGTTCTCGCTCTTTATATGCAGCTTTGTGGTTTCTGCTATGATGCGTATTAATTCGAGAAAGAAGCTCAGAATAAAGAGTTTTTGGCAGAACGCTTTACGCAGCTTTGAAGTTTTGACGGGCGTTCGGAATTTCAGAACAATCCGTGGAAATGTTGAGAGGGAAATATTCTGTGCTATCGGGTGTTTATCCATGCGCATTTTAACCTATTGCTTTTGTGCAGTCTTTTTATCATTTCTATTGTCACCAATTAAACCACCTCCAATTAAAACTTTTACCGAACTGGGCCGTGCTGCGAAACTCGATAAAATAAAAATTGCGCTACCACCTGCGACTGAATCAATAACTACAGAAATCGAAAGAGGTTCGCGGACAAATGAGGTTTTGAAAAATATTTATGATAATAATAGAAGACATATGCATGAGAGGTATGACAAAAACACGATCGACAAACTTATTATGAACGGATATGCTGTTGTTGGATCAATGAATAATATAAGACGCCTTAATGTCTTTTATGAAGATATGTTTGTATCGGATGATTCTTTGATTATGACTATCGGTGGCCTATTGTATCGCAAAGGATTTAAATATGTTGAAGCCTTTAATCAGGCAGTTTTAAGAATTGTGGAAACTGGAGTTTATGCAGTGCATATGGAACGACGGGATATGATGATAGAATATGGTCTTGTAGATGAGAGAAGACCATTTATCCAGGCAAAAAATCTAAAGTCCATATCGTGTTTCGACTTAACAGGCGCTTTTATTTTGTATGCAATCGGGACTTCTTTGGCCCTTATAGTATTCATTTGCGAAAAATGTTTCTACAAGGGCAATTGTAACAACCGGAGAATTAGAAGACGAACATAGAATACAAGATGCCATGTTCTCCAAAACGAAAAGGCTTGCAGTAATTTACTAAATATGAAAATAATTCAAACGATTTCTTTGGTTTATGTTCATATTTTTTCACAACATACTCGAGATTTATTAAAGGTAATGTATCGGTTATGAAAATGGTGCATATATTACTACCATTAAAAGTTTGGCAAACTTAAGAACTATCCTGTGAAACGTAATTGCGAACACTTGCGCATTACAAATTATAAATATTATAATTAATTATATTATTATTTCATTCGATATGAAGTACAATAAGAGTTACAAGCTTGGTGCTAAGCTAGTTAAGTGGTTAGTTACTTAACGAATTGAAATATAAATAGATTAAACATTAGAAAAGGTACATGCAAATTATTTATAAGTAGCGGACAAATTGATTAACTGCACGACATCTTATTGCCGCGTAGATGTGCTTATTTACGCTGTTTTAACTGTATCTAAATTCGCATACAGACATCAAGTGGAAAAGAACACGACACCGCCATAGAACAAACTAGGAGCTTTTCCCATTACATGGGGAACTCCCTACCGACTGAACTACAGTCTGCGATCACGACGCTCCGTCATTGAGTTTTATATAGACACAGAAGGGGAAACATTATATATATTATATACATGTGTGTGTGATTTGAAGAGAATCGAGGACAGGGACCTTTCTGTTGCATAACAAAAGTTTTATTAACTACGTTCTAGGCCCAATTTATCACTTTTAATGCTTATAGAGCTACCCACGAATGGAAAACACACACATATACCCATAGATACATTTTTATAGCATTATGAACGCCACAGTCCACAGTTTGCTATTACGGATCAACTAACGCATCCGTTTCTTTACAGTTTCGAATAACAAAATTTAGTAGAACGTTCGTTGAGTATAATGAAAATCAGATGTAACATTGTCAAGGGTTCTCATTCACTCTCGCAGTTTTGTGCCGTTTTTCACACAACAATTGCATTTATAGGCATGCGAATAAATAACGCCAGTACAGTTACAGTTAAAAATATAATACGTGATTTCTTTTTGCTTCCCATTTTCTGCCATCATACAAATCAGACGCTTTTCTCTTATTAAAAAAAAAAAAAAATTACGATCTGCGTGATTACTATTACAGGTAGATCTAAGGAATTTCGAATATTTATGATAATATATATATTTAATGATTCAGTAAACTGGACTCGCTGCATTGACAGTTGTTTCATCTAATTTGCTCCATTGCCAGTTTGGAAAATGTTCTTACACATATGAATGTATGGAGTTGTAAATCTGTTGTAACCCCTCCCCTTTGGAGCTTTCTGCGAATGGCAATGGTATTGTTGGCCGATTTATCCTTTTATGACTAAGTCGCAAATATTGTACCTATTCCTCTTAGCATAGCCTAACAGCAAGAAATGTGCTTTCGTCACAAAGAAATGCTTATTTTGCAATTTAAGCTACGTGTATGAAACAAAACAGTGTTCTATAGTCCTTTCTCTAATTACACGCAACCTTATTAATCGGTTAATGTTGTGAATAAAATAATTTGTCGATAACTGTATTTTGAATATTGTGATGAATTAGAGGCATTTTTATTGAAAATTCTAAAATGGCCGCACGGAAGTCATTATCAAATTATTTGTTATGTTGTTCTCTGCAGTGTCTAAAAACGATGATTATTGTCACTAAAACTCGTGTTTGTAAAAAAAGGGAAAAATCTTGCTTTCGCTTTCTTTTTGGTTTTACGGCTCAAAGACTACAAAATAGGCCGGAAAAATCTTGAAATGAAAAAGTTGTACCTGTAATTAATAAGTTTCTAACCAAGTGTTTCTAGAAAAATGAACGTTTAGATTTTCGAAAAGATACGTTTATTTAAAACTCACACAAACCTGACGCTGATGTGTTTTAGGATGATACTCAGAGTATTTTCACATTTGCTTGGTGTAATATGTTATTTTAATCACATTTAAATTGTCGTGTCATATTTTTTATTGTTTTCTCGAAAAACCACAAGCGATTTTATTCCTTGCCATAATAATATAACTTGTAACGAAATCGATCTTACACTCGCTTCATTACTGCAGTTCTTGTTCACTTTCATGTTCTTTAAGATATGTAAGTGATTAGCTAAAACTTGACTTTTGCAACGATGTTGGAAATCTTAAAAGCATAATTTAGGTTTTGTAAATATTCGTAGAGGTTTTAATTAATTAATGTTACTAATGCTACCAATTATGAACAGAATTGTGTATTAAACTTTTCGATGGATTTCAATAATATTGAAAACTTAAAATGGCTTTATATATTTTATTGCTATGTTTTTGTTCGTATTTATTGTCGATATGGTTTATTATATAGCACTATGCAGTTAAGTAGTACTATGCATTTTTTCAAAAAATTTTGCTTATATTACGATGTTCTTCCCACTTGCCAATAACTGTGTATTTTGTAACGTTCTGGTCGACAAATTGAAGTGATTTTAGTCTTTGCTACAAAACTATAACGCCTACCCTAAACAACCATGGAATTTTATTTGTTATTGCGTTTCATGTTCATTCTCTAAGAAGGGAGTATATTTTTCTTCTGTCTGTCTTTTACAAAGTTTTTTAAAATCCGCAAGAGTTATGTATCTCTGTTTTTTTTATTCTACCTAGTTGTTAAAAAAATGTGGCTTTGTTCGAAATACACCCTCTCAAGTGAGAATGTTTACGTTTTTCTCATTTTGATTTCTGTATTGTCATCTAATGTTTCACGAAAATTTAATGTTCATCTAATGTTCACGAAATGTAACTCTTTTTTTTTCTCCAAAATTTTGATCACATAATATGACATAAAGTATATCACGGCAGTAAATCACGACAGCAAGAAGATTTATGTTTTTCTCATTTTGATTTCTGTATTGTCATCTAATTTTTCACGAACATCTAATGTTCACGAAATGTAACTCTCTTTTTTTTCTCCAAAATTTGGATCACATAATTTGGCATAAAGTTTCTCACAACAGTAAAGATCACGATGTAACATCATCAATTAAAGATTATCTTTTCACCATCACATTTCACAACATTCCTCTTTTCACTAACTGTTTATTGTTTCCCACGTTTCAAATGTGAATACAGCCGTTTAAGCAACGGATAAGGATTAAAATAAAAATATTGCTTCTCATGGGCAGTCGTCGTCGTTTATTCGATTTTCTTATCTCTTATGTAAACGATACAAATCGATACCACGAGAAGATTAAGATCAAATTCCTTGCACTGTTGTTTTAACTGTTTTTGAATTTATTTCAAAACTTCTGTCTTCACTCGGTAAATGGATAGTTTGACTTCGAACAGGCAAATGGGGTTTTCATCGCCTTATAAATGGCATGCAGTTTTATAGTTGGTGTTTCAACGAAGAGTACAACGGATCATGATTATCATCTTCTGGAAATCAGGAAAATATGAAGTAAGGAAGATGTCGTTGGTTTGTTTTGACTCATATTGGTGAGATGTCAAAGCACAAACTGAAGTTATTTTTTAATGATTATCATTATTTCACAATCTTTTTTTTTAGTTACGTTTGGTTTTCCATTGTTTTTACCCACCGAATTGTTCCGTCGTGTTCTTGTAAATATTTTGCATTACCATCATTATATATATTCAGAGAAATATATGTATACGGGACTGCAAGGTAAGCATTTTTTTTATTATTATTATAATAAAACTAAAAGCACACGGACGTCGAAAAAATAAAAAAAAACTCAGATGATTTAGCGAAATAACTGGGGTTAATATCGGTCAAGGAGGTCGAAAGATATTGTACTAGAATATCAAATAACATCTCTAAGAAATGCGTAACTAGTAGAGTAGGAAGAGTTGAAGATTTCACACATTTATGATGACATTTTTTGTGTTTTACGGCGCAAAGACAGCAGGGGTCACGTTGTGCCCGCATCTACAGTTTTCCAAAGAATCCGAACTTCTTAAGTGCTAGAGAACCAACCTCTTAACTACGGTAAATAGTCGGTAAGCTTCTTTTGGTTGGCGCAGGAATCGAATACGAGATAACCGTACGCCAGGTGAATCCGTTACCACTGCACTATTGGAGGGCCTTTCCAAGGGTTAGAGATAAAAATAAATAGCCCATACTTTCCCCAAGTCTTTTCAAATCTCAACCCATTCCTGTGTATGTGTTACCGGCCAAACCTTATTTTAGGCCAAACTAGATTAACCTAGGCCAAATTAGTTTATCCTATGGGCGCTGGACAAACTAGTTTGTCCAGCGCTCGGTTTTTTTCAGGCCAATCTAATTAGCCCTAATATACATAAGATAAACTAGTTTGACCTGCTATACGCTGGTCTAAACTAGTTCGGCCTAGGCTAAAAGCAGTTTATCCTAGATTAATTTAATTTGGCGTAATTTGATTGATCTTCAAACTTTAAAAATAAAATTCAATACTTGTATAGAACGTGTTTCATTAAAAATAGTTACATTTTGTTAAAAACAATTTTCCTCTCTGTGGATCAGTCTACTTAAATTTTTCTTTCATAAGTGAAATCTGATAATCATCTATTAGTTTAATCCTTTTTGGAAAGAATAGCGAAGCAAATTGACAAAAAAATTGTATCAGTAACAAGCATCGTTTTATACTTATTATACATTATAAAGCTACTCGCATCTTAATAAGTTCTTACTTATTATTTTAAGCTAAATTGCTTCTCATTTTAAATTACAAATTGAAAGCAATGATTTCTTCCTATAGAGGCATTTCTTGGATGCACACGTTTTCCTACAACTGCAGCGAACGAATCACTGACCCGTCCCAACTGAATGTTCGATTGCAGCACTCATCAAACAAATTTCATTGTCTTTGATAACTTCTCCTCCAGACAAAAATGTCTGTGCACATATGTCAAATTCCGTTATAAGGGGAGGATAAAAAACGCTAAAGAAAGAAATCACTGTGATATGTTTGATCTTCTGATACAAAAAAAAAACAAAAAACTTTTTAAAAAATTAGCTATATTGGGGGCAGAAGGGGGCATGTATCACATGTGATACAATGGTTTCTAATGCACACAAAACAATTTAGGGTAAAAAATATTTACTGCCCGCTTTCGTACCCGTATATCGTGCACTCGATTGTTATTTCAAATTATTTGGTGCTATTTTTCAGTCTTCCCTAAAATGGGATATGCATATGGATATGATTGCCGCAAAAATTAGAATTTTTATAGCGCGATATCTCGTCGTTTTAAGTAGGTTCTTCGTTCTAAAATCATATTTCTTTTATATTACTCGAATATTTATGGTCATCTCAATTATTCTCATATTATTTGGGGGCATACAACATAGAACAATATTAGACGATTATTTTCATTGCAGAAGCGTTTTTCGCGATTCTTATTTCCTAACACAGCTTCTTTGCAATTACTTAATGAAAATTCTATTCTATTTGTTCCTAAAATATACGATTTTATCCTAGGCCAACTAATGTTTCGTAGAATAAATATTATAAACCACAGTTTTCTCGATTTACATTTTTTTTTCATTGAATTAACGAATAGGAGAACAGCAAACAGCTCTGCGTAACAGATTTTGTTTTATCTAATTTTGCATACATTTTAGTAAGTTAGTGTTTTCATATTCATCTGGTAATGTGAGTAGATGAAGGGGGGGGGGGACAAAGCGAGGGTAGAATTAATTTTTTTAAGAAAAAGATTTAAAATTTTCGTATAAATAAAATTTTAAGAATATATACTCTATAACAAAAAAATCGATGCACCAAGAAGGAGTTGTCCGATTGTAATGAAATTTCGTATGCAAAGACATTTTGACCGAACATGCAAATGATTAAAATTTGGTGTCCAATGAATGAATAGCGGGAACTCCAGCGCATCGGAACTGCGCATTCAGCAGGTGTATATAAGGAGCGATTCTCAATATGTGGTCAAAATTTCTGTTGCATTTTGACTGCGGATATCTTACGTCGACTGTAACAATACCTCGACGAAAGATTCGTGCTCATTACGAGCATATGTCAGAGTTTGAAAGAGGTCGTGCTATCGGATTGAAAGAGGCTGGTTGGACGAATCGAAGAATCGCTGGACATGTGGGTCGAAGCGATGCGACGATTGAACGGTGCTGGCAAGAATGATCAGCAAAGGCAGAAGTCAGCGTTGCGACGGCACCGGATTCGTCGTTGTTAACTATCAAAAGTGTGGTCCGCACACATGTGTCCAACATGACCCTCTGCAGATGGATGAGAGAGCGGAATTTACGCTCGCGCTGACCGTTACGCCGCTTACCTCTCACGCCTTTACACCGTCAAGTCCGATTACAGTGGTGCCGGGCTCGATCAACTTGGAACTGCGCTGACTGGGGACGTATAGTCTTTAGTGACGAGTCCCGTTTCCAACTGTGTCCTGACGACAACCGCAGACGTGTCTGGAGACGTCCAGGGCAGCGTGGGAATCCTGCCCTTATCGTACGCCACACATGCCCACAACAGGGCGTTATGGTCTGTGGTGCCATCTCCTTTGATAGCCGGACCCCTTTGGTGGTCATTTCTGGCACACTTACAGCACAGCGGTACGTAGACGACATTGTACGACCCTGTGTTACCGTTCCTTTTACTTACGTTTGAACAGGACAATGCCCGGCCGCACACGGCACGTATTGCTATAAATTGTCTTCAAGCTTGCCCAACACTTCCTTGGCAAGCTAGGTCTCCTGATCTCTCTCCCATAGAGCACATTTGGAATGCTATGGGAAGGCGATTGCAACCATCCCGGAATGTTGACGATTTAGCCCGACAGTTGGAGACAATTTGGCAAGAAATTCCGCAGGACACCATCCGGGATCTTTATCAGTCTATGCCACGCCGGGTGACAGCTTGCATCCAGGCCAGAGGTGGACCAACGCCTTATTGACTTCCTCCCTTTGTAACGGTCAAACTCTGCAATAAATCATTCAATTGTTCTGAAATTTTAATCGTTTCTTTTTCTATGTATGTTCTTCATATCCACCAATTTTTATCGCAATCGGATAACTCCTTGTTGGAACGTCAATTTCTTTTGTTACAGAGTGCATTTAATTCACTAATTATATCCCATTAATAGAAATTTTTCAAGTTCTAGATTGACAATTTACTTATTTATCCATTAGATAAAATTATTTGTTTAGTTACTGCTTGGTTGAAACAATCATTCGTGATCAAAACAATAAGCCTAAACGCAAAAAATTACAAATCCAACAGGTGTTAATGAAATACAAGAAATTAGTTAAGCATATCAAAAGGTTTTAATAATAGTTCATAAAAATTCATGAGTTCAATGATTTTATGAAAATACGATTAATGACGTATTACGCAATATCGAAATTAAAAATAATAATAAAAATTAAAACGAATATATTTATGGCACATAAAAAAATGAATAAATTATTCTTTTCCTTCGTTTTATATGCAAAATATACGTTGTAATTTGTATTATTTTTAATATTTCGTTTCTTTTTAAATCTACTAATTTACAACGGGCCATTTTATTTCGACTAAAGCGTTCACAAGACCTTGTCGCTAAAAT
>QLNU02014802.1:93890137-93933484 GCA_006491805.2 Dysdera silvatica
TGGGGAGGAACATTGAAGAATACATGTTAATTTTAATAAACATAAAACACAAGTATGTGCTTAATTACTGCTTCGAAAAGAAATCTTTGCTTGACGTTGCGTTTGGTTTTTCTTGAGAGTTAGTATTTAACTTTGCCTTTCTGATTTTTGCAAATGTATCCAAAAGCTCATCGTTGACGTCAAAACTCAGTAAATACTTCTTTACACACTGTAAATCAGCATTCGCTTCAAGTGAGTGGAACTCAATCGAGTTTCTGACGGCAGTTGATTTTCTAACTGAAATTCCACTTGCAGCTACAGGCGAATGATTAAAAGTTATCGTTAGATTGAGGAAATAAAACGTTAAATTGAGGAAAACATGATACTGGGCTCAATGTAACTCAGTCCAGACCAATAAAAACAGTAGTTAAATCGAAGTTAGACTGTATATATAACAATAACAACATTAGTAATAACGTCAAACTAATGTTTCTTTAGTTAATCTATTATTTAGCCTAAATTTCTCCGTATATACAGGGTGTCTCAGCACCAGGGTTACAAACTTCAAGGGGTCATAGTACTCATCAAGGTGAACGATAATATGTCATAGAATCTAAAGTCGCAAACCACCCACAGCGCCAGTTCTAAAACCGTCCAGCATGCACAAATATTTACAACCAGTGCGTGAAGAGCGCCAGATACTGTTTAGATTAGCTGACCAATTGTATAGCCGATTAGGACAACTCATGTTGCGCTTTTCGAGAAAAGTTTGTAAATATTTGTGCATGCTGGACTGTTTTAAAACTGGCACTGTGCGTGATTTGCGACAGTAGGTTCTATGACAATTATCGTTCACCCTGGTATTATCGGCCCCTTGAAGTTTGTAAGCCTGGTGCTGAGACAATCTGTGTGTGTGCGTGTGTGTATGTGTGTGCGTGTATATATAAATTCTCTCTATATATAATAATAGTTAAATTAAAATATGACGGTTTAAAATAGAAAATATTTAAATAGCAGAAATATATTTTTTAACACCAGAAAACTAAGTTCTTACATTAATAACAAAAAGACGTTTTACTTTTCTGGGCGAAACAGCGCTCTTTTCAGAATTAGAATATCATTCTTAGAAAAGCCATAAAATGCTGAACCATTTCTTTTAAATCCTGCAATTGTTTTTAAGTCTTCATTCTTCACAAAAGAAAATTTTGAAGAACTTTTCTAACCGAAAATTTGTTTGTTTAACATAAAAACGCAAATTTTCGCTTGAAGAAACAAAAAAACAGAAGGAGGAGAATTAAGGAATTGACATAACCATTAAAAATTTGCACTTGCAAAAATGCTAACGAGTTTTAACCTTTTTCTTAGAACAGAAAAATCTCAAAAGAATTCAAAATCTCGGTGCTAAATATCAAAACAACACAGAATAGAGCACACTGTGGTGTATTTGAAATTAAATTACAAAAAATGTTTGCACTTTTATATTAATTTTCATTCTTTTAGCAAAATTTGATAAATTCAAGCAAATATAGTAGAACCTCTAGTATCCGACTCCCTTTTATCCTAAGTTTCCTGTTAAGTGACGTCCATTTTTATAGTAATTAATTTTTTAGGGATAGTATGGCTGGAGAAGCGAAAAGTTTGATCCAAGAGAAGTAGTCCGTAAAAATTCAACACGAAAAATTACAAAAAACCTGCCCAGGTGGCTTTGTGTGTTGACCATTTGGGAATTGTATTATCCCTGAAAAGGTTAATAATATCTAACAATAAGAGGAGTAATGCTGTTAAAAGATCCCTGCAACAGAGTTACAAACTAAAAACAATACAAATTGCGCCAAACAAAATTTATTTTCAAACCGTTGTGACGTGTTTTAAATATCCTAACCCTCTGACAGAAAAAATCAGGCAACTGAATTTATTTTATCTAGGTTTGGATAAGTAATAATAAGTAAATATTTATTGATTTCTGAAGGGGCAAGCGCCCTCTAGGCCCCGTCTGGGTCCGTTCCTGTTCTGCTTACGCTAATGCTATAATTGGAGTCGGATCTCTGAATTCACGAATTTCATTAATCATTCAGAAGTTTTAATTAACCGACGTAGTTTTGGTGCCAATTGATTCGGTAATAGAAATTCTACAGTATTTTAAAAGGTTATTGCGTAATATAGTATTGTATTTTAATGCTAATTTCAACAATTGTTATATTAATTCAAACTACTACTTCTAGTTAGGTACATGACAAATTAGCTTACTGTCCACGACTCAATGGGCGTTATGTCTATAACTGTGTAGAAAATTCCATCTATAGACTTTTCTATTTAAAATAAATACCCTCTGATATTTGAATCAAAACTTCGATAAAAGGGTCCAAAATTTGCAACAAGATGCGTAAATACATTTGGCCTCTAAATAATTTCAAATTCCAAACAATAAGGAGAGAGAGATTCCGCGGTTAATATTAGAATCCTGCACACAGTGTATAAAGGTAGTCTATTTTACTCAAAATGATGATTCCTACCACTGATGTAGTTGGTTTTATAGCAATATTAAACAAAGCAAAAAGAGATGTCATTCTTTCTGTTAGTATTATAATATCTGGATTAATTATAATCTGGATTAATTATATCTATCTATTATATCTATCTTGTTAAACAGCTAATGTATTAACTTTAAATTCCCCAAAATCTAGAAATAGGTAAAAAGAGACGAAAATTTTAACATATTCTTTATCCTATAGTTATGAACTTCGGGCGTAACTATAGTGTACTGGCACTTAAGAGAAATTATATTGTAACTTTGTCTTCATCGCATTCACATATACTTGAATCCCGATACCACACATGTTTGTTTTAAAATAGACATCCTGAACGTTCGGTTTTAAGGATGATGAGCTATTTTCACTTTGATACTATCTCCATGAGTTTGGTAAATCAATAAATTAATTTAGCTATGAATATTACCTACGCAAAAATAATGTTATCTTGCGAACTACGTTTTTTGAAAAGACTACACCATCACTTAAGCGTTGCACCCAAAGCAAAATTGGATATCGCGAAGAAAATGAAGCGCGGTAAATGGTTTTGTAAATTTGAATTTATCGTGGAGAAATGATAATACATTCTTCGCCTCAGTAAGTGTTCACTCTTCGTTGGGTTAATTTCGTCCGCATTTCTGACCACTTACTGACATTGTAACCACGCTTTCTTCACTTTTTTATATTTAATTTACGAAAATACGTTTCTAAATTTTATAATGTATTGTAAATGTCACACACAGAATTATTTAATTATAATATTAATTGTAATTAATTTTAATTATTGTCTTTCAAGTTCAGGGAAGAGTCCGGCACACAGCAACTAACAATCGTAACTTACCAAAGAGTTCTTAACTTTAGAAATTATTTTTTGTTGCTTTCGCTAACTGGCCCTGCGGTGGCGCAGTGTGGTAACGCGTTCTCCTATTGCGCGGCTAATCCGGGTTCGACTCCCAGCAGTGCAAAAAGAACGCTTACTCAGAGATCTCATAAAGATCGCACTGCTCACTGTAGTCCGGGGTTTGGTTCCCTAGGCCTTAAGAGGTTCGGATTCCTCGGAAAACAGTAGGTCCCGGCGCAGCATGACCACTGTAGTCTTTGAGCCGTAAAACCAAAAAGAAAGCAAAGCAAAGCTTTCGTTAACTATTTTTTTTTGTTTTAGTTTAAATGTGAGTGCCAAAATATTATTCATTATTAATTCCACTTCCCAAGAAATATCATAAAAAGATTTTCCTTCATGTGTCAAAAAATATTTCGTAAATATGTTACTGATCACCCCTCCACCCCGCAAATGGTAATGGTTTTTTCTATAAAAACTGTCAGTTCTAATTCTCAGGTTTGACACGTAAGTTGTTTTAAAGTAAAATAGTTTTATTCAAGAAGTTAGTTGTTAAATTTTCTAACATCACAGGACTTCATTTCTATTATTAAGACTCATTTTCAACCCAAAAATGGGCAGAAGCCGTAATATAATAAATCGATTAAGAAATCGAATAGCTGCAAAAAAATAAAAAAAATCATAGCAATTGTCGACGTCTATTTTTCTGGACAACAAAATTCATGAGTTTAATCATAAATTCATTACTTTTTCATGATCCTTTTGGCAATTATGATCATGCAGGGGCTTCGGCTAATATTTAAATATTCGCCAGAAATGAATAAGTACTGGAGTGGAGTTCCGGTTGGCTCCCGCCGAATTTAACCCCTGTATATTATCCCATTTTCATGTAAACTGTGGCTCAAAATCATTTTATGTTTATGTAACGCATAAATCAAACTGTGATTTAATATAAGAGCTGGAAAAATAATTACGTGCTTTTGACGTTACTACAGTATAAACATTTTAATACATGCTCTCCCACTCTTTAGCTATGAAACTTGTTTTGAAAAAGATTTTTATTACTATAATAACTTAGTTAAAAATATTTTCAAAACATTTGAATAGTATTGGATATATATGAATGCAAGATTAATTTATCGAGGTAAAGTTTTTATCGAACTTTCAATTTAGGTAAATAGTTTTTTGGAATTTTAAAATTGAATTTATTAGTATTAAAATTTTGGAAAAATTTCAAGTAAAGGTAACTTATAATGACAGTATCAAACTGAATCGAAATCGACCATACCGATCACCAAGAGCTCGAAGAATTTTTTCGCTATAGCTACTTTTTTAGTCAAAAATTCTAATTTTTTATTACCGTTGAGAGCATATATGCACCACTTAAGATAAAGGATTTTATTGATATTAACGTCAACTATTAATAATAATTAACATTTAACTTTATCTTGACCATCATGGAAGCTTTCAATATCTAAGGACAATAGAATAGCAGTAAAGGCATCTACTTTATTTCCGAACTATGGACAATTTAGATGCCATTGAAGTCTAAGTCTGAAGTTTGCTTTGTGAGTGTGGTGTAGCAACATTTTACTTTTAAAATAAGGAAAAATTCTAAAATAGTTGAATATAAAATTAAATTGAGAGAAAAAAATTGGTTTGTTATATACGTTTGTTATATGCCACATATATTAATATACAATAGAAATCGTTTATAACGACCAACTGCATATAACCGTGCCATTGATATCCTGGTTTTAAAACAAAATTTGGCACGAGCGCGTTGTTCCATGTTTTCATCCATTTTGCGAAATCAACAATCCGCCGAGAAACGAAAATACGTCTTTCACTAGAATGCTACTCTACTGAACAAAGATATCGCCGTGATTTTTTCAGGATGTTTTAAGGACAAAACAAGCTTCCCTTTTCACACCCGCCGGCAAACTACTTTTTATTAAGCAGTGGCGCCGCCTGTCTTAAATCTTTCCAATCACACCTCGTATAAAAACATATAATATATGCTTGCTCCCAACAATCATTTTGAAAACACTAAGTTGCTCTGTGTAGACTAAATAGGTCTTGACTACAGGCTCCGCTATTTTGGAACTACATAGGGATCTTGAAAGAGTCTTACCTTATTAAAATTTAAGCGTTATTTTAATCTTGTTTATTTACAAATGTCCGAGAAATTTTTATTACTGCTAAATCTGAATATTGAAGATAATGAACTTAAAACAATAAATAAGACACAAAAAACGTTTTAGAAGCGTATTTATATCAAGATAGAGTTCAATTTACATGTTTCGGGCGATAAAAGTTCGCTTCTCCGGGAGGAACACGGTGAATATCGTCAACAAACGTTCGTGGCTGTGAACAGCAATGGATGATTTGTGCACCTCACCTTTCTCAACGTATCGGCGATGTTCTTTCAACAGATGGATGAGGGCACGTTTTGTCAGTCCTATGTAGGAAAGTCCGAACTGGCAAAAAATTTGATACACGCCCCAGCGTTGGAGTGTGGAAATGTTATCTTTGAGTCTGGATCATAGCCACGTTCACAGTTCACAGCCACGAACACAACCATCGCTTTAACTTTTTTGACGCTCGTATCATCCACCAACCTCATTCACCACTTGAACTGGACTTCGCCGAAGCTTTCTTCATTAACATGTTTCGTGATTCCATTGTGAATGACCACAGCTCAACTCCTTCCTTCAGCTCAGCTTGGCGAAATGTACTCCACCTAACTCCTTCTGATATTAATCCATAGTCCCGCCATAATTGCCACCTCTACTAACAGACAGCCAACTTTTCCACAATTTGGTAATTTCTGGGAAGAGTGGCCGCACCACAAAAACCACGTAGTACTTGACTTCCTACTTTTGGAAGTGAACATTTCACTTAATAACTCAACTCTAGTTACATCCGCGAATCAACCTCGTTTGTTGACGATATTCCACGTGTTCACTCCCGAAGAAGGGCGAACTTTTATCGCCCGAAACGCGTAGCTCGAACTCAATCTTGACATAAATACGCTTCTAAAACGTTGTTTTTTGTGTCTTATTTATATTGCGTATTGTTTCGTCGAATATTTCCACGTGTTAAAACAATAAACAAACTCATATTAGATGATAAATTATTTTTTACATATGAGATATTATTACCATTCACAGGGTTAACACAATTGCCAAATGGTTGGCGCATAGAGCCACAGGGGTGCATTTTTTGTAAATTGCCCCGGTGGCTCTGTGTGCCGACCATTTGGTAATTTCGCTAATCCTATGAAGGGTTATAGTATCTCGTATAAAAAAAATAATCTATCATCTAATATTACCACATCATCGAATATGATGAGAGAAATACCCGTCTTTAAACAATTTCGTGATTTATCGATTGAATATCACGAGGGCCATGTTTTTTAAGGGCCCATGCTATTTATTCTTTCAGATTAGGGCCTATAAAAATCGTAAACCGGTGATGTTCGGAAGTTATTAGTATAATATAATAAATATTATTCATTACATTTGTTTTCTATATAACATGTTTTAATATTTTCTTATTTTTAAAATATTTTAATTTGAGAAACTAAAAAAATACTGTGTATTTAGTGTGGCTATAAATATAATTTAATACATATGGTAATTCATTATACTCAAACGCATTCTTATTTAATTTTGAAACCAAAAAGTTTAATACTTTTTACTATCAAAATAATTTATAAAACTCTAGAGTGTATTATTATATCATGATTTAAGAAAAAAAATATCATTTATAACGACTACCGTTACAAACGATCGAATTTCCACGGTCCCTTGGTGGTCATTATAATCTATTTTCACTCTATATATTAAATCAAACTAACGGAAATTATTTATTCGTTATAGCCGTGGGTTCATGATAAATGAGTTCCACTGTACATTACTTTGTTAATTTTCGTGTATTTTCATTTCTCCAGAAGCTTAAAATCTGCCGCCGACCAATTTATAATATTTTTAATAGCATAATTGTTGTTTTTTCTAACAATTTCTGGTACAATAAATTATTTGCTATATTCTTTTGGCGACATAATATAGAGTAAAACCTCCTTAAGGCGACCGCCATCGGATCCGTGAAAAAGCGATCGCTCAGACAGGTGGTCACTGAATGGAGGTAAATTTAGCATTGGGTCTATGGGAGAGGAAAGGAGGGAGGAAATATATTTCTAGAAAAAACGGTCGTTAAGGGAGGTGGTCTCTGAATAGTTACTCTTTAAGAGAGGTTTTACTGTATATCAAATTGACTTCATTATACTATGTCCAAGGGTGCTAAGGGTTTGAGAGACCAAGGTTCCTTTACCCTGGTCCCAAAATATATTTTGGGGACCAGACTCTCTCAAAATTAACGATATTTGCTGAACATAGACAATAAATGTAGAAATTAATAATGTATTATTCAACGCTGAGGAAATGAGCTCTAACGAAACTCTCAATCAAAGTAGATCGATATTTTGCGAAGACTTAGGGAGGCAACGCGATGCATAGCCCTTTTTTTGGCGATTGCCTGCCAAATATAATAACAGTGGCAGGTTCTGATATAAACTTTATAAGCAATGGTCCCCGCGTTCCTACCCGTACCCCATTTTGATCTACCATCATTTTGTTCTACCTAGTGTGACAAATTCTGGGGATCAACTCGTCAGCGTTAGACAGTAGTTGAAGGTGAGAGCCCAAAGATATAAAACAGTGGTTTTCAAACCTGTTACCCCACAGAGCCTGTTTCTTACTAGATGCCTAGCCACGGAAATTTTAAATAAATATTTAAAGGAAACCCAGGTCATAATTCATCACTGAATAGGCATAAAAATAAGTAATAAATATGTTTATATCAAAGAGTAAGTAATACCTTTTTATTGTTGCTGGATATTGGTTCTGTGAAAAAGTGGTCGCTCAGAGAGAGGTGGTCCCTGAATGGAGGTAAATTCAGCTTTGGGTTTATGGTGTTCGAGGAAACCCGTTTCCAGAAAAAGTGGTCGTTAAGGAAGGTGGTCTCTGGTCTTCAACAGAGGTTTTACTGTATATTAAATTTGTTACTATTTATGCTTTTCCTGTCACTGGTTAATACAACTGTGCAACACATGTGGGTTCATCCATTCAGAGCCTCCAACATTTTCGGCGCCCCTGACTAGGTATTACCATTAAGTGCGAAATTGTTACCCATCTCTATTCTCAGTAGCCCATAGAAACCTACTGTCGTGAAATTTCAGCATTTGAATTATTACCTTTGCTGGAAATCTCGCTTGCTTCGATGCAAATGTCAGTTTGTTATCCAAACTCTGAGAGAAAATACGTATTCAGAACTTCCCTGCTTTCGTTATTCCAAAGTTAACAGAGATTCCCGTTAAAAGCTGCGGCACTTGGATTTAAGCGCAATTAAAGCTAAAACATGCCAATAACGACAGCAGAAGGCTCTAATAGATTACTGTCGATTGATAAGATAGGATAAGGAAATGTTCGGAATTACCCAGGTTGAGATCCTCAATTTGCAACTTGTGAGGGAACAGAGGAAACATTAATCCATAGGTCTTCCTTTTTTTTTTCAGTCGAGTGCATGGATCATTAACTACAGATAGTCATTAAGATTACTTCAAATACATTGGGCCTTCTCTGTGATATGAGGAGGACTTTGAAACATTCAGGTTTTCAATAACAATATTGTTATTCGTTTTCTGTCCCACAATTCCCATATTTTAACATTATCGGATACATTCTGTTATTCGTTTCGTAGACTATTTACCATTTAACTCGATATTAGCGTATATATCCTGTTACTCGTCTTATTTCGCCTACTGCCTTCCCCGCTATAGTAAGGGTATGGATGCAAGAGAACGTTTCTGAAAACTGTTAGGTAATGCATACCGATTTATTATTAATTATTTTTGTCATGGATCCAGATGTATTTTAACGGTATTAATCACTAACCATTGTCATGGAAAGATATGCAATCATAGATGATCGAGAATAGTCTTTACCTACATCAAAACGAAATCTAGAAAATTAACAGGAAAATAAAACTTTCTACTGACCGTCTGAATATATCTAGTTGCCAGTAGGGACTGGATTTTTGATCCTTGCATATATATATATATATATATATATATATATGCCAGAAAAGGACTCTGGGATGTAAAGAGCAGCTTACCATCGACTCAGTTATCCTGGAACAAGCAAGAAAACAAAAGCGAAAACTCAACACCGCATACATAGACTACAAGAAGGCTTTCGACTCTGTTCCGCACTCGTGGCTCCTTGAAATACTCAGCATATACAAAGTGCATCCCTCAATCATCCGATTCCTACAGAGCAGCATGAAACAATGGAGAACCCGGTTACAGCTAAACACGCCAGACAGTAAAATAGAAACGGCCGAGATCCCCATCCGCCGCGGAATCTTTCAAGGAGACGCACTAAGCCCCCAGTGGTTCTGCTTGGCGTTAAACCCCTTGTCAAGGATGCTGAACACAAGTAAATACGGATACATGCTGAAGAAAGACAAGAGAAACCTACATAAAGTCTCCCACCTCATGTACGTAGATGACATCAAGCTATACGCGCCAACAATCACCCAACTCCGACAACTCATCAGTATAACAGAGACATTCTCCAAGGACATAGGAATGGAATTCGGCCTCGATAAGTGCAAAATACAGAAGAATAGCAAAGAAGATTTACCAGGCATCGAACTCGAAGACGGGAGACTACTGAAGACCTTGGACGAGGGCGAAACCTACAAATACCTAGGGATAATGCAAAAACGGCAGCAGGAGCACAAGAAAGTCAAAGTCCAGCTCACGCAAGCATTCCAAGAAAGACTTAGAAGCATTGTGAAGACGAAACTGAGCGGGAAGAACACCACGCAAGCAATTAACGCATATGCGGTACCAGTGCTCACCTACTCCTTCGGGATCATCAAATGGTCCAACACTGAACTAGAACAACTCCAGCGGAAAATGAGAACCATCCAGAGAAGAGCCGGACAACTACACCCTGCAACGGCAATTGAACGGCAAACACTACCCCGGGAAGAAGGAGGACGCGGACAAGCGGACCTCAAAGACTTACATGACAAGCAGATCCAGAGCATGAGGCAATACTTCCAGTTGAAGAGTCCCCGATCGCCACTCATCCAAGCCATAATACAAGCAGATGCAAATTACACGCCACTAAACCTGTGTAGTACCGAAGAGCGTGTCCTCGAAACAGCCAACGAACAGAAACTGAGAACTTGGGCCGGAAAACCATTACATGGCAGGCACTACAATGACCTGCAACAACCACACGTTGACAAAAAGGCATCAAATTCTTGGCTGGCCAAAGGCACTCTCCAGCCAGAGACAGAAGGATTCATGCTAGCCATCCAAGACCAAGTGATCGCAACAAGGAACAATCAGAAATTCATCCAGAGAAAAGACATAGAAAGCGACAAATGCAGACACTGTCATGCGGCATCGGAGACAATCCAACACGTGATGGCAGGATGCAAGATCCTTGCGCAGTCAGACTACAAACATAGACACGATCAAGTAGCGAAAATAGTCCACCAGAAATTGGCAGCGAATGCTGGCTTTCTGACAGAAAAATGCCCGTACTACAAATATGAGCCAGAGACCGTGCATGAGAACGAAACACACAAGCTTTACTGGGATAGAGCAATCATAACAGACAAGACAGTCCCACATAACCGTCCTGACATAACCCTCGTCGATAAATCGAATAAGACCACGTACTTAATCGACATAGCAGTACCCAACACCAATAACATACAGACAACCTACACAACGAAAATCACCAAGTACCAAGATCTCAGACATGAAGTACGAGATATATGGGGTATGGAAAAGATCCTCATCATCCCGTTAGTCATCTCAGCAACAGGGATAGTACCAAAAACGCTTGCGACGAATTTGGAGATACTCAACATTGACCCAAACACCTACATTGAAATACAAAAAGCCACAATCCTAAACACGTGTCACATTGTCAGGAAGTTTCTAGACATGGCACATTAAGAAGTGATGTAAAAAGAGGCTTGGGAACATGGCGCTCTGCCCGTCCCAAAGCCTGTTTCCGCCAAGAATGGGCGAGGAAAACCTTATATATATATATATATTAAAAGTAAATTTATAAATTATAAAAAAATTTAAATAAAAATATTAAACACAGCGAGAATTTAAACGTAACGCCAAATATTGAAATACATGGTAAGAATCAGCGTCAAACGATGTAGCACTAGGTAAAATATATTAAATATTAGTGATAACGTTATCAAGCATAGTTTTTGACATTTAGTCGAGCGTTTTAATGGGTTTCCGACAACGTCGCTGTCTTTCGTCAGGCGTCTTCTGATGCGAGATTCTAGCGCTACACAAAGCGCTACTATTTCAAGCTATTATTGGCTTTACACAAAACGCTATTATTTCAAGATATTATGTGGCGATATATCATTGTTGTTATAATATTATATTTAATTTACATTTGAGTTTAATTTTCTATATCACGTGAAATGTAAAAATGATCTTACGTGGTAGAAATATGAGGAGATGAAAGACTGTGATAAGACAAACACTTTTCGGTTTTCGATGGAGAGCTTTTGAGGCAGACTAATTATTATTTTACTACCGAATTATTAACGTTTGATTCGTTTCATTATTTTAATTTGACGTTGATTAACTAGTTTGATTCATTACTTTTGATTATTTCAATCTTATCTGTCTGATAACTTTTGGAATTATCATCAGTGATTTCTCGTCGACCTAATTATTAACGAATGCAACCTAAAACCTTCTGCTCAACAACAACACGTAACCTACGACTGGTGGTGACGTTCTCATAGTCTGGTAACCTCCCACATACTGAATCACGTCCGGATCACCAGTTTAGTCATCAGTGTGGTTAGTTTGTTGAGCCAAGTCAGGAATGTTGATTTCAGGTTGCGATTATGATTAGACAGAAAGTAATAAACGAGATATTGCGACCAAAAATAAGAGAACTCTTTAATATGTTTAAACATAGGCAAAAAGTATTCTTAGTCAGAGAACCATCGAACTAGCTAACTAAAACATCAAAAGGTTTTGTATAAATCAATTCTCGTTTACTTCTCAGATCTCTTAACAACGAAAACGAATAATATGTAAAAATAAAAAATAATATAACGTAAAACCGTATGATGACGTAATAGAATGCGCCGAAAACCCTACGATTATTAGTCTTACATAAAGCGCTATTGTTTCAAGATATTATTGGTTATCGACGACGTCGCCTCCAAATGGCAGAACTATGCTTGGCAAAAACATACAGTGGAACATGGTAAAGTGATCACCTTCGTAAATTGATCACTTGGATAAGGCGAGCACTTTTTTATAGAGAACTGGCAGGGACCAAGCCTATGCAGAAGTTTGTTATGCATAGCGACCACCTCTTTATGGCGACAACTGCAGTTCAGCCCCAAGGGCATTTTAGGCAGGTTCTAATGTATTTGTAATACAACCGAAAAGAAATGAAACCTGATATTGTCACTACATTAGGCCAATAGAATGTTAAACAGTGTTTTTTTTGTTATCAAATCCAGAGTAGTGTGAAACACATAGTTAATATAAATCGCTATTAAAACAAAATCTTATAACACTTAGTGGGAAGAAAATTTCTCAAGCTTTGTTAAGATGTACATAAATCGTGACTTATTTGGTACATTTCATTAATTTTTAGCTTCGAACAGATGTAGTTTTCTATTTTTTTTTGTTCTCATAAATTTGTTTTGTTATACTGATGATAAACACCTTGGCCGTCATAGATATATTCAAAAAATATCACATTCAATTTATATGCTTATTAATTTTTAATTCGAATGTGCGGTTCTCAATCTGTAGTACGAGTGCCTCTGGAAGTACGGGGCGGACAGGTTGAGGGTATGGGAAAAAAAATATTGGCAATGGCGGAAAACACGGGCAAAAAAGTACGGTATTAACCTGACAAACACGCTGGTAGCCAAGCCGGGAGAAGTGGCGTGGCTCCAGTTGCCCCATCCTTGTGCCCCAATTGTCCCACCACGTTATTTACACACAGAACACCCTCCGGGTTCCCTGTTCCCCATATTCCCTCTGCCTTTCCCCAGTTGCCCCCTTCATTCTGGCCACGGGTCTGATGACAATTCAAAAACTATATGCTTAATGATTGTATTTATGATGTATATTTATGATGGATCATTACGAATCACAATAACAATTATGAACTTTTATAAATAATTAAGCACCACGTTTTTTTATGTATAGGCTGCCAATAAAACTGAAATAAACGTAAAAATCAGATATAAAATTTCAATTCAATTAATTTGTAAATGTCATTAATTTGTCTTTTAATTTTTCATTTAACTTAAGGCTATAATTACTTGACAATTACTTGAGGGACCGGAGGGGGAGGTTTTGAGAGGAGGGGTCCTAATAAACGAAAAGTCCAATCAGAATATACGGAAGAGAAAAGAGTTGGGAAAAGCTGTGTTAGTGAATTTCTTTTCAAACATAATGATGAGGAAATATCGTAAGAAAATTAAAAATTTACAAAAACACAAAGGAATGTAAACATTTTGTGAAGGAATGTTTGAATATCTAGTTAGGCAAGAAAAAGGAAAAAGCAAAATTCCCCTAACTGAGATTTAAATTTGCATAAAATATAATATTAAAGATTTATACACTTTCTAAAATGATAAAATACTCACGGAATTCAGAAATTGGGGAATGGGATTAGAAATCCTTTTAGCTGACGGATGTTTCCGTCAGACCCGGAAACAACGCCATATTTGTTATTTTTGAAAATGACAAATACGAGAGCTAAATCCATGAATTTAAAAGCATATTTAAAAACTTAAGGAAATATTCAAGAATATAAAATATGGAGGCAAAAAGTCACTGACTAAGAATGCTTAAAGGTTTAGGGTTAAAAGCATATATGACTAAATCTATATCAAACTTCCCTAAACGATTTAAAATTAATTTCTGTTTGTAGGTTTTAAAGATTAATTAAATATATTAAGAGAAGTCGTTGGATTTTTATCTGCAGCAACGATCGAAAAATATGCCCCCTTAAACTTAACTAGTCCTTCAGCGCCAATTAGAAACCGCTTAAAGAAAACTGCTAGTATTGATAATATAAACTTATAAGGAT
Source organism: Dysdera silvatica (assembly GCA_006491805.2). Taxonomy (NCBI): domain Eukaryota; kingdom Metazoa; phylum Arthropoda; class Arachnida; order Araneae; family Dysderidae; genus Dysdera; species Dysdera silvatica. The sequence goes on from QLNU02014802.1 coordinate 93,904,675, forward strand.
ACTAACACGGAATTAACCTCAGGGAGAATACATAAATTTATCCCGCAGCACAAATGTACCAAAAATTGGGCTAGAAACAATGAAATATAATTATGAACTTTTGCTTTTCAGAACTTTGCTGTAAGTTCTTTTTTGTCGAAAACCGGGAGTCTCTGTAGTAACAATTGCCACCATAATAAAAGCGATGAATTGCATAGTCTACTGATGCTAATGCATTTGACAATTAACACTTGTACCTATTTTGACTACCATTTAGACGCTTAATGAGCAGTATGGGAAGCATGACCTCACACGCAAAAGGTCAATTGACCAAATACTCTGTTGAAAGTATATGGGGCCGCTAAAAATTGATTTTTTGTTATTGACACTACGTTTTTAGCGTATCTGGGCTGCCGCCCAGACCTCATTCCCCTAAGCATGGGTTCTTCTTGGGGTTTAAGGTTATATATTCTCTTTAACAGTGATTTCATGTAAATGTTGTTGTGAGTTTATGTTCTATATACACTCTATAACAAAAAAAATCGACGCACCAAGAAGTTGTCCGATTGTAATGAAATTTCGTATGCAAAGACATTTTGACAAAACATGCAAATGATTAAAATTTGGTGTTCAATGAATGAATAGCGGGAACTCCAGCGCATCGGAACTGCGCATTCAGCAGGTGTATATAAGGAGCGATTCTCAATATGTGGTCAAAATTTCTGTTGCATTTTGACTGTGGATATCTTACGTCGACTGTAACAATGCCTCGCCGAAAGATTCGTGCTCATTACGAGCATATGTCAGAGTTTGAAAGAGGTCGTGTTCAATCAATCAATTAATTGCGTAGTGGGGTTGGGAAGGGTGGCCGCCGGAGGTAGAGGTCATGCTATCGGATTGAAAGAGGCTGGTTGGACGAATCGAAGAATCGCTGGACATGTGGGTCGAAGTGATGCGGCGATTGGACGGTGCTGGCAAGAGTGGGTCAACAATGGTAGATGTCAGCGTCGGGATGGCAGCGGTCGACCTAGGGCCACAACAGAACGGGAAGACAGAGCGATTGTCAGAGCAGCTGTCACAGCACCGGATTCGTCGTTATCAACTATTCAACGTGTGGCCCGCACACATGTGTCCAACATGACCCTCTGCAGACGACTGAGAGAGCGGAATTTACGCTCGCGCCGACCGTTACGCCGCTTACCTCTCACGCCTTTACACCGTCAAGTCCGATTACAGTGGTGCCGGGCTCGATCAACTTGGAACTGCACTGACTGGGGACGTATAGTCTTTAGTGACTGAGATCCGTTTCCAACTGTGTCCTGACGACAACCGCAGACGTGTCTGGAGACGTCCAGGGCAGCGTGGGGATCCTGCCCTTACTATCGCACGCCACACATGCCCACAACAGGGCGTTATGGTCTGGGGTGCCATCTCCTTTGATAGCCGGACCCCTTTGGTGGTCATTTCTGGCACACTTACAGCACAGCGGTACGTAGACGACATTCTACGACCGGTTGTGTTACCGTTCCTTTTGCGACACCCTGGACTTACGTTTCAACAAGACAATGCCCGGCCGCACACGGCACGTGTTGCTATGAATTGTCTTCAAGCTTGCCCAACACTTCCTTGGCAAGCTAGATCTCCTGATCTCTCTCCCATAGAGCACATTTGGGACGCTATGGGAAGGCGATTGCAACCATCCCGGAATGTTGACGATTTAGCCCGACAGTTGGAGACAATTTGGCAAGAAATTCCACAGGACACCATCCGGAATCTTTATCAGTCTATGCCACGCCGGGTGACAGCTTGCATCCAGGCCAGAGGTGGACCAACGCCTTATTCAGTTAATTCAGTTATCAGTTGACCAACGAAATATTAATTTCACTTTCTATCGCGTCATTAATATCCAGTGATGCTTCATTTTACCAGCTGAAGCAACTATTTTTATAAATTTGAGCACTAAGTTATCTCCTAGTGTAGTTTGACGATTAGATTTCGTCATTTCCATTTCCTTAACAATAAATAACATCGATCAGAGAAAGCAACACTTGTCTTTGTGGCATCGCAAATAATCCAATAAGAGGTCGAAGATCGACTATATGACATAAAGCCAGCGAGAACACCTGTTTGATGATGTCAGTATCATTGCTGGGTGGCTTCATCCTAGGATTGTCTGCAAATGACACTAGAATCTCACAAACAGAAACGTGTCTGATTTCAATTAGTATCATTCAAGCGTTTTTTATGTGTATATAAGCTCGTAAAACAATTTTTTTAACAGTTTATAAAGAGCGCAAATATGAACATGCTAAAGGCTGCTAAACAGATTATTAAAACAGCAATTATGTTAACTAAAGGAAATCGTCTTGACAACCAAAGGAGGACGTGAAAGCGTAATCTAAATACAATTAAGATTTTAACAAAACTCCACTTTTATAGAATCCATACTAGAACCTACGTTTTAGGCAGAGGGAGAAAAAACACAAGTTTGAGTTTAATTTATAAATAAATAATAAAATACAAATATAATAATATAATATATAATGTAATAATATAAATATAATATATAATGTGATAATATAAATATAATATGTAATGTAATAAAATAAATATAATATGTTATAAAATAAATATAATATGTTATAAAATAAATATAATATGTATAAAATAAATATAATATATAAATAAGAATAATCTAGAATCCTTTATAAAAGCGGAGTGGCATAAAACTAACCGTATTTTAACAGGAAGGATGTGATTTCTTTAAACAGCCCGCCATATTGACATACAAAGAGATTATTAATAGAATTAAAACTCACAATAGGATATAAAAACCATTAATTACATATTAATATAATTCAACATTATTATTAGTAAAATATTGTAAATTTTACAAATAGTATGAGACGTTGAATGTCTTATTACACTGTAATAATATTCATTTCAGCAAGATAACTTTCTAATATTCGTAGTTAAAATTTTTTCTCAAAATATGATTTGTCCTTAGTTATGAAAAAAGGAATAAGCACTCAAGATTCGGCACAACAGTTTACTGAATTAGATGAAAATTTGCTTATATTTTAAGGTATAGGGACGCGTTACCTTGGACATGTTACCAAGAACGTGTTACCGTAGGTGCATAAAGCTTTCAGAGGAATCTGAGTTTCAATTGTTTAGGGAAAAAGCCTTGGATTACGGTGGCAGATAAAACGGCAAGTGTTCTACGGTACCATTGCAATCGAATTCAGGTTCACGGAAAGCCAGACAACCGCGATATCTCTACACAACCGTAGAGCGTAATTACCTAAAGGCAGCGCCCTGGTGACCTTAGTGATGCACTGACCTGCAGGTCATTGGAGTGCTTTCGGTTTCTAGTTAGTTTGATAACATAGTAGTTTAATATGGCCATTAAATTGCATAAAGAGGTCCAATATTAACGAGAATACTAGATTACTAAGGGTGCATAAAAGAACTTCATTCAATTCTTCATTAAAAAGCTCTTGTGACGTCATATAAAATAACACACTCTCTTGACGTCATATGAAAGCATAACATTTGCTCTTGACGTTACATGGAATCATAACCCTCGTACTTGACGTCACATGGAAGCATAACACTCTCTTGACATCATGTGGAAGCATATCACTCGCTCTTGCTTGTGTGGAATTTTATGGCGCAAGAGCATCTGGGCTATACTGCGCCAAACATGGTAAAATCAGACTGCTGTAAAAATCAGTTCTCTGTAAAAAAATTAAAGACATAGGGTAAATCCGGGTTACATGCCTCACTTTTTTTAAAATCGATATTCTGAGACCCATGGCGCACAAACATGAAATTTACTTAGTCATAATAATCGATACACTTTTAAGAAGCATATATATTAGAAAAAAATAATTTACAAAAAATTCAATAAGCCGCTATAATTTATTTTTTAACACCCTTCGTTGCGGCATCTCTCCCAATTGTGTCGGATGTTACGCCGCACCATGAGGCTTGCCGCGCTTCGTATAGTAAATGAATTTATGACGTATCAAATGCGTTTCTTCAAAAACTATGTTATGAAAAAATAGAATAACTGAAATTGCGATTTTATAAAACATAAAAATTGACTGAATTCAAAAAACATTCGCTGTTTTTATTTTGAACTCATTTTCAGAATCGGAACAAACATGGACAAAATAATGACATAAATGAATTACTTTTTTTTTCAAATAGGCTGGACTAATTTTTTAATCTATTCTCTCTCTCCCACAGTCGGCACAAAACTCATCGAAAATCGTACATTCTGCATGTAGCCATCGCTTACTTACATATAGCACACCGTAACCATTCGCATTTTTTTTTGTTGTGTGATAATTTCTTCATATTCCTTGCATGGATGAGTTAGTTATTACCCAACTTCACTTTTCTTTCTTTACTCAGCTCATTAGGATTACCTCTGACTTTCTCTATTGCAGTGGAATCAAACCCAGAAACATCATCTACTTCAGAACTAGTACTATGACTATTTGATTCATAATCTAACCACCTTCTTTAGTTATTTCTATTTCTTTCTTTTCCAACTTTCTTCTCCAACACTTTCTTTTAACGGTCTTCTGTTTTCTGCAATGGTTAAGACAAGTGCCTATTTCTTCATTGCCTTTCCTTTTTTCTTTATTTAGTTTTGAAATTGGAGATATTGCATGCAAATGTTTCGATGGAATTGTAATATTCTTTTCAGGCAAACCTTTACTCGTGGATGGCTCTGTATCTGCAAGGTCTTATGCTTTCGACTCAAGTTCATGTTTATTCCATGGTTCCAGTATCAATAATGACGAAAAAAAAAAGAATTTTGGAGAGCTTTTTTATGAATTTGGCGGATTTTTTGAAAACTTTGATGATATTTTTATGTATTTGTAAGAAAAGAAAATTATAATTAAATTGGAGACATTTGACTAGGATTTGCGATTATATTTAACGGCATTTGGCGCAAAATAACAAAAAATTCAAAAAATTCAAATTAACATCCGAAAGAATACGCGCGGCATATGTCCCTGATTTTAACTGCGGCATGTATACCAATTTGTAAGGTATAGATGCCTCACCCCACGCCTTCCTGATCTTGAATTCAAACATGGCGAAATAACAATAAAAACACTCTATACTAAGACTATGCTTCGCTCAAACAGGGAATCCACTGACATCGTTAAAGTCTTAGCTGTAATATACAAAATACGATAGCACACGAAAATATTTCATAATAAACTCTATGACTCACCGTATATATTTGTTAATTTAAAAACAAAAAGGCACAGGAACACGATTTTTTTACCAAACACGCTTCAAATACTAAATGGCGCAACTTTAGTATTTTTTGCAGTGTCATCCCAAAGCCCGCTTCAAAACTAAAGGGGGTGCGCAATCTATACCTAATGCGTCATGTAAACCGGATTTACCCTATATCTGGTCAGCATGGTCATTTAAAATGTCAGAGAGTGATGAAGAGTTAAAAGTAAGAGTACGAGCAAGGTTAAAACACTCGCTCTTGACGTCACATGGAAGCATAACACTCGCTCTTGACGTTGGATGGAATTATAACACTCGCTCTTGATGTTAGATGGAAGCATAATACTTCCTCTTGACGTTACATAGAAGCATAACACTCGTTCTTGATGTTACAATGTAAGCACAACACTCGCTCTTGATGTTACAATGTAAGCACAACACTCGCTCTTGATGTTACAATGTAAGCACAACACTCGCTCTTAACGTTACAATGAATAATTACAAATTACATAACACCTGCTTTTGAAGTTACATGGAAGCATAACATTGCCCCTTTTACGCCAGAACCGAAAGTCGGTTTACTGAGACCAGATTATGGAGGGTTTGATTAGAGAGAGATTACTCCACTGTACGTATATATAGGATGGTTCTGCCGTTACGCTAAGATGTTTTTCTCCTCTTGGAACCCCAAAATATGATCAAATTTCCATAAACCAATTTATCGAAATTCCGAATTTTTACCCTAAGCTACTGTATTCTAACGTACAAAATATTTCTTGTATCCAAATAAACATAAAATTCAGGTAATTATAACATCGTAAACAAATGCATTTTGTATTAATAGAAACAAAAAACATCCACATCATTAGTCGAGTTGTTGGCAATAGGCTTCACTGATCAATGGAAGAAAAAATTACACAAAATTTATTGGTGTAGTTCACTTATAAACCGTGTAATAAAAACGCTGCTGATACCTTTTTGATAGCACGTAGCTATCGTCATAAGAGCATGGCGACTTTTAACAGAGTAGTTTCCGGATCTTCGGCACACAGGTGCGAAAACAATATCGCCGCCCTTATTAATTTATATTTCATTTAATTATAATAATTTTCTATGTGTATGTTCACTTTTGTGTCATGAAATAGCTTATATATTTTTTAAATAGTTATCATTTGAAATGAAAATTATATATTTTTTAGTTTTTATTTTCATACAAGGAAACAAAGATCCTTGATAATGTCTTTGGTCCCGAGGTTAAAACAATATAATATACCAAGCCTATAATATAATAAAGCATGATATAATAAAGAAACTGCAGCCGCCCCTGGTTTTAGCCGCCCATGTGCGATGGCACCCTTTTCACCCTGCCATGAACGGCCTTGACTTCCAGAAACGGTTTCACTACAACATTTTCCACACTAACTGCACTACTAAATTTTTTATAACTTTTGCTTTCACGCACATCATTCTGTTACAACTTATTATTAATAATTGTTTGAGTGATAAACAAAAAGTTTCGGCAACCACTTAAAATACATGGTTTGTGAAAACTTTTGTGTCATTCACAGAATGTGGGAAAATATGATGGTGGAAATGCAGCTATTCTATGAATCAAAGCGCTTTGTGTCCCCAAATTAACGTAAAGGGTCTGACAGAATATCAAACGAAAATTGACATCGCCGTGCGCAGAAATAATGTTTTTTATAGCAACAATTTTTGTCAGACAAGACATTTTTCTCCCCTCATTATTTCATCATTTTTCTTCCCTTACTATTTCATCATTGCTCTCTTCACTACTTCATTATTGCTCTCTTCACTACTTCATCATTGCTCTCTTCACTACTTCATCATTGCTCTCTTCACTACATCATTGCTCTCTTCACTACTTCATCATTGCTCTCTTCACTATTTCATCATTGCTCTCTTCACTACTTCATTATTGCTCTCTTCACTACTTCATCATTGCTCACTTCACTACTTCATCATTGCTCACTTCACTACTTCATCATTGCTCTCTTTTATTATTTCATTTCTCTCTCTCTTTCTACTACTTCATAATTACTTTATTCAATACTTCATTTCTTTTTTCCACTACTCCGTCATTATTCTATTAATGTTCTTTTACTTTCTCGAAATCACAGGAAAAATTCTTTATACATTATGCTGATGTTACGAGGAATCTAATGCGCAAAGTAGCTTAATTTTTTTCCTAGGAGGGAAAAATTTTCCTCTTGAAGACGTAGAAAACTCCCTAACAAAATGAAATCATTTAAACTTCTTTTACAAACGTTCAACATAATTTAAAGATAGGATTAATGAAAAGCTCTTCTGCATTTTCTGGATAAAAATTCCATTTTACACGAGAAAATAGCCATGAACGGTTCTTTTCTCGTATAACCTATTCCAACTTTTATAAGGTTTTAGTACGAATGATATAAAAATATAGTGTCAAAATTTAACAGCATTGAAATAGCCCTTCACACCCTTCAATTTTTAAGGAGTTCTCCTTTGGTTGATACACATAAACTAGAAAAGAGCCAGGCACGCTGTATTCAGTAACCCGGTGCTCAAGGCGTTGAGAAGAGACAATTCAATGATCGCGAGTTTGATTTCAGTCTGAGTATGTGATGTATTATTTTTCCTCTACCAATGAACACAAGATCTAGCATGAACCATATTAAAAGTTGAGTGTGAAATTTTAACCGTCTTAAATAAACCCTCATTTGATTATTAAGGAATTCCTCTTTTGGTTAATTATGATAATGTCACTGAATTTCAGGTATATAGGAAAAGCAATTTCCATGAAAAAGGAATCTTTTTCCGATTGGGTATAATATTTTCGATGTGCCTTTATGCCTGGAGAAATTGGCTACGAAAAAATAGGTACTAGTGGCAGAGAAACGTTTGTTACTCCCAATAATTGGATTCTGTAATAGAAACTTCTTTTTTATTCTGGAGTATATAAAAAAGCAACAACTTCATACTGCAGCTATTTATTCCATTAGTTGCAGCTGCTGAAGACGAGGCTGAACTTCTAGAAACCCCGACGCCATTTCAGCAAAATTAAATATCCCTAATAACGTCGTTTTATAAATGGTTTATGCTTTCGCATTCTATAGTTTATCTGGTTCGCTTTAAATTACCTGCCCCAATATTCCCTGTATTGCAAGGTCTGTTCTTAAATTCCAATCTCAGCCAAAAGAATAGATTGCCCCTTTTTTCTTATCTCTTTTTAGTCTTACTGTATTTTTTCCAGAACAAATTTTAATTTGGTGTGCCGTTTTATCCTAGATACTTTTTTATTACCTTTTTGTAGAATACCTTAAAATTAATCTTACTTGCCAATTTCTCCGGAAGTTTGGATAGTTTGTAAAATTTAAGTTATTTTAAGATACCTATCCGCTCCTTTTTAATAAATTCAGTCCAAATTTTAACTGTACAAAACATTTATCTACACACACACAAGTCCGTAGTTTCTTTTCCTAAGATCTATATTCCATTCCATTGTACCTTTCTTAATGAAAAAAGTTTATTGATTATTATAGCCATGGCTTTGTAAGATACATATATAAAGGCGATTATGGAGAGTAAATTCGGGTTGCCTTTTAGTTGCCAAATATGATTATTCTGTGACGTATATTCTGGATGTAATAACAAGGAGCTTCAAAATGAAAATTGATGTTTTACTAGTGATGGCAGTTCCCAAATGTTGCAGGATGTGTTAAACGATGATCTCTCTACCTTACAGAGAATGTATAGACTATTTTTTAGTTAAATTTTAGCTGTAAAAAATGCGCTTTTGGATGAAATAATATTTTGAGAAATCTATTGATTAAACCAATCACTGAATACGTCATATTTTCGTTTTGAAAAAGGTAAGCTTTAAAAAATTTTTTGATATGTAATTTAATTTTTCGAATATATATAAGTTGTTATATTGCATATTTTAAATCACCAGGATAATAAAGTACGGATTATTTAAAATCCCACTTTCATAGTATTCATGTAACATGGACTAGGAAGATTGTCTTTTAAATTTATAAATAAAATATTTCATTTATTGATATGCATACTTAAATATTTTAACATACTCAAGCACAGGGCCTATCAGAGGGGGTAGGAGGGGTTGCTTCCCCCACACCTCGCAATATTAGTGGCCTAAACTTGGTAACTCAATGCATATTAGATGTGTATTTGAAGGGCCTCTAAAATATTAGTTTCCCCGGTTCTTATAATTTCTCTGAAAGGCTCTGTTCAAGCATATGCATATAAATAAAAGACTAAGCATAGAAAGCGACAGTTGCTTACTAAAATTGAACATTCCTTATGGTTACGTAGTTATATACGTAAAATTAAGATGCGAATACAATTAACACCAGAGAATCTGTGGCATTGCGTAACTACTGTTAATAATGCGAAAATTGAAAAATAAAATCATAAATACTGGACAAACATTAAAATTTTGAAGCACTACTCTTAATTACTAAAAATATATAAATTACACAGAAAACATGAAGCTGTAACCTCCTTCCACTACAGATATATATATGTATATAGACCCCAGCAAAATGCCTGAATTCCTCTGCAAGGGAATAACTTACAACTTATACACTTTTCAAAATGCCAGAGAAAGCTTTGAGGCCCGGCTTTATAACTGAGAAAAAGTGTAAGGCCTTCAATTTGAACATCTACTTCATTAAAAGGTAACTTCTTTTCTTACTTTTTTTATATTTCTTTTATTTTTTAATATTTTATTGTTTTCTTTTTTAATATTTTTATTTGAGTTTTTGAGGATTAAAATATTGATATTTTTAAACGATCCTTGAAACTTTACATATTGGATTAATACGAAATTTAAAATTGTTACTGATAGAACACACATTGCTTTACATTCTACAATTTTCGTTATTTGCCAACGACCTTACTAGCGTGATTAAAAGCCAAAAGAATAAAGGTCGATTTTGAAATTCGCGGATACATCGTTGGTGCTATGGGTGTCATAGCGCCATACTGTAAATGTCATCATTTTTTTCTTGACGAGACCTTCAAAAGAAGGTATTACTCGTTCGTATTTGCCATTTGAAATTTTGGAGTTGGCCCCCGTGGGGCGCCCCCTGGTGCTGAGGGTGAGTCGCGACACAGAACAAAAATTAGTTCCTTTTCAACAAGCAACTTTCCCGAAACGACGTTTATCTGCCTGAACCCACCAAAAATTAACAGTGGGGGGACTGACTTTTGAATCACCCCGTATATAACAGCAGTAAGAAATTGAGAATAAAAATAGTAGGAAATAAACGAATTGCAAGCAAAATTGGAATAAAATAATTTATATTTCCTAGGTTAATTAATTTTTTTTTTACACAAATGTTTTGGTATATCCAAAGCGCATTCAAAAGGCGTTCTATAGATTTTGGTCCTTACTTTTAATTTTAAATTCTTGTAGATGATTGGATATTTTAGGTAGAAGCATTTTCTAATATATCATAACTGCCATCGTTCGGTACTAATAAGGGCTCTTATTCGCGAGTAGCAACTTAACTTCTTTATTGCTAACAACCCCACATCAAACCTGCTTTATATCAAGACCTCAAGTGTTAAAATTCCAAAACAAATTATGTTTGTTTGGATTTTTATGGCGCAAGAGCATCTGGATTATACTCCACCAAGAAAATAAATTATAAGCTACACGAAATTTTATGCCTTACGGAGATCCAGTTTTGTGTTCTTCTATAATCCTTCGTGGTTTGTTTAGAAACTTCTTTAACGTTACACGTTGAAATGTTCTATGTTTACCAAATATATGGATAGAATATTCTTACTGGGACGACTTTCATTAAAATGCATGCATAAATCACACTACGAGAGTTATAATACTCGTGAGCTATTTTTATTGTGCTTCATTATCTTCCCGTTGTCCAGATACACTGAATTGCATAGTCAGGAATGTGCAAAATGAGTAACAATGAATATATAGAATAAAACGAGTGTTGGCGCCGTTGTCTTTAGGATTGGCGGGTATTGGCGTAGTCGCACCTTGCTTTAGCTCTCACCTGGTACCCAGTGTCAAGATGCGAAGTCGCATATGACATTTCCCTATTAAAAAACGGAGAGATTTCATGATGTCAATTGAATTTTACTAATTAACGCGATGTAGATTAATTGTAAATAATGTAATTGCCTTAAGTGAAGAAATTTAAATACAGCCCATTTTTATTATCGACGAAATTCACACGAAGTGAAACATGAAAAATGAAGCGCGCGATGTGACATTTTTGATGCGTCAAGCCAAAGCCTAAAAGTGACCTATAGATATTAGTGTGTGTGTGTGTGTGTGTGTGTGTGTAAATGCCATCTACATGTGAAATCGACGTTTAAGTGTTAACTATTGAAGTGTTAATTGTACAACGAGTATCATTAAAATGTTAAAATTGCGAGATGGGGAATTAGGGCGTAAAACAGTTCTACTTAATTTAAATTTGGAGTTATGAACTAATGGTTACAGCATAAAAAACTACCATTTTAATCTGTTAACAAAAATGTAAACTAGTGGCACGGTAATAATATATGGGATGTGATATAGTAATGGTAGGGCTCTTATGGCATTAATACGGGTTTTATTATTTTAACTCCTATATCGAGTTTGTGTGTCGGGATTTTAATGGAACATTGCTGAGTGCTGTCACTATATTTAATGATACAACAACATGTGTTTTCCTGGTTGATTATGAAGCAATTTTCAAGCTGAAAATTTCGAAATTTTAAAACTTTGGTTATTTTAAGTAATTTTTGTGTTTAAATTAAGGTGCTGAAACCAATTTTAGTAATTAAATATATCGTGCGTAATGTTTTAATTAAAAACATAATATGCAAAGGCAAATCTAAAAAATAAGGAAAACGTGAGAAAGAGCATGAATACATCTTAACCCGTTTATAACGAATAAGGATATATGAAATGTTCCTCATGTTTCTGGAATTTCGTAATAGCTAACTGTATTATTTTGATTACTTATATACATGATTACTCCTGATGAAGAACTGCTGCTGACGCGTCCGAAAGCTTGGGTGATATTTTTCATTTGCTATTTTGCAAGTGTTTATTTTTTATATGCAATATTCTAATATACAATTTAATAACACTTTTTGTGAAAACTTTTAATAAAAATTTTTGTAAAATATTTTAATAGCAATTTTTGTGAAATTACATGTGTTGAAATTTTTGCTGGAATATAAGGATATCATTCAATTAAGATTTTTTTCCTGGAAAGACTAAAAGAACTGGAAGACAAAATGAATCGAAAAGAATGAACGATTCTCGTCTTATAGACAATCCTACAGCTCATTCAATTAAGGTTGTTTTAAAGTCTGCAACTATTTAGTTTAGGAGTATGTATTTTCAATAATAGACCAATAGATGGTACTAACTTAAAAGTCGATTTCGGCATAGGATTCAAAACTTTCACTGATGCACATAAGTCAGTTGTTTTACAATATTGTTTTTTCAGTTATACACTTGAGTAAGAAACAGCTTCCAAAAGAATATCTGTTTATAAGAGCGCTTATCAATGTCTATTTTTAACCCAACAGATGGCGCCCATATAAAAATACAATTTTTTTTTGTTTTTATCCATATTATTAAACACTGCATTGGGGATTTTAATTTTTATTACTTATGAAAAATCACACTTTAATTAAAAATATGTATCATGCATGTGTATTATGCCTACCCTTTGCAAAAACAGCTCTTTTTACATCGTTATTTATAGGTCAAGTTTCACGAATATGGAACATTTTCGTGGTTTTCTTCGACTTCCTTACAAGTGGGTTCGAATGTATATAGATAACCAAAACATATATTACGTCTTTTAGAAATTTTTTATCGTTTTAATAAGTAGTATCTGTAAATGTAAATTTCCATACTAGTGATTTGGTTCAAAGTTTAGATAATAGTAGTAAACGGCATAATTTCAAAAACCATGTCCGCTCTCAAGGCTGTAAGTACGAATCAGTTTGAGGTTAACAGGTTGTGATTGGTTAAGGAATGAACCGTCTTTTGAAATGGAGATGGACTTTTCGATTCTGGCTGTTGCCTGATTTGAATCGCGTGTCAGAAAGAAGTGTTAGGGCGCATGCGCACTTGTGCTTCTTTCTTCTGCTTGGGTAAGCTCAGCTTACAGGAGATGCCCGAAAACTCTTTCCGGATTGAAACACGTTATAACAGTCTTTCTTCTTCTTTATACATTTATCTTTTTTTTGAATACATATCTATGCATGAATTGTTGCTAGACTATATATATATAGACTATATAATAGCTACGAAAAAATGTTAGAAAGCAAAAATAAACATTTTATCACAAATTATTCTACATCCGAGGTTTCTTAGATTCCCTGGAATATACGCCACTGCCAAGTAGTAACTGCAGGAAGGCAAATGCTTATTCAGAAAAAATGAAGAAAGGAAAATAACAAAGAGAAGAACATTTTTAGGTTCAAAAACAATTTATGATTCTCCGGACCAATTCTGAACGCGCTGGAAGGCAGGTTTTATTGCAAACGAGGATCAGGAGAGCCTAAGAGTAACTAATTTTTCAGCCAGAGGATTTATACAATACTAACCCATGAACATCTTAAGGGAGTAGTGCATTGAAGAAATATGTTCGGTGAGGTTACCGTATTACTGGCGTACGCAGAGGGGTGTTGATGGGGGTTTTAACCTCCCCATTGCAATGAAATTTTGTATATTTAATAGGAATATGCGAGTTGTAGCTCTGTAACCCCCCATTAAGCCTATAACCTCCCTTATGAACTTTCTACGTATGTCTGTGATCACATCAGAGGACTATACAACTAAATAAATGAAATACAATGAACTCACTCTTCCTTTTTGTCTCTCTCACCCTCAAATACACAGCTATTAACAATTTTCAAGGGACAGAGAAAACGTCGTTTAGCAGAAAAATGTGTTAAACAGTATGTGTAAAATTTTATGAAGCATTTGCTAGGATTGTAAAAGAACGCCGTTAGACTGAAATAGCCGCTTATCGGAACGGCGCTATTGAGAGAATTTCTATATTTCCATTGAATATTACTCCATATTAAGAGAAATAAAATACCTTATATAATATACATAGTTGTCTGAAGAAAAAAAACAGTTCTCAATAACAGCTTGAAACGGTTCTTCATCTAAATTTTAAATATTTTGTTTTTTCTTTTATAAATAGTGAGGTTATAAATGTTGAAAAAATGAAGCACTTCAATCCAGTTGAAAATGATATTTATTAAAAGCTTTAGGCGTTTAAGTTAATTCAATAATTCACGCCAATAAATAGATTCATTTCCATCATTAAAGAAATTTAATATGCCTTTTAAGTGGAGCCTTCCTTGTACACGTCGATGGCAAATTGAAGACTGATTTGATTTTAGAATTCGGAAAACAATTATACGTACTGTTGCCAAATATAAAGAATGAAATTATAGTCATATACTATATGTTTCCAGATACAGAAAGTGAAATTGTGTATATCTGGAAAATATCACACCAAAGTAAACAATTTGGCATGTTTCTGTTTTTAGAAACTGCAATTATTAAGTTTGCCTTGCTAGGTAATCGAAGTGGCACAGTAAAAGAATCCAGCAAAGTGAATATGTAGCATTTCTGTTGTGGGAGATTGCAACATCTTTGTTAATTTTTTGTTTTGCATACATATTTTAACAGCTTTAATTTAATCTTTAATACATTCCTATAATTTATTTCATTAATCATTGTCTCATTAAAAGTAAATAATATCCAATTATTAAGTTAGCAGATCAATTAATATATTAACCTTATATAATTAATAAACTTATCGCTATTTAATTTATTAAATGAATGCCATTCAATCTATTAATTTCTATCTTTTATCTTTCTTCGTACTTTATGGGGACAAGGAGAGCTATATAATAAACGGTACTGAAGTATCCATACTTTGCTGAGGAATCCGAACTACTTTCGTCGAGGCATTCAAACCCCAACATACGAATCTTCAAATCTTTAGAAAGAAATAGGCAATTATTGCTGTCAAACCAGGATTATCGTCACGGCACCTAAACTCGCTACCACCTAAGCCATTACAATGTTCAAGTGTTCATATTAGGCTAAAATAGCAACAACTTTATAACGTGAAAATAAGACATTAAGCCAAAATTAGAGAGAAATTATATTGATTAACACGAACAATTTATTTAATATTTAAAATTCCTCGTACATTGTACGCCCTGTCTGAGAAAGCAATGCCGCCTATAGCGACCACCTTTCTCATCTCTAGCTGATAAACAAAAACAAAATTTTAAGATTTCAATGGGGCTAGTTTTATTTTTGATGTTGAAGAGGATGGATTTGTACGGCGGGATTGGATTACAGCCCATATTACTTTACTTTAGTATGGACCTGGGTCCGTAATTTACCATGGGATGTTCCGAGACATCTTTACATTATTGGATTCCAAACCATATGAAAAGGAAAATCACATAAGCAAATAGTTTATTAAGACGATACATATATGAGCTAGTCAGTATTGAAATTACAAATACGTCGTTGCGTACATGGGCAGAACGCGCTCCTCAATGTTCAACCGTTAGTTACTCTTTGTGCATCGAACTATGCAATTTAGTGCATCTGGATGTCAGGAAGATGATCCAGATTAGAAAAAAAAAGTAGCTGAAGGTCATGGAAACTCTCAGGGCATGATTTATAGATGCGTGTTAGTGGAAGTCACAGGAGTAGAAATATTCAGCCCATGTATTTGGATCGCTGGTAAACAGGGGACACGTTCGCGTATGACATTTTATCGATATATTTCTGTACAAACGGCGGAGGATTATTAAAGAACACGAAATTACGAGCAGCTTTTTGTAGGGCGTAAAGTTTCGGACAGCTAGCAATTTGTTGGTATTAGAGTACCTGAGAATTCCATGATATAAAACAGGTATCGCTGAGCTGTGGGTAAGCACTAAATAACTTGAAGATTGATTGATTGATTGTTTGGCTTTTTTATGGCGCAAGAGCATCTGGGCTATACTGCGCCAAATATAGAAGAGCCACTTGGTTATTAGAGATCTTGTTAGTACCGAAGGAAGGCAGTATTGACCAACACTAGAAATTATCTTCCCTAGACTATACAATTATCTAATGGAATTTAAATGTAAAAAGTCAAAATTTTGTTTAACACTACTGAAATATGCGTTGAATAAACCAGCGCACACTTGTAGAAATACATGAATGGTGCGATTAAGAAATACTGTATACAGGGTGTCTCAGCACCAGGGTTGCAAACATCTAGGAGGGGTAGGGTACACCTAGACGAACAATATTTGTCATAGAACCTAGGGTCGCAAACCACTCACAGCGCCAGTTCTAAAACCGTCCAGCATGCACAAATAGTGACAACCAGTGCATGAGAAGCGCAAAATGCGATGTCCTAATCATCTATGCACTTGAGCAGCTGACCTGAGTTTTATCTGGCGCTTTTCACGCACTGGTTGTGCATGCTGGACGGTTTTAGAACTAGCGCTGTGAGTGGTTTGCGACCCTAGGTTCTATGACAAATATTGTTCGTCTAGGTGTACCCTATCTTTCCTAGATGTTTTTAACCCTAGTGCTCAGATACCTTGTATATTAGCGCACAGAAATTTTGCTTATGATTCGTTTATTTATTATAAATTGTACAGGCAATTTCTTACTAACGTTGTATGTGTGTGCAGGGCGATATATACTTGTATGTGCAGGGTGATCTATACCTATATGGGCAGGGCGATCTGTAAAAGAAACTTTCGCTGTTTACAAGGTCCTAGCGCCTATAAATTCTGAAGCACTGCGAAGAAATTTGAGAGATAGACTTTAAAAAATATGGGCACTAGATGAAGGGTGGATCCAGACAATGTTTTACGTGGGAGTGGCACAAATATTGAAAGCCACGTGGAGATTAAAAAAAATTACAGGGGAAGGGAGCGCGCCTTCTATCTCTCCCCTGGATTCGTCCCTGATAGGATGAATACAAACAATAAGTACTTGTGCTTTTTCGATTAAGGTTAGATTACGCAAATCTTGAAAATATCCGATGGCAAAGCTATTGTGTAATCAGCGTGTGTTCATAAAAACGGTTGGGCTGTATTTTTTTAAGCTGTATTTTTTAATTGCACTTTTAAACCTAGGGACTGAAGTATCGGACCACAGAGGGCAGAAAAAAATGACAAACTTTCTAAAATACCAACGGATTTCTCTCATTTGCAAAGAGGAAATTCAAATAAGAGATTGAAATTCATTTAGAGACTTCAAATTACTTTTATTTCGTTATTTCTGTACATTCTTATCGAATTTGAAAATGCTATTTCTCAGTTATTTTTTAATTTAACAATACACTTAAACGGCTTCCATGCTTTCCCTACATGCTGGTCATAATGAAAAAAAAAGAAAAAAAGGGAAAGAAAACAGTGCTGCAATTGGAAATTTGTGAAGTTAGGGCGATCAAACTGCAGTCGCAAAAATACAGAGGGTGTTTCCACATATTTATAAGGAATTTGATTTTTAATTAAAAAACAAAAGAGATCCGGAAAAAATCTGGCAACACGCCATTACTTAAAGTGATAAATCGTCTGTGACTAAAAATTTAGTTTGCGCTGTGAAATGGCATACAAAAGGGACCTGTGGCTTGAAGGTTATATATTTACCCTTTCCGAAGAGAAATATTCACATCCAATAATTAAAAAACAACGTGAGAAGCATGGTTTTCAAGTTTCAAAGCATAAAATAAGTGATATTATTAATGTAAAATGAAAAAATAGTCAAGCTTTAATGTCAAGAGAAAAAAAATACGCAAGAAATATCCCAAAATGGTTCATATTTCTTCTAACATTTCTAAAGTGCAGTCTACGGTTTTACTAGAAAATCCAAAACCTCAAAGAACTATTGCAAAAGCTTTGCATACATGAGCCTCAGCTATAAATAAAATGATTAATAAAGATTTGAATTTAATTCGAACAAAAAGATGTAAAATTTATCATCTGCTACTCTGTCATATTGCTGAGCGGAAGACTACAGGCCTGCACAAAAGTTTAGACACAGAGGCAAATTATAAATAAAAGCGAGAATTTGCATTGAACTTCGCCGATATTGTATCTAAATAATCCTAGAACCAATAATAAATTGTGCAACTTAAAAGATTACCAAAAGTACTGAAACAAAATATCCCAACACCGTAATATTGGAATCTGCATGCCACAAATGTTTAGGCACATATGTCAGATTTATGCAAATTAACGGCGCGAAGTTCCCAAGTGATCGAAGGGGCGTTTCCCAGAGTTGTTATATAAGGCCTGAAATAATTTAGAATGCTTAGAACGATGCCGAAGTCAAAGCAATTTACGAATGACGAGATTTTGAAGATTTGGAGGCTGAAAACTAAAGGTAAATCTGTTACTCAAATTTCTGTTGCATTGAACCGTTCAAAGCGAGGCATTTATCGAGTGTTATCCCGGGGTGATCAGTATCAACCAAAATCACGATCTGGGAGGCCTCGAGTGACCAGCATTCGGGATGATAGACAAATACGAAGATTGGCTTCAAATGAAAGCCTGTCTGCAAATCAAATAAAAAACACGTTAGCAATGCGAGTGTCAAGAGAAACCATACGTAGAAGGATTGTAGAATGCAGGCATTTGAGATATGCAAAAATGCGCCGCAAGCCCTGCTTGCAATTACATCATAAACAAGCACGACTACAATGGGCAAGGCAGCACATATCATACAGTGACGAATGGCTGCAGGTGTTATTTAGTGATGAAAAAAAGTGGAACTTAGATGGTCCCGATGGCCTTTCGCACTACTGGCACGATCTTCGAAAACGCCCCTTAAGTCGGTTCAGCAGACGTCAAGGAGGAGGTTCAGTCATGGTTTGGGGAGCCTTTAGCTTCAATGGACAGACTTCTTTGGCGTTTTTGAATGGAAAACAAGATTCCAAGGCATACCAGGCAACTCTTGAAAGTCACCTATTACCTTTTGGCGAACTTTTATGTGGACGAAACTGGGTTTTCCAACAAGATAATGCGTCCATCCACACATCCAGGTCAACAAAAGAATGGATGAGCGCTAAAAATATTACAGTTCTCGATTGGCCTGCTCTTAGTCCTGACTGTAATCCCATCGAAAATGTATGGGGCATACTAACGAATGTTGTGTATGCCAATGGAAAGCAATATCCGTCCGTTTTAGAACTTAAAAAGGCTATAGAAGAAGCGTGGTTTAATTTTGAACCAGAAACCTTTCAAAATCTTGTGCTTTCAATGAACGACCGCGTATTTAATCTAATACGAAGTAATGGTGGCTACATTGATTATTAAAATTGTTCATTTCCTTATGCAAGTGCTAAAATTTATGTTTGTGCCTAAACTTTTGTGCCACATATTTTACTTATTTTAAGTTATATATTGCAGCAAGTTCGCTACTGATGTGATTTCTGTTCTCAAATTTTTAATTTGCATATTACATGTGTTCATACTTCGTAATATTAAAGTTCCTACTTCTTCAGTTTTAATAGTATTTTGTTATACTCAAATTTGTGTTGTGTCTAAACTTTTGTGCAGGCCTGTATATGCAGAGATTGTCACATGAAAGTCATTTAGAAATAAACAGATGGAAAAAAAGGGTTAAGGGATTTACGGAAGCATACATTTAAATGATTGTAATAAAAAATGGATTAATTATCGAAAACGAGGCCCAAAAGTCTCAAAGTTTGGTTCAAAGAGCAAATGAAACTTTAGTAACGGATTTATGATTATCGCTGGAATCTCTTATAGCAGAAAATTGTAAATAAGAAAAGTTGTAAAAATGCAAAAGTTAACTCATATTATCAAAATAACGTTCTGACTCTTTATTATTTGCAAAAGAAGCTATTCCAAACTATACTATCCTACTGACTTTCAAATGTGGAACTCCGATCAAGACAAAGCGAGCAGCCGGAAGCATACAACCGCAGTTCTGAAAAAAATGAGACAAGAAACTGGTCAAGTCCATCAGTTAGCCATATTCCTACCAAGTCTGCAGATAGCAATGATGGATTACTGTGAATTTGAACTTTAAAACAAGCTCTTTCATATCGCCGATCACTACTTTGATGGAGGGGAGAATGGGAAAAATTTCCAATTGTGACTTTAAAAAGGCCCTACTATCATGAAAATCTAGATGAAACGAAGGAAAGGCTGTCAGATAGAATAAATTAGAAAATATTCTTTATTGTATATATTTTATTTACAAGTTGTCAAAATCTTATAAATATGTGCAAACATTTTGTTATATTTTCATTTTACATCTTTTATATATTTTCATTTTACATCTTTATATATTTTCATTTACATCTTTTTATATATTTTCATTTTTACATCTTTTATATATTTTCATTTTACATCTTTATATATTTTCATTTTACATCTTTTATATATTTTCATTTTTTACACTTTTATATCTTTTTATATATTTATATATATTCACTTATATATATATATCCTGAGTCCATGTTTTCTCTAATAATAATAATGTTTAAAACAATATTAGTTTTTTTTTTTCTAAAAATATGCATCATTACCATTTCTGTGATTTCAAGCATGTATATGCAATTCTAGGTAACCTCCATAGCAGAAGTTGTATTTACGTCTCAAATTTGTAATCTCTGATTTTTAACTAAACAAAACAAAGGATGTGTAATTAAACAAACGGTTCTACTGAAACAACAATGGTACATACTAGTTGTAAAATGATATATATATATATATATATACAGCCACATAAATTATATACATATAAATTATATATATATTATATATATTATATACCAATTATACAAATGACATGCATAGATTATACTGATGTAACATATACTAATTTCATTCTTTGTCACAAGGAATAAATTTGCATTTTACGTCAAATTTATAATGCATAATAATTTCATAGCTTATGGGTTTATGTGCTTTATAAATGTCTTTGCACATTAAATTCATTTATTTCACAAAATTCTGATTTCATTAATTTATCCGTTAACTTTTTACTTTTCAAAGCCTTTTCGTTTAAGCTGTTTTCTTGTTATTTAATAATTTCTTAGAGTTCTTTGTATCTCATTCCCTTTATTATTTGGATATTTATTATCTGTCCCAGGAAACACCATATTTTGGTGTATAATTTGAAATGCGTCAAGAGTAAATTCATTTACGTATAACGTTCCATTATTTGTAGGTTAGTTGCTCCCGTGTTTTCCCACAGGCTGTGTTATAGTAAATTACGTGACTGTACAAAAATACTAATGAAGTTCTATCATTTCTTTCTTTGATAGGCAATTGGAGATAATCTTTTTATTAATACTACGTCTTTATTACCTCTTTCGCTTATCTTAATATTATGTTCGTTGATTAAGCCCCGCGGTGGCGCGGTGGTAACGCGTTCGCCTAGTACGCCGTTAATCCGGGTTCGACTCCCAACAGTGTACAAAGAACGCTTACTCAGAGATCTCATAAAAAGATCGCACTGCTCACTGTAGTCCGGGGTTTGGTTCCCTAGGCCATAAGAGGTTCGGATTCCTCGGAAAACAGTAGGTCCCGGCGCAGCATGACCATTGTAGTCTTTGAGCCGTAAACAAACAAACTGAACTGAGCCATTGTGCCATTTACCGTCGCACATAAGAATTCGATTTTGTAACGTTTCGATTTAATTAATATTAATAAAATTGAAAAGCAAATATTAAAAAATTTAACGCCCAATTCTCAAACTTCTTAGTGGCTCAAAAATTGCAATCGCTTGGGCCTAGTAAATAGCGAAAGTTTCTATTAGACTACCTTATATATGCAGATGTGTAGATATATTACTTGTATGTACATATAATAGTAACTAGTATATCAATAATAAAATTTAAATATCCTGAAAAAGTGAGAGATTTTCAACTCTGATGTTTTGCTAATTTTCTAGGTTTCTTATCAATCATTTTACGTAGATACTTGTATCTGAAATTTAGCCACAGAAACACAAATGTAATATAAGTTTAGTAAACGATTCTTTTTCTATAATTATTGCTTATGTGTTCATATTTGAATATATTTAGATATTATTAAAGGTATTATTAAAATATTTAGGTATTTTAAGAAACTAACTTTTTTCCCTTACAAATCAAAATACTAATCTCTCAAATTAATGTTTTATGGAAGGTATAAATGAAATTTTAAATGATTCATAAAATCCAAGGACTTGTTCTTCTAGTGATATAGAAATATGCAAAATAATTATCCTTTTAAGTTCGAAAATGAAAAATTTCAAACCTTTTAAAAGTAGGTATTTGACAAACACATTTATTGAAGGGTTTTAGTAATATATTTTTCAAAGTGCAAGTTTATCAGAAAGCATATTCTTTGAATAACGGTAATTATAAAACAATTTTGAAAGTCCAGAAAAGATAGTTAACTCATTGCGAAATCCACTTTTTAACGTTCAGACAACACAACTTGTTAAACATCAATTTCATATTTTATTCTTCTATTTCCGTGTAAAATGTTTCTGTACAATAAAGTATTTTAACTTGATATTTCGTTTAAAATCACTACACACTTGCAGTAACAGAATAATAGCAAAGTACTAGTTAAAGTTTCGTATTAAAATAGCCATCAAATATTTGTATACAAGTTAAAAAAATGAACTTGCATGAATGTTTTAATACAGTTAAAACTTGGAAAAAGTTCTTTCTAAAGATCCAAGGAATGTATTAAATTATTATTTATTTATTATTAATTATTTGTTTGCAAAACATTAAATTTTTAGTGAAACTAGTAGGTCATATTCTAATCTTAAGGCAGGTAGTCTACAAAAATTAATACAAAAGAATATAGGCTGAAAAAAATAACAGAAGACGGAATTAAAATTTGTACTATAAAAATTCTAGCAAGACTAAAGAGAAATAAGGAAAAAGACATTTTATTCTTTTGGCGAAAATTGGAATTTAAAAATGGAACAAGCAACGCATTGAATCGAGACAGGTAATTTAAAGTAAAGCGGATAAACTGTGGACAACATGGAAGTAAAAACCATTTAAGAAATAAAGCACTTAGGGACATTTAGTTTTCTTGAAATGCGGTTGCGATATTCTGGAAGGTAGACTACGATTTCGGCAGCTGCAGATAATTGCATAAATGCCAGCGGTACGAAGCCGCTATCTTTCGCTTAATCCGAAGTAACAAATTGTTTCTACGAGAGCAATCGGTTATTGGGAGTAACTGTAACTCTTAGTACAGTCGGCAAGGGTGGACTGGGCCGCCGGACCCGGGCCCGGACTTGGGGGCCCTCTGATAATCCAAGATATGCGCCCTTGGAGAGGACCCAGTCCGCCCCCGACAGTCGGGCTCGCTTAAACGAATATTGAATTTGTTCCAGAAAAGATTATTCGATTATTTGTGTTAACAAATACACAGCTACATATGTACTTAAATACTCTAGATCGCTAGTACACACCTAATAAATATGTAGTAGTATTTCAAAATGGTACTATGCACAAAAAAGTATTATACGTACCGATGTATTTTTTGAAATGAAAGAAAAATTGTACACTCGCATATATATATATATATGGCTTAATCATGCGAAACTTCCAAATTTTTTACAATTTTGATTTATTTTATTTTTTACTGCTTCTAAAATTTTCAGTTTATTGCATAAACTCAGATCGTTATGTTTTACTTTATTGCATGAAATTAAGTTTAGCTTTTTTTTTTTTTATCTGATATTGCCTTTTCAACCTTATCTGATTTCTTACATTATTTCATTTTAATATACTTTTAATACTACTTTCTCCACCATTGTAGAGTATTGAAAGATAGACCTGATTTTCCATCTTCGGTGTTTGATGGATGGATGTTTGGTTAGCGACTGATTGATTTGTGTTGAGAAGACACCGGCTACATGAGTGTGGAGTTGGGGTGGCATTGTGTACTGTCTATTTCGTACGTGGACTGCGGACAGCGTGATCTTTAAAGCTAGATTCTTCTTCAATATTTGTTTCATTATTTTCATTTGAATTCGAAAGGTCGCCAAATTATTCTTTTGTTGAATATTATCACGAGACTGAAGTGAAATTTTTCAGAAACTAACTAGCCATTTGGCGAAGAAAAGTTTTTACGCAAGAGTTTTACATCATAGTCCAGTACTGATAGCTCGAAACTTTAAATAATATTTTGAATCTAATATTTTCCCCCAATAGTTTTAGTGCTGTGCATATAATGATACAATATTTTGACTACCATTTACGATTGTATATATCTTTTATCCGTTATATTATCTAATTTAATTAGGGTTATCTCTTATTGTCTTTAATTTAATCTGCGTAGTGTTCGATTTATTTAACAATTAAACGTTATTTGATGCGTTTTCTAGCGGTATCTGTCGGATTGGGTGGCAGCGGGCTTGTCAGGCCTTCTCTATTGGACTTTTTCTGATGTCTCCCACAGCGGGTGTCGCGTATCGAACTCGTGGCAAATTATTATTATTATTTGTTTTCAAAACTGAACTACGATCTTATGCTTGTTTGGCGCAGAATGACCATTGCTGTCCTTGCGCCATAAATTATAACCAACCAACGTTATTGCTTTTGCGCACTTAATGTCCATCTGAAAAAAAAAAGGCATTTCGTAACATGCAACAAACTGATGCCTGGTGATCAATGATTGGGGTTGGACTACACGTTTGAAATCAAAAGATTTCCCTCCTAGTTCTAAGAAAAAAGCGACCGTGGACGTAACATATAGATGGTGGGGTGGGGAGGACAACTTTTGCTAAGACAAAATTTTCTCTGCATACTCGTTCGAGAGAGAGAGGGAGAGAGCAGTGGCGGATTTCTAAGTAGATACACAAGTCACAAGCCTAGGGGCGGCACTTATCGGGGGCGGCATCAAAGCGCTTAAACATATATATATCCTGAGTCCATGTTTTCTAATAATAATAATGTTTAAAAACAACTTTAGTTTTTTTCTAAAAATATGCATCATTACCATTTCGTGATTTCAAGCATGCATATGCAATTCTAGGCAACCTCCATAAAGCAGAAGTTGTTGTATTTACGTCTCACAAATTTGTAACTCGATTTTTAACTAAACAAAACAAAGGATATGTATAATTAAACAAACGTTCTACTGAAACAAATGGTACATACTAGTTGTAAAAATGATATATATATATACATATAAATTATATATACCAATTATACAAATGACATGCATAGATTATACTGATGTAACATATACTAATTTCATTCTTTGTCACAAGGAATAAATTTGCATTTTACGTCAAATTTATAATGCATAATAATTTCATAGCTTATGGGTTTATGTGCTTTATAAATGTCTTTGCACATTACATTCATTTATTTCACAAAATTCTGATTTCATTAATTTATCCGTTAACTTTTTACTTTTCAAAGCCTTTTCGTTTAAGCTGTTTTCTTGTTATTTAATAATTTCTTAGAGTTCTTTGTATCTCATTCCCTTTATTATTTGGATATTTATTATCTGTCCCAGGAAACACCATATTTTGGTGTATAATTTGAAATGCGTCAAGAGTAAATTCATTTACGTATAACGTTCCATTATTTGTAGGTTAGTTGCTTCCGTGTTTTCCCACAGGCTGTGTTATAGTAAATTACGTGACTGTACAAAAATACTAATGAAGTTCTATCATGTTTTTCTTCGATAGGCAATTGGAGATAATCTTTTTATTAATACTACGTCTTTATTACCTCTTTTGCTTATCTTAATATTATGTTCGTTAAGGCTTAATATGCCATTTACCGTCGCACATAAGAATTCGATTTTGTAACGTTTCGATTTAATTAATATTAATAAAATTGAAAAGCAAATATTAAAAAATTTAACGCCCAATTCTCAAACTTCTTAGTGGCTCAAAAATTGCAATCGCTTGGGCCTAGTAAATAGCGAAAGTTTCTATTAGACTACCTTATATATGCAGATGTGTAGATATATTACTTGTATGTACATATAATAGTAACTAGTATATCAATAATAAAATTTAAATATCCTGAAAAAGTGAGAGATTTTCAACTCTGATGTTTTGCTAATTTTCTAGGTTTCTTATCAATCATTTTACGTAGATACTTGTATCTGAAATTTAGCCACAGAAACACAAATGTAATATAAGTTTAGTAAACGATTCTTTTTCTATAATTATTGCTTATGTGTTTATATTTGAATATATTTAGATATTATTAAAGGTATTATTAAAATATTTAGGTATTTTAAGAAACTAACTTTTTTTTATACAAATCAAAATACTAATCTCTCAAATTAATGTTTTATGAAGGTATAAAAGTGAAATTTTAAATGATTCATAAAATCCAAGGACTTGTTCTTCCAGTGATATAGAAATATGCAAAATAATTATCCTTTTTTTAAGTTCGAAAAAAGGTAAATTTCAAATCTTTTAAAAGTAGGTATTTGACAAACACATTTATTGAAGGGTTTTATTAATATATTTTTCAAAGTGCAAGTTTATCAGAAAGCATATTCTTTGAATAACGGTAATTATAAAACAATTTTTGAAAGTCCAGAAAAGATAGTTAGCTCATTGCGAAACCCACTTTTAACGTTCAGACAACACAACTTGTTAAACATCAATTCTCATATTTTATTCTTCTTATTTCCGTGTAAAATATTTCTGTACAATAAAGTATTTTTAACTTGATATTTCGTTTAAAATCACTACACACTTGCAGTAACAGAATAATAGCAAAGTACTAGTTAAAGTTTCGTATTAAAATAGCCATCAAATATTTGTATACAAGTTAAAAAAATGAACTTGCATGAATGTTTTAATACAGTTAAAACTTGGAAAAAGTTCTTTCTAAAGATCCAAGGAATGTATTAAATTATTATTTATTTATTATTAATTATTTGTTTGCAAAACATTAAATTTTTAGTGAAACTAGTAGGTCATATTCTAATCTTAAGGCAGGTAGTCTACAAAAATTAATACAAAAGAATATAGGCTGAAAAAAATAACAGAAGACGGAATTAAAATTTGTACTATAAAAATTCTAGCAAGACTAAAGAGAAATAAGGAAAAAGACATTTTATTCTTTTGGCGAAAATTGGAATTTAAAAATGGAACAAGCAACGCATTGAATCGAGACAGGTAATTTAAAGTAAAGCGGATAAACTGTGGACAACATGGAAGTAAAAACCATTTAAGAAATAAAGCACTTAGGGACATTTAGTTTTCTTGAAATGCGGTTGCGATATTCTGGAAGGTAGACTACGATTTCGGCAGCTGCAGATAATTGCATAAATGCCAGCGGTACGAAGCCGCTATCTTTCGCTTAATCCGAAGTAACAAATTGTTTCTACGAGAGCAATCGGTTATTGGGAGTAACTGTAACTCTTAGTACAGTCGGCAAGGGTGGACTGGGCCGCCGGACCCGGGCCCGGACTTGGGGGCCCTCTGATAATCCAAGATATACGCCCTTTGAGAGGACTCAGTCCGCCCCCGACAGTCGGGCTCGCTTAAACGAATATTGAATTTGTTCCAGAAAAGATTATTCGATTATTTGTGTTAACAAATACACAGCTACATATGTACTTAAATACTCTAGATCGCTAGTACACACCTAATAAATATGTAGTAGTATTTCAAAATGGTACTATGCACAAAAAAGTATTATACGTACCGATGTATTTTTTGAAATGAAAGAAAAATTGTACACTCGCATATATATATATATATGGCTTAATCATGCGAAACTTCCAAATTTTTTACAATTTTGATTTATTTTATTTTTTACTGCTTCTAAAATTTTCAGTTTATTGCATAAACTCAGATCGTTATGTTTTACTTTATTGCATGAAATTAAGTTTAGCTTTTTTTTTTTTTATCTGATATTGCCTTTTCAACCTTATCTGATTTCTTACATTATTTCATTTTAATATACTTTTAATACTACTTTCTCCACCATTGTAGAGTATTGAAAGATAGACCTGATTTTCCATCTTCGGTGTTTGATGGATGGATGTTTGGTTAGCGACTGATTGATTTGTGTTGAGAAGACACCGGCTACATGAGTGTGGAGTTGGGGTGGCATTGTGTACTGTCTATTTCGTACGTGGACTGCGGACAGCGTGATCTTTAAAGCTAGATTCTTCTTCAATATTTGTTTGGTTCATTATTTTCATTTGAATTCGAAAGGACGCCAAATTCTTCTTTTGTTGATTACTAGCATGAGACTGAAATGAAATTCTGCAGAAGCTAATTAGCCATTTGTCGAAGAAAAGTTTTTACGAAAGAGTTTTACATCATAGTCCAGTCCTGGTAGCTCGAAACTTTAAATAATATTTTGAATCTAATATTTTCCCCCAATAGTTTTAGTGCTGTGCATATAATGATACAATATTTTGACTACCATTTACGATTGTATATATCTTTTATCCGTTATATTATCTAATTTAATTAGGGTTATCTCTTATTGTCTTTAATTTAATCTGCGTAGTGTTCGATTTATTTAACAAT
>QLNU02014802.1:93933584-93943748 GCA_006491805.2 Dysdera silvatica
ACAAAATGTTTTAAACAGCTTAAAGTTATATTAAATTCTTTTAATGAGGGACTGAATTTTCAACTAATTGTTTGCAGTATTGACGAAATCCCAAGGAGTATGTAGTGACAAATTATTTTGCTTCAATTAACAAATATCACGAAATAAACTAAAATGTTCGTTCTTGTTTTCGTGAATCTGATTTTGTTGTGACTATAGTATTTTAAAAAGTTGGAATACACTTGTGAGTTTGTGCGAAAAAGTTCACAGGGAAGGAACTTTGGATTCACAAAATATTTTGCTTTTTGACGTTGAAAATGTTTTACGGAGGTCAATTAAAATAAGCGTCATATTGTTTTGTTAATTTTTGCAGGACATTTTAATAAAGGTAGGATGTTGTTGCCACTTTATTATGATTTTGTTTGTGAGGGCTTTGTCAAATGGTTTTTACCACGTCATCCTGACAAAACGCATTTTATGTTGACTCATAATTTTTTCTCTTACTCTGCGTTTTTTTGCCAAAATTTGTTTTGGAATAAAAATGATAATAATTTAATAATTTGTGTTAAAACCAATAAAAAATGATTGTTGCCACTATATTCTGGTGGAATCAATAATAGCTACATGAAAAAATATCAATTGAATAGGAAGTTGTAGAAAGATAATGTGTCATTTATTATACATATAACATGTCCCTTTTTACAACTTCGATTCAATTGTGCTTAATTATTTCTTTTTAATTTTGGCTGCAGTGATAACCTGAAAGGCACGAAATGCCAGAGGGTGCTTTTTCTCTTTTGTTAACATTGAAAATGTTTTTATGGAGGTCAATTTGAAAAAAGAGCGTTACTTTTTATTTCTTCGCATGTTCTCGTTGCCTCTTAATAAAGGTAGGAGGCTGTTGTTGCCACTTTATTGTAGTTGTATCAATAATATAATTATTAGCATAACAGCCTCCTATCTTTATTAAAGTAGAAAGTGGAGGAATAGAGAGTGGCGGATTAAGATGGTGGGGGATTAACGAGTAAGGGATCACCGAGTTTCGCATTAGCAAGTTCTGGAATAGCGAATTGCTGTTCAGAGTTGTAGATTATCGAAATATGGATTAGCGACTGAGAAATTAGATAGTGGGGGGATTAGTGAGTGGCAAATTAGAGAGTTGTGTATTAGAGAGTGTCGAATGAGCGAGTGACGGATTGAGTTTCAGATTAGAGTTGCGTGTTAGTGAGTTGCAGATTAGAGAGTTGCGAATTTTAAAAATCTTCCATGTTATAGAATACATTTTCAAAGTTCTAATATTCAATAATATTGAATTTTTTTTTTTTGGTTCACCATTTTCATGTAAACTTTTAATTTTCTCTGAAGATTAAATATTTTTTGACAAAACTATTCCAAAACTTTAGAGCCCAGAAGAGAAAAGTTAGTTTTTAAGATCAAACTTTTGAAGATACAGCGTTGTTGTGGTATTTCTTTCACATTGGTATTCTCAGCTGATGCACCTATGACACCGTTTAGGATTTTCATTCGAACTGATGGTGCATCCCAAGTACTTAAAGTATTGGAGAATCTTTGACCGAAATGTGCTCCTATCTTCAAATTTATTCCTTTTCCGGATTTTCTAGATTCCCGTTTTTATCCCATTTTTTCATTCCTTGTTTTTCGTCCCTCTTTTCTTGGAGGGAGTTGCCTAATCCAGGAGGCAAAGGGCAAGTCCAGGAAAAAGCTACGACATTTTCCATATAAGTTATCAATTGATATTCAAAACGCAAGAATGCGTCAGGATCCAAGATGGTGCATATCCTTGATTTCTCTTCATCATAAATAAAAATTTTCTAGTGTACTTTCTATCTAGAAAATTTTTTGAAAATCAGAAAAATAGGCCGCTATGCATTCTATTACCATCTTACCTATTACCTGTTTTCTCCATTTCTGGGGAAACCTCGTTGTAGAAACCGTCGCGATTCACCACCTATTTTACTCTCCCACAAGTTTGTGGGAAGTAAGGTATTTTGTTTCTTAATTTCCAATTTTCATGCAACAAAGGTATAACCATGCGGAATCTGCTAAACGTGTTGAAACGATAACACGGTTAAGGAATGGAAAGTACAGATATTCATGCTGTGCAGCAGCAAAAAGGAAACGCTCGCCATTTTATGAATTTTAAACTACGCTTTTCAGAAAATCCCACGCCACATTCTTTTTTTCACAAACACTATTTATTTTACTTCGAATATATGAAAAGCATTCGTTACAACATAGACGAAAACTAAACTCTTTTCTAAGCATAAATTCTTTATAATTATAGCCAAATTATTTATTTCCCTCTTCTGCAAGGGACTCCGCACGCGATTCCTTATTTACATGTATATTTAGTATACGATATATCCCATATATTTAGTTAGTATATTTATTTTCTAATGTATATCAGCGTCGAAAGGAAGTGACCATGGATGGAGTTCGTATCGACCACCCACGTTTCTCCAACGAATGTCTACTAAAAAGAAAATCCGCCCCGAAATTAGCCATATGTAATTAAACCCTTAAACACTTAACATATTTTATACATTTGCAAATAGTTTAATCAACAGCGATCACAAGTTTTTGAAAAGCAATTTTAGCCTGAAATTATTTGTAATTTTTCGTGATCATTGTTAATCCTTCATCTGATATCGGTTATATTTCAATCTCATCCGATTTTATCACTTTGTTCGTTTTTAGTGTATTAAATCCATTTTTACCTTCACGTGTGGCAGGGCCAGGTTAAAACCTGGTGGGCCCCAGGGCCCTCACCACCCAGTATTGCATGTTCGAAATGCACTCCACCAGACTGAATAATATATCGAACGTTTTAAAATTTGATTAATTCCAGCATTTTACACAGTAAGTAGAGGAACAGTCTACTCGTAAATTCGTACTTTGCGCGCTTATTGTTGCAGCAATTTTTTTAATAATGTTTGCTGAATTAATTTTCGAAATAAAATCCGATTTAATGTATAACAATTAAAGCACAAACTTTGTACAAATGGCTGGAAATAAAAGTTTTGGCATTATTTCTCAATCACTTTGTATAAATTTTTACAATACCAGGAGCCTTTTATGTTCTTTATACTTTTAGACATCAGAAGTAAAAATAAATTTGGGAAACGAAAGGTTCTAAAAACACAATATTAGTTTTTAGAGTTCTAGTTGCCGTGGTGTGACCCTTAATTTCTGTGAGCCACAAGGCCGTAGCCCTATATTTAATGAGCCGGAAATTATTCGCAATGTCCATCAGATTTCCCTCAGTCCAAATTTGCGTCCTCTTCAAAGTCTGTTAACCATCCAAAATGTCTTCGTGATAGAGGTAGGTCTAGTAGTCAGGAACTTCTCAACAAACAATCAACAACCGAAAACAATATATTACATACACCTAGCTACAGAGAACTTTTATAGTAAAACAGTGGTAGCACTGTTGCGCCATCTGGTTGCAAAACCAAATGTCCAATCATATCACAGTTCTAATCATTTACATATCTGAGTTAAAACTGCATACCAAGATTTAGAGTAAACAAATATTTTTATCCGGGTGAGTTATTTTTTCTGTCAATGAGTTTATTTATTTAGTTATAAAAGCAAACACAGCATATAAAATTCTAAATTAAATCATATTGAATTACTAAGGTCGGCGATATTGATTTTGCACCAACAACCTAGGAATGACTGTGTCTTTAGGCTTAAATATGTTCATAGTTTTGGAAAAATGTAGGTGCGGGGTCTAAAGGTCCGGTGGTGATCGTTTCTCGTTCCCTTAACTCAGATTCGGACCTCTCTGACAGCGTAGAACTCGTGCAGATTTTCAATCCAGGTTGTCCGTGTCTTTGTTTCTTTGCAATGGTTCGGATTCTTTAAAATATCATTAGGTACCGTCAAAATATATCCTTTGCTATCTTTGCTCCATGAAATCACGAACAGACTATATGCATAAAGCATTTGTTTTAGTTGAGATTTCGGAGCAATTTGTAACAATCCCCAGGAGATAAATTAAATTTCACGCGCTGTATAAATACAGTAAAACCTCCCTACAACGATGTCCGATATAACGATAAATCCCTCTACAACGATAATTTTTCTCGGTCCGTATAATAGTGTTGTAGAGAGGTTTTACTGTATAATGAACCCTCCCTATAACAATGACTCCCTCTACAAAGATAATTTTTCTCGGTCCGTATAATATTGTTGTAGAGAGGTTTTACTGTACTACCTTTTTTGTATTGCAAAAAAGAACCCTTCCAAAAACGAGATTATTCAATTTTGTGAATCTTCATCAAAAACTGTCTTTTCTGTCAAACGATTAAAGGTGTAAGATATTGGTACCCTTCAGATATAACGCAATTGCCAAATGGTCAACTCGCAAAATCACCGGGCAGGTTTTTTGAAATATTTCCAGGATGAATTTTTACGTACAGTAATTTTCCTGCGTAGCCAATTATACTTGGGTATAAAAACCATTATAATTGGTTACCATGGCCATACTTGAAAAAATTCTAGCACCGATAACTATCTTTACTGGAATGCATCTGGGCAATCAATCGGATTATGGAAATAAGGGATTATGTGAAGAGTTTCTGGGTGTTTTATTTTCTATTCCTACCATAAAAATCGGCGCATTTAGAATTAAAAACAATAAATTTCCCAATTCTTTAACCATTTCCATTAAACTGTGTCAGAAAGCAAGACGTATGAAAGTTACTCTCCCAAAAAAATGTATGTAAGTGTATGTTATTAGTGGTCGTAATATAGATTGAATTAGTGTTATTGTAAATTTTTAAACCGATATATTGTGATGAGTAGCAAAACGATATCGTATTTTATATTTATTATGGAAAAATTGCGAATCTTCAAGACATTGCCGTTGAATGCTACGTGGCATTAACTAGTGCTTGGTAATTATGCAAATTTGGTGTTGCATCGATTTTGCTGTAGTACATTTACAGAATTACTGATATCTACGAAGTTATGAAGTCGGAAAATGGTAAGTGACTTTACTAATACAGTTGACTAAATGTACAAGACATTACTTCACAAAACTAAATTAATGGACTGTTAAAGTAGTGAGTGAAACACGAATTGCAATATTTAAAACTTACTTTGCATAACTAGTAACTCCAGATGTGTTTACAAAGAAATGATAATGAGTTATGATCATAATAACTAAATTTAAGTTCCGTGAGTCATAATGCAAAAGTAATTCCGTTAAAATCTGTTATATTTTGATATAATTCAGACTATATATAAAAATGGTGAAGAACCGAAGAAGAAAGAAATGTGGAGAGGATGATGATGTGATATCAGATAAAAGTGATGGGGGAGGAAATTGGAAATGGAAGGAGATAGAAATGAAAGCATAGAAATAAGTTCAATAGATCTGGACCAAGGAGAATCTGGAATATGTGGAATAATAAGGGCTTTGAGAAAGATAAAGAAAGGTATGTGGGGAAGGTGAAGAAAGACTCAAAGAGATAGGGAATTACATAAACGGATAGAGGAAATAAAAATAAATGTGAGAAAATGAGATTTACATTTACGCATATGTCCATAGAATTCGGAAGAGTTTTGGAAGAAAACAGTGCATTAAAAAAGGAGTTAAAAGAGTGGAGAAATGGAAGTGAAAATAGGGGAAGAGAAAGAGATAGAATAAACGATGAATTAAGAGTAAGAGTACGATCATTAGAAAATGAGATGGATGAGATCATAAACGGCCAAATCGAGATTGAACAATACAATAGGAGGAACAATGTGGAAATTGGACTTACATATAAGAACAATGAAAACTGTGAAGATTTGGTATTAAAGTTACGTAAAAAATTGGATATGAATATAAATTTAGATCAAATAGAGACTGCCCACAGAACAGGCATGTGACTGAACAAAAATGATAAAATTGTAATGAGATTTTTAAACAGAAAAACAAAAAATGAATTGATATTAAAAAAGAAAAGAATTAAAATAAGAAAGAGTACATGAAATTATCGAAAATGGAACTGATGAAAAGTGTAATAACATTATTTTTATAATGAATATCTTTGCCCCTTCAGAAGAAGATTATTTACAGACGTATGGAGAAAGAAAAAGGAATACAATTGGAAATATCTGTGGACAACAAATGGCAAAATAAAAATAAGAAAAAATGATGACAGTGATGTTATCGTAATTAATAACTACTCTGATATCGACAAATTATAATGGTAATCTGTAAGTGGAAATAATGGGACTATTATTGAGAGTGGTTTTGGGGTTGATACTGATGGTATTACTAATTTGTGATTTAAAAATATCGGTGATAAAAACATTGTTGATTGTATCGACTTGGAGTCAAATAATAAAAGCAATTATGTAATGTTGTTAAATAATATTAATAATATTGATAACGAATGTGCTAGTAATTCTGATAATAACGTTGTTAAAAATTTCGATTTGATGTTAAATTTTGTTAATGAATATTCCCATGATAATGACATTAACCGTAGAATAGATAAAATTAACGAGACACAAAGAAGTATGGAAAATTATGTAAATAATTTGTGTAATTCAATTAATGGAAAATTTATTTAATGTGGATGAAAATATTGGATTTGATACTGCTTGCAAAATTATAGATATTCATAAAATGAAAGGTGAATTAATTGGTGATGGTTTAACTAAAGGTCTGATAAATTATGAGATAGATACCAAATATAATAATGTGAAAACAAATGGTCAATCT
This sequence comes from Dysdera silvatica, assembly GCA_006491805.2. Taxonomy (NCBI): domain Eukaryota; kingdom Metazoa; phylum Arthropoda; class Arachnida; order Araneae; family Dysderidae; genus Dysdera; species Dysdera silvatica. The sequence continues at coordinate 93,940,306 of QLNU02014802.1, forward strand.
GTAGACAGCATAAGTGATACAGATAATTGGAGTGATGATATTGATGATGCTATTATACAGATGTTAGAAAATACAAAGTGTAATAAATGTAATAATGATAATGATGAATCAAATAATGCAAGCAATATATATGTAAAATGTGTTATATCTAAAAAATGTAATATGTGTGAAAAATGTAATATGTGTAAAAAATTTAATAAGTGTAAAAAATGCAATAAGTGTCAGAAATGTAATATGTATAAAATATGTAATATATGTAAACAATGCTTTAATAAGGATGGAGTAAATAATATAAATAACATTTATAATAGTGGGAATATTGAGTGCCTAAATGATAAAGATTTACTAAGAATATTACACATCAATGCCAGGAGTATAAATAACAAAGTGGATGAAATAGAGTTACTAATGGATAACAAATATTACAAAATAGATTTATTAGCAATTACAGAAACTTGGTCAAAAGAACATGATCATATGGAGTTTCCAGGTTGGTATGAGTATCATGTAATGCGAAAAAAAAAGAGGAGGTGGAGTACCCATTTACATTAATTACAAACCTGAAAATTTTGTAAAATGGGACGAAATTAGTCAATTAACTGAGGATTGGGAAATAATAGGAGTAAAAAGAGGGAAACTAAGAATAGGAGTCATATACAGAAAACCTGGTAGTAATGTAAATAGTTTAACTAATTGGTTATACGAGAAATGGGAGAAATTGCAAAATTACTTAATTTCAATTTTACTTAAATCTCAATATCATACCATTTGAATTAATACATGAATACTATATTTTGATTAAAATGTTTGAAAGAATTAAAGAAAACAAGCACGTGGAGTTAATAAAAATTAAATATAATGAAAAAGAAAGAAATATTTGCCGAAAATATGATGACTTAATCTTGCCGAAAAGAAGAACTGAAACAGGGAGAAGTAACATTTATTTCAAGGGTCCTAACTTCTGAAATAAATTACCCGAGGATATTAAAAAATTAAACGGAATTAAAAAATTTAAAAATAAATTAAGAGAGTACTTGATCTCAACATTGGTCTCGTAACAAATTAAATTTATAACGTACTGACGACCTGGTGGATTGTGGTGAACTAATATCAAATAGATTAATTTTTGTCTTTAACTTGGTGCTATTAACACGATTGCCTTTGATTAATTTATTCGAGGTCCTAGGTTTATTACATCCAAGAAGATATTTTCCTCGGAACTTTCCTTGTATGGTCAAATTGTTTCCACAAAAAAGAAATAATATAATGTATATTATTTGTACTGTACGAGTGAAAAATAAATAAAACTTCTTCTTATTATTATGTTCGTTATACCTGTACATTGTTATATTACACAGTGTCAAGGAGATAATCACTATCCTCTTGATCTGGAATTCTTAGTTCAGTTCAAGTCTCACCCAGAAACCTGAGAACGGTCCATATATCTTCCGAAAATATAGGCGGTGCCCAGTAAGGCAGTTTTTTGTAGGTCTGTTGTCGTTATGTCAGTAATGTCCAGTTTTTCTAGGAAGTTCTTTAAATTAGGTGTGATGGCCCCCAGTGCACCTATCACAATCGGAATTATTTTTATTATTATTATTATTCTAACTTGGAATCCTGCATTTTCTTTAAAATGATCACCACCTTACCGTACAAAGAACTATTGGTTGCATTCAAACTGTGAATTAGAAATAAAAACTTTTAAACCCATGTTGTGTAATATGAGTGTTAATACTATTCAAATTTTAAAAATTCTGTGAAACCTTAAACGCATTCTTGTGTACAAATATTCAATTCAACGTTTCGTGGCATACTATTACGCGCCAGTTTAATGTGAGCGAAAATATTGGTGAATAGTTTAAATTGCTTAGTGTTCTCTTTCCTGGTGTGGCAACAGTTTGCGTTGGACTTTGGAATTATAAATAGCAAGTTAGTATATAAACCAGTCCTTCTGGAACTCGTTGAGACGTGAAACGGTAGAAGTGTTTTCCTACCGCACGTTCAATGATACGGGTGTGTTTTATTAAATTTAAAATTTTTCAAGTACGATTTTGTTTTATAGACGCAATTTTGCTTTAATTTGTTTCGTATCATTATACTCTTTTTTCACTTCCTACTCATTGAAACATTGGAAGATTAGTTTCTTATTGTCTGCTGGCTAGCTTCTCAAAACTGCCAGTTGGCCTTTGTAGTTTAGATGGATGTTTTGCAATTGGAATAACTTTAGTTCGTATGATTTTGTTTAACGAAACAATACAGAGTTTCACCAGGAGATTCCATAACAAACAGTTATTTCGACACTGGCGTAAGGTTTAAAAACACGACGTTTCGGGAGCCAACTGCTCCCTTTGTCAAGTGAAGGCAGAATGAAGAGTTCGTGAAAGTCCTAAGCTTATATACCCGCATGTTGGGAATCCCCATCTGACGTCATCTGGTGCGGAGCAGTTCCAGCTGGGGAAACCCCAATCGGGGAAACCCTCGCCGGGAAAGCCCCCGCACCCGACGAATAATAATAAAATAAATATTTATTTACTGTGTATTTATATTTATACTTTAGATGAGTGAATTTACTGTGTCAAGGTGTGGAAGCAATACGTCGATGATACTTTCGTTATCCTACCAAGGTCTTCAGTTACTGATTTTCATCTCTATTTGAACAGCTTGAACCCTCATATTCAATTTACGTTAGAGGAAGAAGATAGAGGTTCATTACCCTTCTTAGATGTTCGGATAAATAGAGATGTGGATGGGCGACTGTTGACTACGGTGTTTAGGAAACCAACACATACTGATAGGTATCTTGACTTTCGTTCTCATCACCCGGCATCACACAAAGCATCTGTCATTAGAGCCTTGCACCGACGAGCCTTTACACATTGTTGTAATGATGACCTTCGCAATGTTGAATTACGACGCAACAAAAGCGTGTTGAAAAAGAACGGTTACCCGACTAAATTTATCGCTCGTAACCAATGTGGTGTTAGTGGTGGAAACAGGAATGTAGAGGATGAGACTAGGAAGACATCAGTGGTTTTGCCATATGTGGCGGGTGTCTCAGAAAAGCTGTCTCGAATTCTCAGTTGTGTGAATGTTAAGACCTACTACAAACCTGTCTACACCCTGCGTGATCTATTACTTAAAGTTAAGGATCGCGTCCCTGAGGAGGAAAAATCTGGTGCTATTTACCAAATACCGTGTGGAGACTGTGACAAGGTGTATGTTGGACAGACGGGAAGATCGATACGTCTACGAGGGAAGGAGCATATGCGTGCGGTAGCTAGGGGAGACGATTCAAACCAGTTGGCTGAACATGTCTTCAGGGAGGGTCACGAACCAGATTGGCATTCGATGAAAGTATTACATCAGAATGTGACGAATCTGGGGAGTAGACTTTTTCTGGAATCATGGGAAACCTACGGTTTGAGGAGTCGTGCAATAAACAT
>QLNU02014802.1:93953838-93990246 GCA_006491805.2 Dysdera silvatica
GGTCCAACAGGAACTATTTCCTATCCTCCTTCGTTTCCGAACCTTTAAGGTTGCAGTCTGTGCTGATGTGGAGAAAATGTTTCGCCAGATTAAGGTTCACCCTGATGATGCTGATTTCCAGAGAATCATTTGGAGGAATCATTCTTCGGAGCCAATCAGTATTTTTCAGTTAACTACTGTTACGTACGGAACTGCATGTGCCCCATTCTTATCAACTAGAGTGATGAAACAGCTTGCCTTGGATGAGAAGGAGGACATTCCCTTGGCCTCAAAAGTGTGTCCTAGAGATTTCTATGTCGATGATCTAATGTCAGGAGCAAGTTCTGAAGAAGAGGCATTAGAGCTCACGGAACAGATGTCAAAGATGATGGAGCGAGGAGGATTCCTACTTCGTAAATGGATTTCGAATTGCCCATCTGTACTGCAGAATATACCAGGTGAGTCCAGAGCCATCAACCACTCTTTGAAAATAGATAATGACAAGACAGTCAAGGTTCTTGGAATTGTTTGGCATCCAGGCAACGATTTGTTTCAGTTTTCCTTTTCTGTATGTGAACATAGAGTATTGACTAACCGTTAAATACTTTCAGATATTGCAAAAATATCTGATCCTTTGGGATGGCTTGCACCTACTGTCATCCTTGCTAAGATTTGGTTGCAAGAACTTTGGAGCTGCAAGTTGGGATGGGATGATGAAGTTGGTGAACTCATTGCAACCCGTTGGAAGGAGTTCAAGACGCAGTTGCCTTTACTTGCATTGTTCAAAATTCCTAGATATGTACTCTCTGCACATCCAACAAATATTCAATTGCATGCCTTCTGTGATGCGTCAGATAAAGCATTCTGTGCTGTAGTATACCTTCGCACAGTAGATTCTGATCAGTCAATCAATGTGTCACTCTTAACGTCAAAAACCAGAGTTGCTCCAGTAAAAACTCAATCTCTCCCAAGACTTGAGTTATGCTCTGCACTATTATTGTCATCTTTATTAGAAACAGTTATCTCAACTTTAGAGTTACCAATCAATAACTCTTTTGCCTGGTCTGATTCAAAGGTTGCGTTGGCATGGATTGCTTCTGAACCTTGTCGTTGGCTTCCATTCGTTGCCAACAGAGTTGCAAAAATCCAGGAAGCACTACCGGGTGTTATATGGAACCATGTTTCTGGGACGGAAAACCCTGCGGACTGTGCTACTAGAGGACTTCTCCCATCTGAATTTGTAAATTGTGAGTTATGGACACGTGGTCCTAATTTTCTAAGACAATCACTTGAGAAAGAAGTTGATAGTCAAGAATCTTTGAACTTTACATTTGATGAATCACATTTTAAGGAGCTGAAGAATCGTTACACATCAGCTGCTGTTCAGATTCAGATTGATCCGGTCATTTTTAAATTTTCAACATTCTCAAAACTGTGTCGTGTTTTTGCTTGGTGTCTTCGGTTTGTGAGAAATTGCTCTAAACCGCCTCCAGAAAGATGTTTCAGTCATCTGACATGTGACGAATTATCCACAGCAACGAAATCTATTGTAAAGATCGTACAGCAATCGGAATTTTATGAAGAATTGCACAGTTTAAGAGCAGGAAAACCTTTAAAATCATAAAGCAAGATTTTGCAATTACGCCCATTTTTGGATAGTGATGGTGTTATGCGCGTTGGGGGGAGACTAAGAAATGCTGGTGTCTCGCAGGACGTAAGACACCCCATGATTATTCCCAAGAATCATCACATCACAACCTTGATAATTCATCATTTTCATGTAACACATCTCCATGCTGCACCTCAACTTTTGCTATCTGTCATCCGACAGAAATTCTGGATTCCCTGTGGAAGAGACGTTGTTCGAAGATTTGTTAGATCTTGTGTCAAATGTTTTCGTCTGCCTGCTTCTTCCATGAGTCAACTTATGGGTGACCTTCCAGCTTCTAGAGTAACACCATCTAGAGCATTTTGGTGTTCTGGAGTTGACTTTGCTGGCCCATTCTTGGCTAAAGAGAGAAGTGGAAGGGGAAAAAAGCCTTCAAAATCTATATTGCCTTATTTGTTTGCTTTTCTTCTCGAGCTATACATTTGGAGGTAGTAAGTGACCTCACTTCACAAGCTTTCATCGCAGCATTAAAATGCTTTATTTCAAGGAGAGGCAAGCCTTCAGAGATAATTAGTGACTGTGCAGCTAATTTTATTGGAGCTGACAAAGAGCTCCGATCTATCTTAAAGTCGCTGCTTTTCCCAAGGAATGACAATGAGATTCTCAGATACTCTGCTTCTGAGGGAATCAAATGGAGCTTCAACCCACCTGCAGCCCCTCACTTTGGAGGACTTTGGGAGGCTGGAGTAAAATCGATGAAGTATCATCTAAAGAGATCTATGGGAACTACATTGCTCACGCTGGAAGAATTGTTCACACTTTCGGCACAAATAGAAGCATGTCTTAACTCAAGACCACTTTGCCCATTGTCATGTGATCCAAACGACCTTTCACCATTGACACCAGGTCACTTTCTGATAGGTTCGGCACTGACCGCAATTCCTGAACCAGATCTATTGGTTCTTTCACTATCTCATCTTGGGTGCTGGCAATCAGTTCAACGTTTAGTGCAACAATTTTGGAAGAGATGGAGTGGTGAATTTCTCTCAAGATTGCAACAACGGCCAAAATGGTGTATTTCGAAGACCAACATAGCAATTGGAGAGTTGGTGCTTATAAAAACTGAAGTACTGCCTCCATTGAAATGGAAGCTAGCCCGTGTGCTCGAGGTGCATCCAGGTAAAGATCAAAGAGTCAGAGTGGTCACATTAAAAACTGATACCTGCATTTTGAAACGTCCTATTACTAAAATTTGTAGACTGCCATTGGATTAGTTGTCAACTTTTTTGAATTTATGCCATATTCATTTGTGTGGTTTTTGGTTGTTTTTTGAAACTTTCTATTGTGTATTTTGAAACTTTCTATTGTGTATTTTTGAAACTTTCTATTGTGTATTTTGAAACTTTCTATTGTGTATTTTGAAACTTTCAATTGTGTATTTTGAAGCATTCTATTGTATTTTGAAAATTGTAAACCATTTGTGATTTTGTGTCCTAAGTACTGTCCCTTCGCCCACTCTCTGCCACTGGAGGTTTGTTGAAACCCCAGAAGGGTTTCAAGGTGGGAGAATGAAGAATCGGTTTGAACTTTGTTCGGTCGTTCACGTGATCGGAAGTTACTCCGACGGCAAAGGTGGGGGCGAAAGTCAGTCAGTGTGTTTATCACAGTTGAACAGGAAGGTTGTCTTTGTGGTTCGCTCCACGAGCGAATGATCTACGCGTAGTTTTTGTGAGTAATAATTGTCTTTGTGCTGCATCTTCATTAGTTGTTCATAATTAAATTGTACAATCCAGAAAAGTAGTAATGTTTAATTGTGTGTGTGTGTGTGTGTGTGAGACATTAATAATTCCTGGTCGCCGCATTGTTGACGGTTTTGCTAGGTAAGCTAAAATGTTCAAATATGAGAGCCAGTATTTAAGTTTTTAGAAAATAATATACAAAATATTTCTATATGGAAAAACCATTTTATCGCTTTTCAAGACGTGGCTTCATACGTGATTTTTGTGGTGCGGCCACTCTTACGTGTATTACATGACTTTTGGAAGTCAACATTTCACTTAATAACTCAACTCTAGTTACATCCGCGAATCAACCTCGTTTGTTGACGATATTCCACGTGTTCACTCCCGAAGAAGGGCGAACATCTATCGCCCGAAACGCGTAGCTCGAACTCAATCTTGACATAAATACGCTTTTAAAACCTCTCGTTTGCTCTGTATTCCGTAGTTTGTATGGTTTCTTTTGTTCTGCTGAAATTCAATGGCTTTTAAATTACTTTTCAAGGATCAAATAACTTTTTTTCAAGTACAGTTCATTGTCAATCGCAATGTACATAAAAATTAAAAATGCAAGACATTATAAGCATAATGTCGAAATCATTGTGTTTGATTATGTTGCTCCTTTTCAACTTGGCACACTGCTAGCAAAAGCTATCCTTTCTACATCCCTTGTATCAGCCGCACTCAGCAGGTTGGGGAGAAAATGGGTGTGTGCAAAGAACTACCGGTTTTGTTCCGAAAATGCGGTATAATGTAAATATGTTTATACTATATATAAGGTAAATATGTTTATGCTATGTATAAGGTAAATATGTTTTTTTTCCTTTCTTTTGCCAAAATTTTAAAAAAGGCTTTGAGAAAAATTCAAGGACTTTTCAAGGACCAACCACATTTTTGGCAGTTTTCAATTACTTTTCAAGGGCCCTGACTTGGCAAAAAGAAATTTAAGGACATTTCAAGGACTTTCAAGGACCGTGGGAATCATGGATTGGGCTTCGGTTTCCTCGAAAAACTGGGTCCTAGTGAAGAATAATTTTAGTTGCCCTTGCGCCGTAAAAAAGAAAATAAAAAGACGCAAACAATCCTGAGGGATATAAGAACTAAAACAGAAGAGTCCAAAGTTCTGAACATAATAAATCCTTTGAAGGTATTTGATTTTAAATATGATGCTTTGACATCTCATACATAAATATTTTAGTAAGCACATAATGAATCCGAGAAAAAAATCTTTTTAGAGAGAAGAAATTAAATTTAATAGCTTGCTAAGTTCAGAAAATTGGCTGATGTACTTGGCATTTTTCAGTATTATAAGGGAAATTAATAATTCGCCATCTGCATTAGTGAAAAATTATCATAGGAATATTTATTACAAAGAATATATTATAAAGTATATAACACACTACAAAGGATATATAATATTATAAATAAAACCTACAGTTTTGAGAGGAATTTGAACCTCTTAAAGGCTAAGGAACCAACTACCTGACTACAGTGAGCAGTTAGTCGCTATGTGTTTTTTAAACAGCTTTGGGAGTCGAACTCGGATTAACAACACACTACTGTCGGTTCACAAAAAGAAGTCCGGTGGAAAAGTCATTTTGCGGCGTCGACACCTGATATTTTTAGCTCTTCCACCAGACTTCTTTTTGTGAATGGACAATAAGTGAATGCGTTAATGCTGCATCACCTCATGACAACATATTATCGTTTTGAATGACCTGTTGAATATTTTTCAATGACCTGCGTAAAATCTGTTTTTTTAACTGTTTGCTTTACATCTTTGTAAAGCCTTTTTGAATGCCGACGAAAACGAACAGCCGTCGCTAAATAGAAAAAAAAACCGTAAATTAGATGACTTCATTGAGAGGGAGGGATAGAAAGAGAGAGAGTGGGAGAGGGAGAGAGAGAGAGAGAGAGAGAGAGTACTGTATTTTGGATTTTGAATAAGCATATATTACGTATAGTGTAAATCCCTCAGTAGCAGATATTCACCGAACAGGCAAATCTGTTCGTAAACAAGGAGGACATTATTATAAAGAAGTTTTTGCCGAGGAAGTTTTATCTGACCGTAAAAATGGGGAAATTATATCTCAGGGGTTTACAGTTCGTTCAAGAAACGTTGTTCGATGATACCTTTAGAATTAACTGGAGTTGACGTCATAAACGGCCAATAAGATTACAGCAGAGTGGAGGACGTTATTTCAGAACTGGATTTTAGCGAACGTTTGTTTGCACCAAAAAACCAGTTCTCCCCTCCTCTGTAATCAACTAGGCCGTTTGTGATGTCAACTCCCGTTATTTCTAACGGTACCATCGGACTACTTTTCGTGAACGAACAGTACCTTGATAAGAGTTTTACTGCTCGCTTATAGGAATAATAAGGCCACCTGTAACGGCGTTTCTCTCTAGAATTCTAAATTTGAATAGAATAAAATTCTACGAAGAACACCTTTACACTCTCTTTCCCTTCAGTCCATTCATTACTAAAATTGGTAACGTAACTTCTCAACTTAACTTCGTCTTAATATTTTCATGGGCTTTAGGCTACAAGAATAGAATGAGTCCTTGAAGAACATAATCCTCGCATTATTCTCGGTTAATAAATCACAAGTTTTCGAAATTAATCATCTTCAACCATGGGCGCCCATATGGGGGAGTAGAGAGCTCGCCCCCCCCTTGACGTTCAAAAATTTGATTTTTCCGATTCTTGCATTTACTTTCAAAAGTTTTACAGTCACATTTTAAAATAAGGTACTTTTTAGCTTATTGCTAATTATCAAGCAGTATCAATTATTTTTGTAGCATTTTAGTATCTTGTACATTCACTAAACTGTTCAATAGCATTGACAAGGGGGAAATAATTTTTCTCTGCCCCCCCCACCAAGAAGTATTCATATGGGCGTCCATCTCTTCAACGTTCAGATTTACCAATAATGGAATTTTCTCGGACATATGTAAATAAACATTATAATAATAACGCTTAAATATGAATAACACCAGACACTTTTATGGCTTCTGAGGGACCAAAACATCTCGGGGCCCCGAGGCCAGGGCTTATTTGGCCTATATATATAAATCTGGGCATGACGCAAATTCATCAGTCACCAAGATGGCGATTATTAGTGAAACCCTGCATACACAGGGTGAGCGTTTTCAGTATTCCCCTCCGGACGCTCATTGAGCCAGAATTCTTAATTATTTGCATGCTTGGACAGGAGTTATTTGCTCACCGAATGCCGTCGTTCTCAGGTATTATTAATGGGTGCTTTGATTTATGCAACGTAGTTCATTTACTTTATATATAAATTCAATCATCAGTGAAAAGGCGCAAATAAACTGTAATACTGATAAAAAAAAAACACTTTGTGATAGTGATGGCAAGAATATTCTGCTGTGAGGAGATTTAGTTATTTTTACTCTCTCCCCCCATCGGGACCAGACACCCGGGTTCTATTAATTCGGAAGCGACTATTAGATCTTCAAACACTCGAACACAGAGTGGGCATTTCGATTAGGAGAGACGAATTTACTGGAAACAGATAAACAGTTAGCTCTGGAAATATGATTAACAATACAAATTTATGGGTCAGCCACTATTATATACCAGAATGTGTACCAAAAAAATTGACTAGAACTATGCAGATGTGATATGTTTGTCAAAACAAGACATTAAAACTATTCTGATCCTGAAAATCTTACATTTGTACAACGAGGTTACGTGTGATCATATGTGGACAAAGTGGATGAAAAATAACAGAATAACATCACCCCAAATTTTCTTTTGTAAATTTTGTTTTTATTATTATGTTTTTAAATAATACTCTAGTACTGATTTTTTCCTTGAGACCGGGCTACTTTAAAAAACAAATATGAGCATTTTTTGCCAAAAGTATTGAACGGGCGCCTATGTAAAAAAAATATATATATTAAAAAATGTCCAGCAAGTCGTTTCGGTAAAATGAAGTTTGATAAAGCTGGGTTTTACTGCACTTTAATTTTTTTTTGCATGTTATTCGCACCGCCACCGCAACTCGTTAAACGATTCTGTTTTGCAAATGCCCAAGAAACACGGTCAACGTCAAAACGCGACATTTGAGTTTATAACAAAAAGCGCCACTTCTCCCTGAAAGCTGAAACAAATTTTTATTTTTAGAGACGGCCTTATTATTTTGGCCTTAAGAAATTACACAATTAAAATAACTTTCTCTTCATTTTCAAGTATCGCGTGAGGCCCTGCGGTGGCGCAGTGTGGTAACGCGTTCTCCTATTGCGCGGCTAATCCGGGTTCGACTCCCAGCAGTGCAAAAAGAACGCTTACTCAGAGATCTCATAAAAGATCGCACTGCTCACTGTAGTCCGGGGTTTGGTTCCCCAGGCCTTAAGAGGTTCGGATTCCTCGGAAAACTGTAGGTCCCGGCGCAGCATGACCACTGTAGTCTTTGAGCCGTAAAACCAAAAAACAAACAAACAAACAAGTATCGTGTTAGGAATTGGAACTATCTAAGTTATCAATGACGGCTTTTGTAAAGTAAACAATTGTATTTACCCAGAGGCGTAATTAACACTTTGCATATACCGAGAAGAAATAACTTATATAACCTATAACCTGTTACAGTAAACCTATGACTATAACTTTAGCCAAGCAATCAAACCTTCATTTTAAATTAAACTTCAATGTCAATAATCAACGATGCCATGTACGCCATCAGACATCATAGATCCCTTAGAATTCTAGGGCGACGCACCAGCCGCCATATTGTTGTACACTTCCGGTTTCATAACACAACGTTTACCATTGGAAAATTAATAATCCATTTTCTTCTTCTCATAGGATTTGTTACAAATCTGATTTGTACAAAATACCGCCCTTATTAGAAATATCGGAAATATTCGTTAATTACAAAGACATTACTGGGAGAATAACTGAACCTCTGACTGGCCACGAACCGGTCGGTTACAGATGTATTTATTTTTATTTTCCAGTGACACATAATTTCTCCATTTGCCATCTACATCCATGGGCGGATTTACCATTTTGCCACCCCTAGGCTATTTTTGCCTCCCCAAGGCTCCTTTTTGCCGCCTCTTCCTACCAGTCTGTCCCTCCAATCAGCAGTAGAAACATAAAAAATTTTACATTCAATATACGCCAAAAACTTTCGTATTGATAATAAATATGTTGAAAAACAAACTCATAAATTGAAACATAAACATTAAACAATATTAACTTATATTGAAGTATTATTTCTTTTTGGTATATAATAAATCAAATTCAATTTTATTGAAATAAATTTTAATTTTAGCAAAAAATAAAAGCCCATCGAACACTGGTATTTAAATGGAAAGCATGACGTCTAGCTTTCTTCTCGGCAAAACATCTGATTATATCATCGTATGGTATTGATTTTGTTATATCAGACTCAATGCACAAAATTTTGCCGCCCTAGTCTATATCTTGGTATAGCCTATTGGGAAATACGATACTGTCTGTATGACTGTAGTAATTGAACTTGGACCTTTTATAGGATTTAAGCTGTTTTGGGATCCAAAAATTTCCAAATTCATGGAGAGTTTCGATTCTCAAATTATAAGTTGATCTTCCGCAGAGCTTCTACTACGAAAGTGTACAATTCACCGACGAACATAAATTATGATCTGTGTTATATAATTTTTGCAATATAGCAATATTTTCTAAACAAAGTAATTTACATTTACTTGAAGAAGCCTAAAAATAGAGTCGAATACTTCCATTTCTTTGTCAATCATAAATTCCTGAAAATAATTTAAGGGTGGGAGAGATAAAAAGGGCAGTTGCCAGGTAGTTGGAAAGCGTAAAGGGATATCTAAACATAAAATTAAACGGCGTTTATCATAGGTATTATTGCATCAAATTCAACGCAAATTACAGTATAAATAAACCTAGAAAGTTTTACTTAGACTTTCACAGCGCATTATAATAAGAAAACAATTTTCAAGAAAACAAGCTACAAATTAGAAAACAATTTTTAATACTCGAAATATTGGCGTTTAAATCCGAAATGTGAGGATTATCATCATCATCCAAAAGACTAAATGCTGGACAAAAATATTTTCAAGCTGTAAACATTTTCGATATGTAATTAGTTCTTATCTGATGATGAACTGTATATTTTAGAATGAAATATCAAGTTTTCGAGCATTAAAAATCGTTTTCTAATGAACAGCCTGTCTTATTGTCATACTTAAATAAACTTGTTAATAAATTGCTACTTATTCGCAAATATTTTTATTAATAATATAATATTATAAATACAATATTATTATTATTATAAATATAATATTGATAATATTATTATTATTATTATAAATATAATATTATTAATATTATTATTATTATTATAAATATAATATTATTAATATTATTATTATTATTATAAATATAATATTATTAATATTATTATAAATATAATATTATTAATATTATTATTACAAATATAATATTATTAATGTTATTATTTATTATAAATATAATATTATTAATATTATTATTATTATTATTATTATAAATATAATGTGTGTGTGTGTGTGTGTGTGTGTGTATTATAAATATATTATTATTATTATTATTATTATAAAATATATTATTAATAATATTATAAATACAATATTATTATTATTATTATTATTATTATTATTATTATTATTGATAATAATATATATATAAATATTATTCTTATTCAAATATATTCCATTATTATTCCAATACTGTCTCCGAGTCTCCGAAAAATCAAAGTTTTAAGGCGATTTCAATTTCTGCAGAGATTTTTTATCTGAATTTTTGAATACAAAATAAAATAATTAATTGGTAACGAATTAATAAAATGTAATGGATATCGTTTTAATGAAATCCATTTGCGATTCAAGAAAGTTCTACGTTGTTTTTAATGTGAATTTGTTTTGATCATCATTTAATACAGTTCAAAACAAATGAAAATAAACTGCCATTATTTTTTTAATTAACTGATTGGCCGATAAAAAATACAAAGTTAAGAGTAATTAACTAGCGTTAGATAAACCAAACGCCTGAAGAAATCAAAGCCCTTTCAATGAGCAAAATCAATGATGAATTGCGTTATAGTTTTCATTAATTAATGATTGGATATTACTCCATTAAATTTATTTACGTAGGGCATATTTCCCTTTTTCTATGTCTTATTATTTTAATTATGAACCGTGGATGAAGTAGATCGATCGGTTTAGTCATCAATATTAAATTTTTTAATATCAAAGTTATTCAACTATTCAGGTATAAAGTAAAGTAAAAGTTGAGTGTTTTTTCAGTTCTTTCGAACCTTTACCTGTTTTTCTCGTCGCTATGGTGATTTAATCTGCAATTTTTCCGCTATTTAACGGCAGTTGAGTTAACGGTAACTTCGTTTGGTTCCTGATTTGGGATGCCACACATACAGCAATGTAGAGTTTTCAAAATTTTTGGCGCAGTATAGCCCAGATGCTCTTGCGCCATAAAAAAGCCAAACAAACAAGCAAAATTATCAAGGGAGCTCAGGCATAAATTGTATATATTACAACATATGTAAAGTTGTCATTTATTTTAAATTATTAGGGGGCTTGGGCCATACGGACCCACAAACTTTACGCCTACGATGTCATGTTAAATGCAATGATGAAGTAGCCAAAGGTGAAAATTTTTGGGGAAAAAGGAAAGAGTTGCAGATAATTTGTTTGCATGTTATTGCAGGAGAAATTTTATTTTGTGAAGTCGAAAGATTCCGCTAAGGTCTTTGTTAAATGGAAAATATAGTAACCGAAAAATAAATTACTATGTTAATTAAATATTTTATCGTTTCAGACATTTACAGAAAGTCGTATAATTAAAAATACATCTATTATAAATATGAATGAAATTTTAATGTACAAATTATATAGATGCGCACCCATTCCGCCCCAAGCTTATCACTTGCTTTGCTAAACTTTTTCACCCGCTTTAAGCAAAAATATATAATAAATAAATAATAAACAATAACGAAATGTATATAGATAATACATAATTTGTGCAGAAACAGCTTATTAATTTTGTTTGGACTGTTAGTTTCTGTGAATAGTTTTTCTTAACATAATATTTATTTTATAGTTTTGTAAAGCACTAAATATTAATATAAGTATATTATGGAAAGAATTCGTGAAAAGGTTTAAAAGAGGAAAAAACGCTTTGTCAAATAAAGAATGGACTTGACTATTTGCAGACATTTTTAAGGATTGCAGGATTGAAAGTATGAGTACAACTTTTGATGAGAGATTTAATAATTAAGTACAAATATGGTCGATGATGATGAGTTTATGACTATTACGATGATAACTACAATCATTTTAATTTTAAGCAGTGATCGTTTGGGCAAAGCGTGCAGTATAAAGTATATTAGAATCGCTCATAAAACTGCGTAAATGGATCATATTCAAAATGAGATACGTATTTTCCTAATTTTCGGATGCATTTAAATTTTTTAAAAGTAGGTTTGGAAATTATTGCAAGTGTTGAAAAATTTTCATTCTATTTAAATTTCTAAAATAGAATTCCAGGAAAGTATGCCAGAAAGAAGAAAGGAGGAGGGAAAAAAGTATATCGAGAGAAGAATGTTTTCACGGTTCAGACCCGCTTATTCACACGGCAGACTGGTTCTGCAAGATAGATGTGGAGGATAGTCTTTCTTGTAAACGAGAATGGGGCAGGCCATGGAATACTAAATTAACGAACCAGCGAAGCTATGCTACAATAGCCTATAATAATCCTCGGGGAGTTGTGGATTGCAGAGACATAATCGTGTTTAATTTTGTTAGAAGATCATATAACTAAAAATATGAAACACAACAATCTCTCCAATCAATGATTTTCAAGGAACGGAAAAAAGTCGTTAAACAGAAGTGATCGTTAACTACGAAGACGTTATTAAGAGAATTAATTGTATATTCAATGAGTCTCACATTAAAAAATCACATTAGGAAAAATGAAATATGTTGTATAATAAAATTATATGAATAAAGAATTTAAAATGAAAGTTTATATGATATTTAGGAGAAGTCCGACATTGAAACTAGAGGTTTTCTATTTCTTCGTGTAAAAATTTCATTAAAACATGCTCGCATTAATGAGAATTATATATTTAATTAAACATTTAATATACTCTGATAAACAGTTAGCTCTTTAAATCATTGACCTATTAAGATAGAGTAACAGGTAATATATCAAGATAACAAAAGTTAATCTATAAAGTAAACGTTATTTATTCTATGATTTCACTTTTTAAATTTTTTGACATAAGGGCATTTAAAATTATGCTACGCCAAGACGTATTCTTGAGACATCCAAGCCTCTTTCGTAAGTGAAACAAAATTTGAGTTTCATTCGTGTTAGAAAAGTTGAATGTCGTGATTGTTACTGAAGTTGAAATTAATAAATATGATTTTACATAAATTAATAGAATAATAAATATGATTTTGCATAATTTAATGGATTAATAAATATGATCTTACATAATTTAACGAATATGATTTTACATAATTTAATGAATATGATTTTAGATAATTTAATGAATATGACTTTACATAATTTAATGAATATGACTTTACATAATTTAACGAATATGATTTTATATAATTTAATGAATATTTTTTTACATCATTCCATAACTATTATTTTACATAATTCATGACTATAATATTCTATGATTTAATAACTGATTTTATATAACTTCATGACAATGATTTTTACATAATTTTATAAATATGATTTTGTATGATTTCATGGCTATGATGTTACTTAACTTTCTGACTGTGATTTTATATACCTTAATGACAATGATTTTACATAATTTCATGATCACCATTTTGTATATTTTTATGGATATGATTTTAGATAATTTCATGACTAGATGTTACGAAAATTTGATTTATATATGACCCATTAGTTTGATGTTTTGGTGTTATGAAATTATTCAATTAGATTAAGCATCCTTACGTTAGGAACAGTGAAATGGCATGTCGAAATTTTTAATAGCAGGCATTTGACAAATAGAAATTTAATGTATTTATTGAAGAGTTTAATTATCATTGTTCACTAAATGTAGTTTTGTCCATAAACACGTTTTTCGAATAACTTCGATTAAAAAAATATTTTATTAAGTCAAAATAGCTAGCGAGATTATCGTTTAACACATCCTGTGACATTCAGGGGATTCTAAGACAAGTCAGATATTAATTTGCATTTTAAAACCTTTTGTTTTCGCACAGAATCTTTTTGTAAATTAAAATGTTTTGCAAGTTACAAAAACTTATTCAATTATCCAAATGCTACTCAATTTAGCTTATACCCATTACGTTCATGCATTGGCAAAATGAGATTTAAGCAGCTTAAGCTAAATTGCTTTTATTACAAGGGAGCAGAAAGTTAATATATACGACAAGAAAATTAATTTGAATGAATGTTTTTACAAGACTAAAACATAGAATGTATTTATTTCAAAAAGTAAAAGAATATATTAAAATTATTTCCGTTCTTCAAACAGTATTATATTTTTAGTTAAAAGTGTCAATGAAGTTATTAATTTCAAGGAGCTGCTATTCTTCGACAAGCCAATACAAAATAATTCAGAGGAAACAGACGAAATTAAAAAGTTTTCTAAAAGAATTTCAACAAGACTTTAAAAAAAATAAAGAAAAGGTTACTTTATTGTTCGTTGAGATTGAAATTCAAAAATAAAATCAGCAACGCGGAGAACTAAGGTGAACAATTTGAAGAATGTTAGATAAATTGCAAAATACGAATATAAAATCTATTTAAAAATTGAAATTGTCGGAAATATTTAACTTCGTTGAAATGTCGTTGTGATATTTTGGAGGATAGGTGTCACCTTGGACAGCTGCAGATAATGAAATAAATGCTTGCAGTATGAGAAGCTATATTTTCATACTTTAGAGGAAAAGTTTGTTTCGGTTTGCTGCGGAAGTCAATTAATGAGAATAACAAACGTTTATACATCTTTACATACGGAGAAAGAGAGCGTTGTTTCCTGTCCTCATTCGTCTAGCGGTCCAAGACACTCCGGGCTAAACGGAGGGACCCTGGTTCGAATCCAGGATGGGGAAAGCGTCTCTTTTTCTCCAAAACGAATAAAGCTCTAGTTTGAGCTAATTACACGTGGGTGTCGAAACTATTGTGTAACAAACGTTTCTATGCAATTTAGTACCATTTTTTTCGTAAATAATTTTATCAAGGTATGGCGTTTCGACGAAATTTTCACATCCTCAAGAAAAGCTTCTTTTCTATGAAATTGCTTTTTATATATGTCCGAAATCGTTGATATCGAGGTTTTCACAGTGTATTATATCGATTTAGACACATTGTCTATTTAGTGACTGAATTTATGTATTTATCTATTTAGTGTTTAGTCCCATGTTTCTCCTGAAATCGTTCATCAACTATATGTTATTACAGAATTCTTAGGTGACAGGTAACTGATAAAGTGAAAATAAGACTGGACAAATTAGATCCATTTCTATGTTCTAGTCATATATTTCTGGAATATGCGCTAAGTAGAAAAATCATGCGCTACTTATTAATAGTGAATGTATGCGCACAGCAGTAGTTGTGAATTCATGCGCTAAAGCAGTACTGAAAAATGAATAAGATATTCAATGAGGACAGAGCAAAACCACATGGTAAGCAATTGATTGGGTTTTTTTTATGGCGCAAGAGCATCTGGGCTATACTGCGCCAATAAGCAATTGATGCCGCTGCAAATCCAACAAAACGTTGAGGAATTTGACTACAGAGTACAAGTTTGCATTTCTTTGTTTTTAGTTTTTGTAGCTTTTATGGAGGTACGTGTATTGATTTAAATAAAGACCAGATTGTTAAGTTAAATTATGAAGTGCATTTGGTTAGATAGCATCCATAAATAGGAAACAAGAATCTGATCGAAAATGAAACTAGAATATGACGAAGAACGTTACTAATTCAGGCACGTTTAGTTTAGTAAATTATATTGCATTTTAATAGCAGAAATTTAAATAATTTATTTTTATGCAGATTTTCCCACCAATTTTAGAGATATTCTTTCATGGGATAAAAATCAGCTACTTTTCACCGAATTCCTTTCATAACGTCACCATGATATATAAGAACTTTTTTCTCCTGTCATTTCATGGAAGAAAACAGGAGGAGGAGGAGGAGGAGAGTGATGAAAAAGAATCGAGGACAGGAGATTGAAATTTCTCTCCCTTTTTTTCTCGCTGGCCAGAAGAAATTAGGGCTGCTGCTGTAAAAGGCATTGTTTTTGCTCACGGTGGTTCCACCATTCGTTCAATATTTTGCAAGCTTTTTTTCGTGAAGCGGGATATTTCCGAATAATACAATTTTCAACGTCAAATGGAACTTTTAAAAATTATGCAACCTATTACAAATAATATTTTGTGAGAATATTCCTTATTTCTAATTCATCGTTTTCATGCTATTAATAGTATTTTTTTTTTCATGTGAAAACAACTTTATTTAAAGAATGATTGATTTTTGTTTGTCTGTGAGTTTTAGGGCACAAGGACAACAAAGGTCATGCTGCGCCGGAAATCGAACCTCTTTTGGCCTAGCGAACCAATCCCAGGACTACAGTGGGTAGTTAATTAATAAGTGTTCTTTCTTTAGCACAGTTTGGAATCGAACATGGGATAATGTCGTGCGGGCAAATCGCACATCGCAAGGCCAGTATGATTGCTGTTTTAATAATTCGTTAAGTTTTCTTTTTTTTTATTTAATTTGATTTGTTAATTGGAATTGTATTTAATTGGAGATTGATTCATTGCGCGATACACTTTGTAAAATTAATTAACAATATAGGTATAGTTGCAACAAATTAATATAGTTGCAACCAATTAATACAGTTGTAACCAATTAATATAGTTGCAACCAATTAATATAGTTGTAACCAATCAATATAGTTGTAAACAATTAATAATTAATTAAACAATTAATTATAAGTTTTTAAACAAATTAATTGTAAGTTTTAAACCAATCAATTATAAGTTTTTAAACAAATTAATTGTAAGTTTTAAAGCAATCAATTATAAGTTTTTAAACCCATTGAGTCCAATAAACAGATTAATAAATAAACCAATTAATTAATTTTAACTTTGAAACCTTCTTAGTGTCTTTCATCTATCTTCGAGGGAACTATCGAGAAACGTTTTAAAACTGAGTTACATTAATTTGTTGTAACCTGGTACCTATTAGTTTAATCAATTTTATTGAATTCTTCAATTTGTTCGTATTGTCGCAATTTGCCATAAAAGCTGTTACACAATTTTTGAGAAAAAGGAGTTGATACACCAATTAACATCTGAACGAAAATAACTGAAGTACAACACGTTTCAGTTTCTGGGATGTTAGTGTCATTCGAGGAGAATCCTGGACTGAAATTACCCAACAAAAGCATGTCTCTCTTAACCTTGAAGAAAGCCACCAAACAAGTGTTCTCGCAAGATTTATGTAAAAAAGTCCGACCTTTAACCTCTTACGGAAGTATTGACAATGCTATAGGGACAAGAATTTATTTCCCTCTGTCTCTGATTTTCATTGCGAGATTGAAAAGGCAGATGAAAGCGAACGCATAGGTAAAATACTTTAATATCCATTTCAAATTAATAAAGATAGTTGAAGTAAGTAGAATGAAGCGTTTATAAACATTAATAGTGCGACAGGCAGTTAATATATTAGTATGTTCAGTTGCCTTTAACGCACCCCGGGTAAGATAAAGCTATGCTCCTTGCTAATATAACAAACACTATTTTCGCTTAGATCGTTATGCTGGTTCTACCCTCATCTTTGGTCGTATGGCTGAGCAGAAGGGATTGAGGGCTTAGCGGCACTCTCGAATTACGACCAGCCTTCTTACAGGAATCCAGTCTGAGAATAAAGTAAAAGGTTAAGTAGAGGCCATGGAGTTACGGCGTTTTAGTGAAATTCTCCACTGCAATTCTGCGTTTTATTTATAATGAAGTGGCGGAATTTTTCTGTTTAGTCCAGTGGTTCATAAATTCAATTTAAGCAGAGGACTATTTTTCCACTTCAATTTTACTTACAGACCACTTCGAAAAATTCTCACGAGGTCAGGGAGGGAATTTAGGGGTCCGGGTCGCCACCCCACCCCTCCCTTGAATGAAAATGTAACATTGAAAAGATACAAGGTAAAGGTTCAACGAGGTTCAAAAGTCAAGTGATTAACCCCCCCACCCCGCCCTTGAATGACCTTTAAATCTGTCCTTGAATGAGTTGACTGCAAGACCTCAATAAAAATGGGAGCCGGGTCTTTTTCGGAGAAAGATATAGATGCATGGAAGTAAACAAAGCAGTGTTGCCAACAGTGAAGCCAAACAAAGCAGTGCTGTCAAGGTAAAATTCCCAGTGGCAGATATGGAAAGTCCCTATGTTCCATCAGAAGTCCCTACGTGTAAGAGCATAGACAGTTTTTCTTCAAGAGTGGGGGGGGTATACTGAAAATATTCAACCAGTTTCATTTTTGTATTTAATTTTAAATAATACTTCTTTTATAATTTTTATAAGTATTTTTTTCATTTTTTTTTTCAAATAATGACCTGTCTCGTGGATTATTTGGGGCTCCTTCGCGGACCACCAGTTGGGAACCACTGGTTAGTCAAATACTTTATTAACCGAAATTAAATCATATTGGGATGTAAGTAGATTTACACATGCTTGATACATCAATAAAACTACTATTTTCTTCAAAATTCTGGGAAGTTCTGTTAGATAAAATTGCATTTTGTCTATTAATATTACTGAGTATGAAATTCCGAAATCCTGGGGTTTTTTTTGCAGAGAAAAGCGAGTTCGTTTTTGAAGTCGGCTTAGGGCAAGAACGGTGAATAATCCTTTTAGCAGAAATTATTGAAATCAGGAGTCAAAAGGCGGGAAACTAATCCCTTTCAACGAAGAACTGCACTTGACAGATACGTTGCTGTAAAAACAAAGTACGTAGGCATTTATATTCCCTTTTGCAACAGTTGTTGAAATGTACTTTGGGAATGAAAATATAATTCTTTACCCAAGTAATTTCTGAAAATTTTCCGAATTTACATATTTAAGAACATTTCTAGCACCCATTTACATTCATTTGTCGTCAAAATAGTGTTGCATTCGGAAGATAAACAGTTTTGGGTGCAGCTGTTTGTTTTGATAAAGAGGACATAGTTTTCGATTACTACAACGCAAAAATCCAAAAACTTCTTAATAAATTTTGTTATCCTTTAAAAGTCCGTTAACCAAAATTTATTTTTAACTGTTTTAAGGAAAATTACATGGAGTACGTCATGCGTTTCTGAAGCCAAATTCCTTCGAGCGTTCTTGAAAAAGTGATTTCAGGCTTGCACCTTGCATATTTTATGAAGATTTAAAACGTGTATGTCAATTTATGGTTCTAGTGTTCGTATTTGTCATTTTAATAAATAACAAATATGTTTTTGCTTCCGAGACTGACAGAAATACTCATCACTTTAGAAGATTTCGAACATTTTTGCCAATTTCAGAACATTGAAGATACTTTTTTTGTTGCTAAGAGCTTCATAAATCTCGAAAAATATTATATTTTATGCAAATTTTAATCTTATTTATGGCAACATAACTGGAGCGATGCTTTTTTTTTGTTTTGTTTTTTCGCCCAATAATTTTTCAAAAAAATTACTTCAGATGTGACACATTCAAACGTATTTTCATGAACTGGTAATTTATCAGTCGTCGTTTATCAGTAACAGGAATTAATAGGATCATATGGAATTAAGTAAGCAAATAAATTAAATAAATTATTAAGTCAAGTAAATAAATTAAATAAATTATTAAGTTAAGTAAATAAAATTTGAATTAAAAATAAACAATTTTTAATTTCAGCTAGTTTTACTTTGTTATAAGAGATTTAAAGTTTGTATAATTACTTTAGCAAAAGTTGGAAATAGGGGGAAAAATAAAATCATTTTAGAGATTATTTCTGATTTATATCAAATAAATTATCTTCAATTATAGTACGTTAATAAAATTTGCTGGTTTTTACAACTCTGCGTTATAATTTTTATTTTATTCATTTATTTAATTCATTTATTCATTTTGTTGTTGTTTGTTTTATTCACATTTTTATTTATTCCTTTCATTTTATTCATTTTATTTAATTCATTTCATTTATTCATTTTATTTAATTTATTTCATTTTATTCTGTTTTATTTAATTCGACATTTCAGCACTTTAATTTGTTGTTTGTTTATTCATTTTATTTAATTCATTTTCATTTTATTCATTTTATTTAATTCATTTTCATTTTATTCATTTTTATGTTATTCATTATTTTATTTGATTCATTTATTTCCACTGGACATTCTAAACTGCCCTGCAATATTGAAAATAAAGGAAAAATAAATAAATGAACCATTATTTACCGTCACAGTGGCCCAATGTATAGTGACTATATTTCTTTACATTTTTCCTGAGCTTGCGAACATATCTTGCACAAGGTTTCAATTGTTTGGGGTTGCATGAATACGTTCAGCCATTTTAAAATTCTTAACGTTTTTTAGTGATTTATTTTCCGAATTATTTTTTTTTGCATAATTTTGCACGTTATGGAAACAATACAACCATGATATACTGACACTTAAGGTAATATTTAAATATATACTATATAAAGTATAATGTTTTTCGTCTCACGCAAATTTTTTAATTTGAATAAAAGTAGTATCCATGTTTAATTTACCCACGAAGGCCATAAAAAGATGGCTTGGTGAATTTCATGCGCTGATTAATATTTGGAAATTGTATTATCCCTGCGAAGGGTGGCAATACCTAACAAACTTTAAATACTGCAAAAAAGGAGCATCGTTCTCATTTTCCGGTGACCTAGTTAGTTAAGGCACTGCAGTACATACGGAGAGTGCCCAGTTTGACTTCGAGCCGGGCAGTGCAATTTTTTCTTTTTTTCCGAAAATAGTTCTAGCTTGAGCTTCAAGGCGTGGATGCCAAAATTGTTATCCATTATATATCTTGCTAAATATATTATTATTATTATTAAATAGTGTACATCAGTGGCGTAGGGCGACTTCAAAAGTGGGCCATCTTCAATAGGTCATCATGGGCCCCCTCGAATAAAAAATCCATATTTCATATGTATATTGCGACCATCCACAATTGAAATACTGCTTGTTCACTTTGCAGGCTTACTCTGTTGTTGCCACTTAGAATATTAAAAAACTGCAAAGTTAATGATTCGTTTCTAAAATTAGCAACATGCCAGATCGTTTCCTTTCGCATGACGTTTTCCAAATGTACGCAATTTTACTTTCCGTTTATGACAGCACAGAATGACCGTTGTTATCCCTACGCCATAAAAATACAACCAACCAACCAACCTGATAATATATATATTGTCTAATTATAATTTCACATTTTGCATTTGGCAACAATATGTGTAATTGTTTTTAGAATTCTATAAATCAAACCAGTTTTTCACTTACCATCGAAGTGTGCACACGTAATTCTCGAAGACTCCGCCAAAAGGCGCACAAAATTTCTTTAATGTATTGTAATTATATTTATCTTTTAGCTCATTAGTCAACTATCCTACACATTTAAAGCATTAATAAATATTGTAGAAATAAAATACAGGGTACCAGGGAGGAAATTACATAAAAAGGTTAAACACTGGTAAAATAGCAATGAAAAAGATCACTCAAGCTTTCGGACGCATCAGCAGCAGTCCTTCATCAGGAGTAATGACGATGTTATGTTTCTGTCTCTTTTTTATACTTGAAATTTCTGGAAAACCCTTCATCAGAGTAGTCCCGCAGAATGGGAAAACCCAATGAGAACCAATGGGAGGCCTCCAATAGAATCATGGAAGAACCCCAATAGGGACCAATGAGAAACCCACACTGCGGGTTACCTAATTTGGGGATGTCTCATACATTTCAGAGTAAGAGTTGTTTATAAGTTTCTGGAAGTGGTTGTGATGTATTAATGGCTTTCCCGTGTAGTTTGTAAGTTTCCCAAGATTCTAAGAAGAGTCTACTATTCTTGTTTGTGATGTGACGGTGTAGTATTTTTGTTGAGTCCCAGTCGGGTTCGTGTCCGTGTTGTAAAGCGTGTTCTGCCAGACGTGAGGCTATGTCTCCTTTCGCGAGTGCTTGTTTGTGTTCTTTTTTTCTTGTTTTGATCATTCTTTTTGTTTGTCCTATGTAATGTTTGTTGCAGTCTTTGCATGGTATTTGGTATATGATCCTTTCCATTGCTATTTTACCAGTGTTTAACCTTTTTATGTAATTAATAAATATTATCAACTGATGAAATTACCGCATTTCTGTTATACTTATAGTCAATATCATTTGATAAATGATACGGTACCGAATTGGGACTCTTTCTATTTAAGGGAAGGGCTAGGTGAACGATTGAGATGGTCTACTTCTTGTGTCACGCTGCCGGTTTATATGCACGTATATTATAGGCTCTGCGGTGGCGCAGTGTGGTAACGCGTTCTCCTAGTGCGCCGCTAATCCGGGTTCGACTCCCAGCAGTGCAAAGAACGCTTACTCAGAGATCTCATAAAGATCGCACTGCTCACTGTAGTCCGGGGTTTGGTTCCCTAGGCCTTAAGAGGTTCGGATTCCTCGGAAAACAGTAGGTCCCGGCGCAGCATGACCACTGTAGTCTTTGAGCCGTAAAACCACAAACAAACAAACAAACAAACAAACAAGCACGTATATTATATAATAATACACAAAATGTATCTCAATAAGTAATTAAACAACAGTTGAAACAATATCCTTTCAACAGTTGTAACTTAACGCATTCATGGGCTCGATAAATTTTTGGGAGACATTTTTATACTAACTTTTACATTTTTAAATTTCTTAAATTAAGAAAAATATAATATTCAATGCGTAAACTCTGTCAACTTGTTGGCCTGTTTAGCTCGGTGTTGTGGGTGTGGGTTCTGCTGCCCGATCCCTTAGAGGGCACTTCTTCCCATGTTTATGATTTTATTACAAGGGTGACGTGGGACGGGTGCTAGAGCAAGAACACGGAAGTGAAGAAATCAGTGTTGAAGTAATGCGGTAATTCCATCCAGTTGAAATAATGATTTATTAATACTTTAAATGTTTAGGTTCATTTATTAATTCGCCAAAAGATAATTAAATTCAAATACAACGTTAGATAAATTTAGTACCCCTTTTTGGCGGAGCCTTCGTGGTACGTGTGCACACGTCGATGGTAAATTGAAGGCTGGTTATTATTTTAGAATTCGAAACGCAGTTACAAATACCGTTGCCAAATACAAGAAGTGAAATTATAATTATACGATATATGTTGACAGATAGGGAAAGTGAAATTATGTACATATGGAAAACATCATGTAAAAAGAAATAATTTGGCATTTTGCCAATTGAACTTGCTAAGTTTGCTTTTCTAAGTGGCAACAGTTAAGAAAGCCTGCGAAGTGAATATAGTGTTTCTGTATGATATTATTACCCTTCACAGGGATAACACAATTGCCAAATATGGTCAACACAAGAAAGCCTCCGGGGCGAGATTTTTGTGAGTTTTCGTGGGGGAATTTATTATACAATAATTTTTGCCACCCACGTAATTACAGCTCAAACTAGAGCTTGTGTAATTTTGGAGAAAAAGAGACGCTGTCTAGTTTGAGCTACATATACGTGGGTGGCAAAAATTATTGTATAATAGTGTTTCTGTTGTGGAAGCCCACAGAAGCATATATTAGCTAACAACAAAAATACGAAAATGATTACAAAAGTTTTATAAGTCGAAGTCAATGCGATAAGCTTAAGGTGAACTTAAAAAGTTAGTATCGATGAACGTTTAGGCAAAGGACATGGCCGTCTCTCATAACGCGTACAGAACGAAAGTATTGTTATTGCGTGACTACCATGTTGTCAGTTGTGAACGACCAATTAATCTAAACAAATAAATTTTTTCACTGCCGTTCGTCATCTGCTTGTCATCATAAATTCAAATTCAACCAACCCGCAATTATCTGCCAAGCAAGATCAATATACGAATCAGATTTGTTGGAAAAGTTCCATGTCGACACGAATTCTTCTTCCACAGTTAATGAACACAAATCTACTCCCAGTTTCAGTCAAGCTTGGAAGTATCTATTAAATTATTTTTTTAATTTAATTAGTTAGTCACAATTGGCAACACAATAGGCAAGTAATAAAAACATTTTCGTTTCGTATTGCTGCTGACAGACGGACAAGTCCTGGAGTGTACATCGAAATTATATTTTTTAATTTTACGCCTATACTGTCGACTTAGATATCTAATCTACGTAAGTTCTGTGCCAAATAATCTTGCATTGCAAAGTTGTCAATTGCAAATGCATGAATTTCTCACTGTGTTCAAATTCATGTTGCCAGATTTATTATCGGAAAATGTTAAGTCCTTTTGAAATCGCAGAAAAAACAAACAAACAAACAGAGGAGTTGGGGAAATTCTAGTGATCATCAATAACTTACCGCCTTTACACTTGGCCAAAAAAGAAGAAACCTACAGACTTGTATTTGCTGTGTTTCTCTGCAAGTTGCCATTAGAGAGTCTTAACCGGAGGAAAAGCCGAACATTTTCCTATTCTATGTCATTACACAGTAATCTATCAAAACTTTCAACCGTAGATATTGGCATATTTTAGCATTAATTACGGTTAAATCCAAGCATCACAGCTTTCAACAGCAATTGCTCTTAACTTTGGAATGCAGAGCAGTTTTGAATGGTTCTTTTTTATGGAGTATCTATCATGAACCAGCCTTTGAAACAAAGCGAGATTGAGTGAAATATTTCTGCGAAAGTTAATTATTCAATAGCGAGAACTTCAGGATTAATAGCTTTCCATGGGCTATTCAATAAAGATGAAAATTAATTGAATAGTTAAATAGAGTTAGAAAAAGCCGTGACAGATGTGTAAATATACGTTATGTGGTCAGACAAACACACCCAATATTCAAAATTCTAAAAGCGTTTTGAAGCCAGGCAATAAAACTATCGAAAATGACACTTTGTACGGTTTTTTCCTAAAACATGACACGTTGGCAGATTTCGTAAAAATATATAAAGATCAACAAAAAAAAAAGTATTTGATGAGCTTTTATTGCCTCATAAGAGGCTTTATTGAAAAACAATTTTAGAATTTTTATGAAGATAAATTAAATTTAAAAATTTTTCAAGACCCAAATGCAATAAAACAAGAGCGGTTTAAAAGTTTTTAGTTATAGAAAGTTTACAAAGCTAGAAGCTTTAGTTTTTCAGAGTTTTTCAAAATAACTCTGATTAGATGCTGGACACTTTTCCATTTAAAAGAAAGAAAGCCTAATTGATAATAAATAAATAATTTAAAAGCTTTGCAACACTCTTCTCTTTATAGGCTCTCAAGTTGTTCAACGAAAGCTTGCATGGCTTTTTCGAGACTTGAAAAACAAGTTCCACGCAATTTATTTTTTGTATTTGGAAACAGAAATACAGTAAGTAATAAGACGCTAAGTCAGGTAAATAGAGTAGGAAGCACAAAAATTCAATATTTTCTTGTTCTAAGAAATCCGTTCTTCTCTTGGCGGAGTGCGGAGATGCATTGTCATGATTCAGGATCTTTCTCTTGTTTTCTCTCTTTCGCCGCTTCTTATACCATATACGAATCACTTGTGGAAGATACACACCAACATACCAGTCTGCAGTGACCATTTTTCTGTTTTCTAGAATTACTGACGCAACATGTCCAGAGTAGGAGAAGAAATTTATCATCATTCTCTTCCCAGCATTTCTCACATGTCTAACTTTTGCGGGTGAAGGCTGATCTGGGAAGCACCAAATAGTGGATTGGTGCAAACTGGTGAATCCATGATTCGTCATCAGTTAAAAAAATCCCAGGCACTTTTGGTTGCCATATCTTTAATTTTTTTCATAAAATGGCACCATTCCACACAAGCCTTCGCTTGATCCCCCATCAGTGATGAGGGATCCGAAGGGAAGATCGCTTTCAGGGGAAAAAATTTTTCATGAAGTAGCGAATTCAAGACCCAGGAACTGATATATAATGTCCTTGCAATTTCCTTGTGTGCAAGTCATGGATTTTTTTCAGGAGATTTAAATTTTTTCAACGTTCGAATTTATAGTTAATTTAACTCGGTCTTCCAATTTTTGCGTCAGCATCTAATGATCTTTTTCTTTTTACTTAAACCTAGTGTACCTCATAAAATGTGTGGCACGTCAAGAAGCAGCATCCGAAAATGTTGAAGATGAACTTTGAAAACACACCTCTGCATTTAACCCTTTAGAAAATCATAAAAAGCAATAGCACACCGAGCTTGTCTATTCAACAAGATTGTGAAAACAAAAATGTGTGTGAAACTGACTCTTTTATCTCGATACAGAATATAGTCAGGTCGCTCTGTTAAATGCTGCCATCACATTAGTTTTTTAAAGACATATAGTCTTTTAAAGGCATAAACTACACTATGTACACAAACTTAAGAGTTTAATGATTTTTCCAATGAGTAAATCCAAACCTTTAGAACGTCTTATGTAAATATTCATTTTTGAATTGTACGTTTGATTCTATGAATTTCTTTCTTAAAAAATTTTCCTCGTTTTCGAATATTTCCTATATATCACCTCTTTGAAAATTTTTATATTTCATTGAAATTTCCTGCAGAGCGAATTATAATATAAAACTGGCGAATGGACCTACATAAAAACATACATCTTATATTAATTGTGAAAACATATTAAGTAGCTTAAAATTTAAACTCGTATTCAATTGCATGTTTTTGACAGCTCATACAATGTTTGATGTGTTGTATGTAGAATTATAATAAATATATTCATTGGGCTTTGACCCACATGTATATATCATGGGCACCGACGGAATAAAAATATTGGGGGGACAGTATACCAGTGAAAGGCAGCTTGTTGTTAATGAGGGCCGTAGCCAGCGGGTGGTCCCAACGCCCCCTTCTGAAATGTCTTTATAAATATTTTTGTGGAACCTTCAGTAATCTGTGTAACATGATATTTATAAAATAATGGTCAACACAGAAAAGCCTCCGGGGCGAGATTTTTGTGAGTTTTTTCGTGTGGGAATTTATTATGCAATAATGTTTGCCACCCACGTATATTTTAGATCAAGCTAGAGCTTTTTTGTTTTTGGAGAAAAAGAGGCGCCGTCCTCATCCTGGATTCGAACCAGGGTCCCTGCGTTGAGCCCGCGGTGTCTTGACCTACTAGACGAATGAGGACAAGAACAAACGCATTTTTCTCCGTATATGAGGATGTAAGATATTATTACCCTTCACAGGGATAACACAATTGCCAAATAATGGTCAACACAGAAAAGCCTCCGGGGCGAGATTTTTGTGAGTTTTTCGTGGGGGAATTTATTATACAATAATTTTTGCCACCCACGTATATTTAGCTCAAACTAGAGCTTATGTAATTTTGGAGAAAAAGAGGCGCCGTCCTCATCCTAGAGTCGAACCAGGGTCCCCGCGTTGAGCCCGCGGTGTCTTGACCTACTAGACGAACGAGGACAAGAACAAACGCTTTTTTCTCCGTATATGTGGTAGGTAGGTCTCGATGAAGGGTAATAATATCTTACATCCTCATATACGGAGAAAAATGCGTTTGTTCTTGTCCTCATTCGTCTAGTAGGTCAAGACACCGCGGGGACCCTGGTTCGAATCCGGGATGAGGACGGCGTCTCTTTTTCTCCAAAAATAAATAAGCTCTAGTTTGAGCTACATACACGTGTATGGCAAACATAATTGTTTAATGATATTTATATCTTCTAATGGGTCCATTGACATTTTAGAATGACATTTTTGCTGTTCTGAATGATTCGTTTGTTAAATTTCGCTTTTATAAAAGTACGTTCAAAAGAAGTTTTTCATTTGTCCTACGAATTTCACTAAAACAGGATTTATCAACATTTAGATATTAAGCGAATCATTCCGAAGTTCTGGTACTTGAACAAGACTTAGATATTCCTGACTCTTTGAAACATCACTGTTATGTATCTGAAAGTGCAGTTGCAGATGGTTTTACAGAAAACAGCGGCTAAAGTTTCCCATATATTTCCATTGTTTCTCCATGATAAATTCAAATTTATAGCACCTTTCGGCTCACTTTGTTTTCTTGACTATATCCTACCTTGCTTCTGTTCCATTTCGGATGTGAAGGCGTACCATTTAAAAGGGAAAAACAATTGCGATTTAGGGAAAAATTTATTGTTTTTTCAAGTGAAATTTATAGACGAATGAATCAATTGATTTTCTAAATTTAAAGACATAAAAAATTACAGCTCTCTATCTTATCAAAACGGACACATTTAGGACTGATTCTTCAAAGCGAATGGAGAAAACGTAGAATCGCGAATCAAACAAGAAAATACATAGTTAGCAGTAAAATATGATTATTATCGAAGTTTTTTTATCACAACGGAACACGCTTATGATAAATTTCGACCCTTCTTACCGATTCCTATGTTTCGGGAATTTTTTTGATAAGTCTTTTACCCTTTTAAAGCAAGCACATATTATGGATATTATAATACTAACAGGAAGAATTACACATTCCCCATATTTTATTTAGTATTACTACAAACACTCCATTCGATTGCATTATTCATCAGAGCGGTTACTGTCGAAGTGATTCACAGTTTAAACGAAGTTGCTCATTTTCAATGCGTTGTGAGATGTCTCTGTGAATTCTTTGTCCTGGAATGTGTAATCAGTTGCATGCTTGAACAGGAGGCATTTGCGTATCGAGTGTGGTGATTCTAGAACAGTTTTATAAGATGTTGCAACTTATTATATGCGTAACAGCGTGCACTTATTTGGCATAGAAGCGTTTTTAAATCAAATTTTCTATATAATTATCTGTAAAGTTTTAGACAGGATAATGAAATTTATGTGCATTTAGAAATAATATTTTTTATATAAACTTTGTGTAATTTGCAGCGAATGTAATGAAATAGTTGATATCGTGAAGAATAGGTTATGGTTATCTGTAATATAACAAGCGTGATACATATACGTACCTGTAGGGCATTCGAATCTACAGGGTGTTCCGAAAACACCGAATCAAACGTATATAGCCATGATCTTTGTGCAAAATGGACCATAGCGACCCTTTACATGGGGGGTCGGAAATAAATAACCACGGAGTTATGGCTATAAACAAATAACAAAGCATGATTGGATAAAAAAAAGAAAGTTACGCCTATAGCACACGTATTATAGCTGCACCTGAACTGTATTATCAAAAACCTGTTTCTTATTTCCAGTGCATCTCTGGAATGTGGAAGTTAACAATTTCGAGCCAATGAAAATTGTATTTGAAAGTTTGGCTCGCCTCTTGAATTTAGTTTCCTAAATTTCGCAGTCGCCAATTTTTGGCGAGAATGGCGAATTTTTGGCAAACTATTTAAGAATCGAACCATTGACTTTTTGGCCATTTTATTCGCTCCCCACCCCCCCCGTAAGTCAAAACATTGAAAATAAACTAACATAGGAAAATAAGCACAACAGCTACCCCCTCCGCCGAAGATGCTTACACAATACTTCCCTATTAAATTTTTTCCATGGTAAATGGAAATACAAGTCCTGCGACCCGGCCACCATGCTGGCGCCTATCAGGGGTGGCCGCCCGGGGCCCCGTTTGGATGGGGGAGCCAAACTGAAGTCAAGTTAAAATTTTTTTAATGGACCCAATAGTAGAAAATCTCTTTAAAAAGAGACAAGTTAAGAGAAATTTTGAGAGACATCTTTAGAGAAATTCTTTCAGAGACTTTTGGTCACTTTTATAGGGTATATGGCTCACTGTGCATCTGTGAAAATCTCCTGTTTTCTCTGGAGGGGGCGCCAAAAAGCAATCTGTGCCAGGCCGCCCGGATTCAAAATCAACCTCGAGCCGCCCCTATGATCATAATTCAAAATCGATCAAGATATAAGCGTACGGAAGGGGATTTATGGGGCATAACTCACCCACCCAATTGGGAGAATATTAACACTAGGTGCAGGGGCGGACTGGGTTCTCACAAGGGCGCCAGCTTGTATAACCTGGGCCAGCCAGCTTACGGTTAAGTGTGAAGCAATTTGATGGCTGGTCGGGAGAACGTGAACCCTACAGAAGGAGACCCAACGAACAACCTCCAGACCTCCAGGTAGCACTTATATATATATATATATAACAGAAGAAATGTACATAGAGTTACACGCCAGGAGACGGTGAACAGATACTGACAAGAGTTAATTAGACAGTTCGTCGCAGATCTGGATGGCAACATAAATGCATTGATTCAGAAGAAAAAGAGAGAGAGAGTAATTGATGACATTGTTAAGCCACAGGGGCTTGTTGGTTTCGGATGGTCGAGTCAGATGAAAGTCTCTGGACAGTCAAAAACGTAATGGTCAGTTTCCAATCGTGATACATGAACAGTTTGGTGAATTGAGTAGGTGAAACCTATGTAGGTATGATGGAAAAGATCCGTGATCTCTCAGGAAGTAGAGGAGGAATTGC
This sequence comes from Dysdera silvatica, assembly GCA_006491805.2. Classification (NCBI taxonomy): domain Eukaryota; kingdom Metazoa; phylum Arthropoda; class Arachnida; order Araneae; family Dysderidae; genus Dysdera; species Dysdera silvatica. Next base: position 93,983,831 of record QLNU02014802.1, read on the forward strand.
TTGGTGATCTGGAGGTTGCTATCGACTTTCTTCAAATATTGGTAGGCCTTACGTTCAACGATGGAGGAGTTTCATTGGTTTTGCCAGAGCCTAATGTTGTGTTTTTTCACGAAAGTATTCAATGAGGACAGGGGAGCCGGAAAAGTAAGGTGAACACCGGTTGAAGCAGCAAGTTTGGCAAAGTGGTCGGCGGCTTCATTACCCGGAATACCCGAGTGAGCTTTGATCCAGTTTAGGCTATAACTATTATTGTTAAGGTGAGCGTCCTTTTTGATGGTGTTGACGAAGAATGGTTTATTTTTTGTACAACTAAAGGGCCCATAACTTGGATTACCGGTTGGCGCGAGTCTTATAGCCCAAGAGAGCTCGTCTTATCGCTCATGAGGACGCACCGGACGGGGGAGGGGTCGGTTGGCCGGCGGCCCAGTCCGCCCCTGAACAGGTGTATGGCAAGCTATTGTGTAGAGGTAAACCTTCTCATTCGAACCAACCTCTTTTAGGAATTTTCTGCGTACGCTACTGGATCAAGGGTAATTTTTCGATACTAACTTTTATTATCAAGCTATTTATTATTTACCTGCAGGACAGACTTTTGAATTCTTGAATGGTAAAACATGAACGAAAATAAAAGAATCTTCGGAGCATAAAAGTTTATGATTGGCAGGTGGAGGGCATTGACGGATCCAGTACGAATCCCAGAGGTGGGGAAGGTGTCAATTTGTATGAAAGTGCACAAAGTAATTTTAAACTTCAGGCGGGGGTATCCCAGTAGCGCAGTTGGTAAGGCGTCCGTATACGGATCTTGTTAACGCATGCTGGGCGGAGGGTTTGTTCCTTTTAGTACTGGGCGCCCTTGGCCGCACGGGCCCCTGTGCAATTCACCCTTCCCCCTATTGCCTGCCCTGCCCTTCGTAGCAAAAATTGAAACACTCCTTAGGTAAACTTCTTTAATCGGTGTTGCGAGTCTCGAGATATTTATTTTTCAAACTAAACTTCTTGTTTAGAACCAAGAGGGCTCCCACGGATCTTGAGGCCTCCTATGTAGCCCACTATGTAGCTACTATATGTGGCCCACTATGTACTATAGTGGTGTACTATGTTCTTAGTACATCACTGAGGAAAGTTGCCAGCCCTACGTAGGAGCCTTAAAATCTTTATGAAATTGCGCTAATTATAAAATCAAGTCGCCAATCTCAGCAACCACAAAAAATGCCAACACGCCTGGAATCCTGTTTGAGGATGCAATGTAGCAACCCCGCGCTGGAGTTGAAATTTTCGGGGGAGACAACTTCTTGGTTTGTAAGCGCCATTGGTCATTATAGATCCCGCCTCTGCGAAATAAAAGTATGCATAACTCCGTGGATATTCATTTCCGACCCCCCATGTAAAGGGCCATTATGGTTCATTCTGCACAAGCATCACGGCTATATACTTTTAATCCGATATTTTCGGAACACCCTGTATAACGATTATAGAGCCTTCGTGTCCATAGTGCCTGTAAAGCCTGCTATAGAGTATGAGGGTCTACGTATCTATAGGAGAGACGTATACACATGTAGTCGGGGGTCGGGCTTACGTATGACTGATTATTTACTATATAACCCGCGAGTGCGAGTATAACTATATACCATATTAGGTAGATATACTATATTATATTACTATATTATATTACTATATTACGTATGACTGATATGTGAGCGACTTTGAACTTTCGAGTCAGAGACCTCCGACTAGATTCTTATAGGCAGGATAAGTGACGGGCTTGGGCCTATGGGCCGTGAGTTAAGGGAGGAGAAGAGGAGATCATAACGTACCCCTCCATCGACCTTGTGCGGAAAGCGACTTATATATTAAGTATCTTACCTGGACTTCAATATATTGGATTTCTTATTTTCATATTCGAACTGCACATCTTTATCAACTATTACCGTTTCCACGTTACTTAAATGGCAGTACGCACCTACGTCTGGAAGCGAGTATGTCAACCATAGGGAGACCGCAACCTCGCATAAGATAACATAACATCTATGTTTAAACGTATGGTGGACGTTCTGTGTTTTCACAGAGGTAGTATAATACTACATGATGAAATAATCTCTTAAATGTATGTTATAAATTATGGTCTTCTCACATTTTGCTGGTTCAAAATAAATTAACGTTAAAGATGAACACGCTTTTCAAAATTTCAATCACATTGCTCACTTTATGGTTGTTCTGGTATTTAACATCGTCTTTCAATTGCCATTAATAGATTTTCATCGCAAGAAAAGAAAAATGAACCTCATTAATATTTCTATTGCAAAGAAATTTCATTTGTGGTAGCGTATATTTTTTAATTCCCTCTTCTTCCAGTTTTTTGCTTCTTAAGCTGAAAATATATTTCTTGTTGTTTGAAACAAAGGAAACTTTAGCTTGAAAAGTCCTTCAAGATTGATTTCCCTTTGTGAAGAACAAAGGCGCTTGAGGACGCTATCAGAGTTCAAAGAAATGATTAAGTGCTTTGTGGCTTTTCTAAGAATGTTATTTTAATTCTGAAATGCTCAGATTCATCCTAAAAAGCAAAATAGTAGTACTTTATTTTCAAAGAAATATTTCAATTTTTGTCATTAAATATTTTCGCCAGTTAAAAACCTTTAATTTTGCTTTGCAGACTCTCATTTATTTTGAACTACCTGCTGTTATCAACAGCAACTTTAGCAAAGTAATCGATTAATCGGTAATCTAACGATCGACCATTAACGATTAACGGTAACCATTACCGATTATGGTAACCTAGACGCCATCAAGCGATATTTTGAACGAATCCAAGAGGAAGTAACATGCATCGAATTACTACCGTAAAATTTCTGAGAAATTAGTAATAAAGAATTCTTTTTTTTCCGTATCTATTAGTTGATTGTTACTTGCCACCAACTCATATATTAGATGTTAATACGAGAGATATACTATTTCATGTTTTGTATGAATACTCTTCCTCTATAAAAATTACACCCTCACCAGGTATAGTGCGACGTTGAACTTAATGTCAATGCAATAATTGAAGAGATTCTAGACTTTCATTACTTGCCAAAATATTGTGGCCATCAGGAGGATACTCATGTCAAATTAGAATACTGAGTGGCAAGCAAGGGGTGGGACTGATGGGGTTAAAGCACCCATTGAGATATAATTTTGTATCATCATCGCTATCCACTGCTGGATGAAGGTCTCTCCAAATGCTTTCCACACAAGTCTATCCTGAGCAATTCGCTTCCACGTCACCCCAACCTGTTTTCTTATTTCATCCACCCATCTAGTTTGAGGACGTTTTCTAGGTCTTCGGTGGTCTCTTGGAATCCAGTTCAGAATTTCTGTTGTCCATCGTTGATCAGTTCTTCTTGCAATATGCCCAGCCCATCGCCATTTCAGCCCTTTTACTTTAACAATGATGTCCTCTACTCTAGTTTGCTCTCTCACCCAAGTGTTTCTTTTTCGATCTCTCCTAGTTATTCCAAGCATGCACCTCTCCATGCTCCTTTGCGTTGTCTGTAACTTTCGTATTGCTCCAACTGTTAGACTCCATGTCTCTGATCCATAAGAGAGGACTGGCAATACACACTGGTTGAAGACCTTTCTTTTTAGACACAAAGGCAATTTCCCCTTCAGGATAAAACTGTTTCTTCCAAATGCACTCCAGCCAAGTTTAATACGTCTGTTGAGTTCTTTCATAATGTTGCCATCCATTGAAATCAGCTGGCCAAGGTAAATATATGAATCAGCAATTTCTAGCTCAATGTTGTCAACTTGTATTTTTGTTTCCTCTACAAAATTATTGAACATGATCTTAGTTTTTTGTAGGTTCATCTTGAGTCCAACTTCTTTACTTCTAGTTGAGAGCTCCTGTACCATGTCTTGGAGTTCTGATGGGTTCGTTGAAAAAATAACAATGTCATCAGCAAACCGCAGATGATTTAAATATTCACCATTTATTTTTATTCCCTTGTTATTCCAATTTATCAGCTGAAAAATCATCTGTAAAGCTGAAGTAAAAAGTTTTGGAGAAATGGTATCTCCCTGCCTCACACCTTTACCAATTTTGATAGTTTTGGTATCTTTATGTAACCGAAATTTTGCACTTGCATTTTTATACACACGTTTCACCATGTCAATGTACACATCCTCAATGTCTGTTGATCTTAAAGAGTTGATGACTGCTGATGTTTTAATAGAGTCAAAGGCCTTCTCATAGTCAATAAATGCAACACACAATGGAAGTTCATATTCATGTGTTCTTTCAATTAATTCTCTTAATACTTGAATATGGTCCACTGTACTGAATCCACTTCGAAATCCAGCTTGTTCTCTTGGTTGAGCTGCATCTAATTTTTTCTGCAGGCGATGTGTTAGCACTTTTGTGAAGATTTTATAAATAGCAGGTAACAAGCTAATTGGTCGGTAATTTTTCAAATCCTCTTTATCACCTTTTTTATGCAAAAGAATTACTGTTGCAGAATCCCATTGGTTTGGTATGTTACCGCTGTTAAGACATTTGGTAAAGAATTTTGCAAGTATGTCTTCTACATATTCTCCAGCTTCTTTTAGGATATCTAATGTAATACCATCATCGCCAGGGGCTCTTCCTTTCTTCATACTTTTTATTGCAAATGAAACTTCTTCTTTTAAGATTTTAGGAGCTGTTCCTTCGACTATTTCAGTGTCTTCGTTTAATCCACTGTTACTTTCATATAGTTTTTTGTAGAATTCTTCAACTCTTCTAAGTATTTCTTCCCTATTTCTTGTTACGGTGCCATCCTCTCCTTTTAATGCAATGATGTGTTTCTTCCCAACAGATAAACTTCCTTTAACAACCCTAAGGCTCTTGTTATTTTCAATGGCCTTCCTTACTAACTCACAATTGAATTTTCTTATGTCTTCTTTCATGCTTTTGCGCAGAGTTTTACAAAGTTCTATGTACTCAATCCTGGAACTGGTATTTCGATTGTCCACCTTCATATCTCTTCGCCTTTTCATGAGCTGTTTCGTCTTCTCAGATAATTTGCTATTGTGCTTTTTACAGGTTACACCACCAATTTCCCCAGCAGTTTCAACTATTGTCTTAACAATGTTTTCATTTGCTTCTGAGATATCACTTTCATCAATAAGTCCTTCCAGTGCAGAAAAGCGATTTTTTAATTCCAACTTGAATGCCTCGGTATTTTCTTTTAATTTCTTTAAATCCACCCTCTTACTTACTTGTTTCCTAATGAGCTTCTGTCGTTCTAATTTAGTATTTAAGTGCATTTTACATCTCACCATTCGATGATCACTTCCAGTATTAAATCTGTTCAGTACACTGCAATCTTCAATAATTGATTTCTTGTTTGCCAGGATATAGTCAATTTCACTAGTTCCCCCATTTGGGTGTTTCCATGTCCATTTTCTTTGCGGTTTCTTCTTAAAAAATGAATTCATGATGCTAAGGTTTTCAGCTTCTGCAAATTCGATGAGTTGATCGCCACGTTCATTCCTTTCCCCATATCCGTATTTACCAACCGATGTCTCTCCTTGTTCCTGTTGTCCAATTCTTGCATTGAAATCCCCCATGATGAGCTTGATATGTTGTTTCCCTTTGGTGTGTAACTCTTTGATTTCTTCATAAAATTCTTCAACCTCTTCGTCGGTATGGCTTGATGTTGGTGCATATACCTGTACTATTTGAAGTTGGTATCGCTGGGTTAGTTGAACAACGAGCCTCGCTGCTCGATCTGATGTACTTTCAACTTCCAGAAGACAGTCTTTAATTCTTTTGTTGATTAAGAAGCCAACACCACTTGTTCTTCCAGTTTCCGTTCCTCTATAATAAAACAAATGTCCACTTTTAAGTTCCACCAACTCTTCACCTTTTCTTCTAACTTCACTGAGTCCTACAATGTCCCATTTGATCTTGTCAAGTTCTTCTTCCAATTCCTGAAGTTTTGCTTCAGAAGCAAGGGATCGTCCATTAAACGTAGCCAAGGTCAATAACAAACGGCAGCCTGGGCCATTCCAGTGATTCTTAGCACCCCCTGCTTTCATGCCACACTGACCGCTGCCTTGATCAGGAGCACTCCAGCACCTGGAGACTAGGGGCCATGGTTTCTGGTGTGTCAACATAATGGAGGAATTAGCCATAATTTCACCACGCTGGCTAGACGGGTTGGTGAATTAGCCCTCCCCTTCCGCCTTTCTATCCGTGCAGCAAATATTAATTTGCCACATAAATAGAAAGCTCAGCCTGCACCACTTGAAGGCGGGGTAGGACACTAGGTTACTGGCCTGGCCGGTTCCACACATCGTCACATACGTTCAGCGTGTGGGTCTCCTTCCAGTTAGATACCAGCAACCCTTTTGCAGGCCAGAGAGAGAGAGAGAGAGAATACAAATATGAATATATATTA
>QLNU02014802.1:93990346-94011349 GCA_006491805.2 Dysdera silvatica
TGATAGGACCTAGTAATGCAGTAGAGACAAAAACAAATTGGAAGTTCCCTTCCCTGGCCCTGAATAGTGTTGCCATTTAGTCATCAAAGGTATGGAAAATGAGGAAAACGTTCAAAACTCCAGAATGGTAAAACAATCGTTTTTTCCATACCTTTGATGACTAAATGGCAACAGTACTCAGTGCCAGAGAAGGGAATTTTTTAATTTTTTTTAATCTGCTGCATTATTAGGTCAATCACTTAAATTATGCGTCAAAAAAATTTTTTTGTTCATGTAATTGCCTACGTAACAACGATGTGGATGTGAATAATAAATTCACTCTACAGCCAAATCAGGCCGTTTGCGGACATGGGGATTTAGCTAAGTATGGCTTATTTGATGTCCTTTACCACCCCTTTCAGTTTGTTCCATTAGTTCTGGAACACCCTATAAAGGCATATTAATAATCTAAGTTGAGAAAGAAGAAGAAGAAGAAGAGCTTGAAATGGGTATTATTTTGCATTATAAACTATGAAATCGATTGAAGTAATTATAATATTGCATAAATAATGGTTACATTGAGCTCACTAATTATGGTCTTTATCTGAAATTATAAAAAAAATCATAATTCTGTTTGCAAATGTCCAAACCTGCATTTAGAAAACGATTTATTCTTCTTTCATTCAAAACTCGATAGTTATGCAGTTTGGAATCGGAATGAAGAGCAACTATTATCGATATTTGACAATGTCTGGATTTTTTAATTGGCGGCCAATGACGGTTTCATTAATTATCCAGTAACAAATTCTTTCTGTTTTCCTCCTTACAGCAATGCAGAACATAATTCTATCCAAAAAACGCTCACTTGATGAAACTTACAATTAATTTACTTTTTTTTCACTTTCTCTTATTCGAATGATTAATATATCTTTAATAATTTAATGGTATGAAATGGAAAATTTTTTGTTTTACAACGTTTCAAAAACTTACGCCTGACTATTTTTCACATTTCTTCCAAATCAGATTTAAGCAAAATCTCACTATGAGGGTATTTTTTCTGCAGTCCCCACGGATACAGAACGTACTATGTCCAACTTTGTCTATTGCTATAAGCTGCCTTTAATGATAATTTTCCCTAAATTTCCCTTATAAAATTCCTAATATTTATTTAGAATAGGAAAGAATAGAATAAAATAAAAATATATGTATTCAATCTATTTACAGTTTCGGTGATACATTCTGTTACGTGATAGTTTTGATTTTCCTTTGATAGTTTGGATTTTCCTTTGATAGTTTCAAAGTTAAAAGTATTAACTTGTGATTAGGTTAGCAATGGAGGAGAGCTCAGAGCTATGGTTTGCTATATGGCTCTCCTTCAGATAATTAAGATATTACATAAATCTTGTAAAATAAAAATATTGCAATCTTGTTGCTTTTATATTTTTGATATATTTAACGGTGAAAAAATTTTTGATGTGATTTTATATTTTTGATAAAATTTAACGGTGAAGAGAATTTTAACATTATGTTAATTCATGGCCTCATTTGAGAACTGGCAGTATAAAGCCTGGGTCGACACAGGTATTTTAATTTAAATAGTAATCATAATCGAGTTTGAGAACGAGATTTCTTTTAATTTTATTTATGAATTTTTGATGTTTGTCATGCGTTCAATGCGTTAGCTCTTATTACGTATATGTCCTCTGTTGTCATCATTGGATGAGGGGGGGGAAACGCCAGTTTGGTGAGGCGTCATCCTATGTTTATCAAAATTTTATCTGTAGAATACTTTAGAAATTTTATCTTTAGAAAGATTTGACTATATGATAATAATTTCTTCTAAAAGTGTTTGATATTTCTACGACTATGAATAGTCGTCACTGATAATAAAAAAAGGAGCATGTCTTGGAACATTCCAAAAATTTAGCCGTGTTTTTGCAAATATTCTATTCTTCAAACTTTATTCGTTAACTTCACTGGTTTATACATACAATTACTCATTATTTAGGTAGATAGTTGACCCGTTTCACAATTTTTGTATTAAATCATTATAGGCCAAGCAAATTAACACGAAACTTTTACTTGAAATAGAGACTGAATCTAAGACCTTTACGCATATACAAATGTTCTCCACTCTGAAAACGTTTTGGCACATGACATATACTCCTTTCCCTCTACATAATTACCCTTACACCCCTGAGATTGTTAATACCGGCTTCAAGCTCGTTTGGCTCAAAATTTAACCCCAAGTATACTTGCTTTTGTGCAACGGTATCGAGGTTAGGAGGCCGCATTAAAGCCGTACGTGTAGACAGAAATACTGCTTTCGATCCATTCTGTTACAGAGTATGCGATGAAGATATTTCCAAATGGTTAATGCGATTCCCTAACCATTTCACTCAGCTATTTCGTCCATCGTTAGACGACGCAGGGTGGAACATCCAGTAAAGGCTAAAAATATTTAAGCCATATCTTCAATGATTTATTAATAAAAATAAACGCGTTTCCATCTAACAAATCGGTCTTCCTTCTTTGGGAAAACAAGAAAGTAAAATGTCAACAATCAGAGTGGTGTTTCCACGTGGCCGTATGTCGATCAAAGCCGCATTCCACAAATAATAGATTTAAAAAAAAAAAGACCATCGCAACGGTAACACTGCACCTATGCGAATGGAAACACCCTTCTGGTTGTTGACATTTTAGTTTCGTGTTATCCTGAAGAAGGGCGACCGATTTGTTCACCCGAAACGCGTTAATTTTTGTTAGTAAATCACTATAGATACGATTTTAACGCTATTTTAAATAGTTTTAGTATATTTCATGTATCGATTCGTCATTTCTTTCCACATACAGTAAAGGATTTCGCCTAACTCTCCTTCCAGCGCAGAAATCACAATTCATTGCATCGGAATGACAGCACTCTCCGTATAACGGTTTGTTTTACAACCGTTATTAAATTACAGGGAAGTCAATTACGCCGTGAGATGGGAAAGCTTTCTATATCTCACACCATTTCTTTTCTTTCACCCAAAAACTAATTATTTCTCCACAATGCGTAGCTTTTAAAATAGATGGGATGAGAAAGACCTGGAACTAGGTTGTTAGCATCATTCAGAAACTAGCAGCAAACTATCTGTTGTAATGTTTGGGCGTAATGGCGTAGTCTAGTATCAGCGAATTGCGTAATGGTGTCCATCTAGCGAAAACGAATTATCTTTACGAGAACTTTCCACTCGTGCCGTCGACAGCGATTTTCGCCTGTGATATTCGTTTTTGAGAATCAATTCGATAAAGCTCCTAATTTCCGCTTTCACTGCCAATTCCCGCGAATATCGATTGTTAAATTATCGCTTTATTAAATCGCCGCGAAACGAGCCCGTGAAATGACTGTAAAATTTCCGATTTTCTGAAAAGTTGACGCCGAAACGATGCCTTTCGCCTGCAATATGAATTCAGTATATCGATTAGGGCTTAGATATTATTGCTTAGATTAATTAGTAGCATAAATTCGGGTCCTTCTGACGTTACTAGGTTTTGGTGTTTTGCCTAACTAAATTATTTTTTAAAATCGAATTAATTACAGCCATTCGATTTCATATTTGATCTTTACCTTATTTGCCGTTTTACTCAATTAATTTGAAGATATTGACCCAAATGTATTTCTACTTTTAAATATGGATTTTTGCATTTGAAAATAATTTAAATTTCTGCAACTGGCAATGTAAATTTCTGCAATTGGCAGTGTAAATTTCTGCAATTAAAAATATAAATTTTCAAATCAAATCAAGTCAGACTTTATTCAAACGGATTCGCAGTTATTTTTTACATAAAGTGATGGTTATTTATAATTAGTCAGGTAGGTTAATCCGTCTTGACAGCAAAGGGTAAAGACTTTAGGGTCTGACAAAGCCCCCGCTGCCCAGGATTGGATATAATAAGCGGAAGTCATAAATACAATATACAAACTAAACATACAATAAATAAACTAAATACAATAAGATAAAAGACTTGGTTGTTTAGCAAAAGTATGGAAGGTATAAATAGAGAAAGACGTAGTGATATTATAATTCTCTATCCAATAGATGTCTGCGGATGAGTTTTTTATATTGAGCAAAAGAATAAATAGATTTAAGTGAGTTAGGAAGAAGATCCCACACCCTAGGGCCAAAGCAACAGATGCGGGAGCGTGAAAGTTTCGTTCGCGAGTACTCCGGTGCCAGATCGTTAAGATTTCTTGTAAAGTGGGTATGCTCAGGAAAATGCAGTGAAATGAGACCATAATGAGCGCCATTTCGTATGGTGTTAAACATGAAGATGGAAGGTTTGTACGTAAATAATTTTTCAATTAATGATATATGATGATCGTAAGCTAGTTCAATAGTTCTAGAAGTATGAGATTGATAATTTAGTAGGCAGGGGAATTTTTTATGCAGTCTGGTAAGTCTATTGAGATTTGACGTGGAAGTGTTTCCTCATATCAGAAGGCAATAGTAGAGAAAGGAAAAATCATAGAGTAGTAAAATTCAAGAAGAATTGAGTCGGATAAATAGTAGCCAACGTTTGAAATCAATCCAATATTTCTACTAATTATTTTACAGATATTGTTAACGTGAATATCCCATTTAAGGTTAGATTGGAGAGTTACACCGGGGATGTTTATATTTTGTGAGAACGAGATGGTTGTATTATTTATACTCAGATTAAAATGATTAGGATCAATAATTTTTTGTTGGTAAAAAGAAGGCGTTTAGTCTTTGAGGTATTGAGTGTTAGTTATACACTTTCAAAGAAGTTAGTAAAATTCTTGATATTAGTATTTTCCAAAGAAATTAGCGTATTGATTTTAGTGCTTTTAAAGAAGATACTAATATCGTCAGCAAAACATATAGGGTTGTGAGGAGTTGCTAGATAGAAGATATCATTGATATAGAAGTTGACTAGTAGAGGCCCCAAAATCGATCCCTGTGGAACACCGAAGAGTGTATATCGTAATGGAGAGCGACAAAGAAACATGTGCACAAATTGTTCTCAGTTTGTCAAATAGTTTCTGAGAAAGGCGTCAGGTAGTCCACGGACACCGGCAATTCAAATTTGAAAAGAGGTCTGTTGTGACTGATAATATCGAAAGCTCTTGACAAATCAAAGAACACACACCAACAGTAGATTATCCAGAATTTATAGCTGACTAAATAAATAAAATTAGTGGCTGAAAGGAGGTCCTGTTCAGTGGATTTGCCTTTAATGAATCCAAATTGATTTTAATGAATTATTTTATGGGATGAAAAGTAAGTATGAAGTCTTTTAAAGAGTAATTTCTCGAAGATTTTTGCAAAAATTGTCAGTACTGAAATTGGCCTATGGTTGGGAATGTCAGTTCTAGAACCCTTTTTATATATGGGAATAACGTCAGCAATTTTAAAATCACGCGGTAGGATTCCTGTACAGAAAATAAGATTATAAATATGAAGGACAGGAAGTTCGATGACATCTTAGACGTATTTTTATAACCATGGGGTGAACCTGGTCATGGTCTGGGCCTTTTTTTGGGGGGGATTAGTTTCTTTGAGTATCACCGACAATTCATGAATTGTGATTGTTGATAGAAATAAGGAGTATTTTACATTGCAATTGAACCAATCTTTATTTATAATTGACACATCATTTTGATTCTTAATTAGATTGAAGGGAAAGTCAATAAAATAATCATTATTGGTGGATTTAGTTTTACCTAAAAGTTTGTTGGGCTTTCACCAGATCTTTTTATTTTTATTTTTTTTTATTCGAGTTAATGAAAAATTTATTGGGGTAGGAACGTTTGGCCAATTTAAATTTAATTTATTTTGATATGTACGAAATGCGGAAAGATGATCTAAAGACTTGCTTTTAAAGAATTTTGAAAACAGTTTGTTTTTAAATTTGATCTCTCTCAAAAGTTCATTAGTGATCCACGGTTTTGTAATTCGTTTAGATCTGAATAATTTCTTTTATACGAAAGAACGTGTTGTATAGATCATTGAAGATTCCGAAGAAAAGACTATAAGAGTCTTAGGCATTGTTTGATATAAGAACTGGCAACCAGTTAACAAGTGAAAGTTCATTTTTAAAGAGGGTTAAGTAAGTATCAGAAAGATCCCTAATAAAGTATTCATTTTCAGCCTTTGGCTAGTGCAGATTTTGGGCATTAATGGAAAGAAAGTTTCGAAGATGATCGCTAAGGTGATATGTGAGTATTCCATAAAGTTGAAATGAAGTGTTTGTTATACAGTAATCAATCAGAGTTTGAGAACTAGCTGTAATTTTAGTAGGAGATTTTATTGTAATTTCGAATCCACAAGTGAAAACAAGATCTTTGAGTTTATTAGCATTGGAATCATAATCGGAGCTAATATCGATATTAAAATCACCCATGATGATTAAATTTGATTTATTTTCGTTGATTTAATCAAAGAGGCTTTGAAGAAATTTTAAGAAATCTTCCACATTTCCATTTGGCGGTCTATACACTGAAGTGACAAAAAGTCCACTAGACTTTATTATGACAGTTCCTATCTCTCGAAATGCACCACACCATTGAGGAATGATGGAATAAGTTAGTGATTGGTGCACGTAAATCAATGTACCTCCACCCTGGCATTCACGTCGGTTCTCCGAAACTAATTTGTACTGGCTAAAGTTTATCAGGTACTTCTGACGAAGCCATGTCTTGAAATGCAGATGAAGTGTGTGAGAAGGCCGATTTCAATTAGTAAATCATTAAGTAGGGGAATTTTATTATAGAAACTACATGCGTTTAAATGAGGGCGAATTTTCGACAATTGAAAATGTAAATTTCTGCAATTGAAAATGCAAATTTCTGCAATTGAAAATGACAATTTCTTCAATTTAAAATGTAAATTTCTGCAATTGAAAATACTGTAAATTTCGACGTACTCAGATTAATACAGCAGGAGATGCAAATTACTTTTAATAATAATTCATGTGAATTTCTGTGTAACACTGAGCTATTAAATTTATTCGCCAGTTATATTAAGGTTGGCATGACAGATTACTTAGAATGTGCTTTCATTGGATCCATAACTTCCTTTTCCCCCAAGTTTCAGATAAATGTATGATTTACTTTCCAAGAGACTAAAAGAAATTACTTCGGGGGCTCCAGCAACAGTCCTTCTGCTGAAGATTACACTTGTGGCTTGGTAGTAAAAAGCCCTCGACATTTAAACTCTGCGAATCTGGTTTTTCGTTAGATTCTACCATTTAGATAATTTCAGATGGCCTCCTATTTAAAAAAATATCAGTTCCATATCAGTTTTCGTTCGAAATCATTGAAGCACTAAAATGTATAATTACCGCCTGCGTGAATCATCTGAAATTTCAAAAATCTCTTTTTTACGAACTCGGTTTCATCACTTTTTCTTTTTCCGGACACAGAAAATTTGAACGGACTCCAAAACTACAATTAATTGGACAGTTCATAGATCAAGATATTATCCATTGTTTTAAACGAAACCATACGTGGATGCTTCTGAAAAGGGTTATTTTGAACCTGGGACTTGCAAAACCTACGAGATATCGATGTACTCTGTGAAATAAAACTGTCAATTAGCGCATGGAATGACGTCTCCCAAGCAACGACTGCTAACTTGTTTCGACACGCAGGACTCGTAGTTCAAGCAGACCTACAAAACCAACTTTGGCGCAGAATCACCATTGTTATCCTTGCGCCATAAAAATACAACAAACCAACAAAAACCTCCTGGAGTGATACAAGAACTATCGTCGAAGGGACCCTCAAGTTCCTGAAGACTACTTTTAAGGACTTTCTGATTCTAGATGACAATGTACAAGCATGCAGAGAAGTAATATCAGATGATGAAATTGTCAATCGAGTGAACGAGTGTGCCGAAGAACAATACGATGAGGAAGAAGAATGTGACGAGGGTATCTCAAGCAAGGGTGTAGAGGAGACGGAACACCTTTCCGCCACTGCTTTGCCTCTTCCACACCACGTTCTGTAACCCTCCCAACAATAGCACAAAGGACAAAGCGATCTGGCACTGCTTAATTTACGACTATACTCCTGATCTCAAGACCAACGATCACGGAATCAACAGAATAACTGACAGGACAATGTTGTTTTCGTTTTGTTTTGTTTTTTTGAAGCAGATAATAATTCTGAGATGCTTGCCGACCTTAACTCTATGGCAGTGGTTCTCAATTTGTTTTCCATTTAAACTCTTAATTAGTTAGGCCACTTTGTATATTTTATTTTGGTCGGCAGGACAGAAGTTACAAAAATCGAAATTATCTTACACGCTATATACACACTGAAATAAGTAGGGGGCTGGGGAGCTCACCCACTAGAAATTTTCTGATTTAGATTGAGAGAAGAGATTTATCCCCCTGTAGAAAGAAAAAAAGTAGCCCCCTTAGAAGAAAATTAGCCCCCCCCCCCTGAAAAAAAATTAGGTTCTAATCTTTCTGAGTCGGGCCAGTTTTTACTGTTCCCGATCTAGATCTATTCAGCGGGCCGCTTATCAAGAGTCAATGCTCTATGGAATCAGTTATTTTTCAAAGTGTCGTTATCGAACAAACAAGAATTACTGATTTTCTATGAATATGTAACAAATAAAGGTGAGTGCAAATTGCATTCCTTTTTACAGGCAATTCTTATTTACGAACTTCCGATTTTACGAAATCTTTTACGGTCCCTACGAGTTCGTAAAAACGCAAGTCCACTCTATTATTACCTAATCAGACAAAAATGATGAAAAAAATACGTTTTCACGACATAAGGACGTCAAAGGTTATACTGCGCCGGTATCTACGATATTTCGAGGAATCCGGAACTCTTTCACCTGAGGAATCAAACTACGAACTACAGCGGTCCGAAAAACGTCACGAGTTCCGCGTACTTTTGGAGATGGAATCCGCGTTAGTGGCACAGTGAACGAATGCACTACCACTACGCGTCATCATAGCGCAATATTAGCGCAGTTTAGCCCAGACGCTCTTGCGCCATAAAAATCCAAACAAACATTGCGCAGTGTACCTACATTTTCTCAAAGAATGCGAACCTCCTAAAGCCTAGGAAACCCATCCCCGGACTACAATATGTAGCTAGTCAGAAAGCCTTCTATTTTATGACACTGTTAGGAGTCGAACTCTGATAGAGACATCCTGGGAAAACACACGTTACAACTGCGCTTGTGCAAGACCCTGAGAAAACAAAATCAGCGGCATGAAACATACGGATGATACAAATGGGAGTACAAAGCAATATTGCACGTAGTTTCTGAAACAGTAAAACTACGTATGATCGCCCATGGTAACCATACTATTCCGATAGCGATTCGTCCCTGCGAAAGAAATTGTTTGTTTGTCGCTTTTGTGGCACCAGGACAACCATCGTCCTGCTGCGCACAATTAATAACACCGGATAATATATCCAGTTTTTCTCTACTTGGTACTTTCTTCTTTAAAAGTCCAGGGCCTTCCTCATATAGGTCGAATTTCATCTCCTCTACAGCAAAGGATATGCTGCGCCTGGACCTGCAGTTGTCCGGGTAATCTGAACCATTTAGATTCTAGGGAACCAACCCCCCGGCTACTGGGAGTAGTTAGTCAATAAGCGTTCTTTTTGACGCCATTGGGAATCGAATACGGGATAACGGCGTTCTAAGCAAACGCGTTACCACTGCACCGCTGCAGGGCTCTCTTAAAGCAATATCTGTAAAGCGTTGGGTTTAAAAAAAAAGCATTGACAAATGTGCACTTGGATTTTTCTTTCTTTTTGGATATCAGCAACTAGACTGATATCTCAAAACGATATTTTAGAATGATTAGATGTCTCGAAGATTTAGCTATACATTAGAACAGCAATATCTAGGAAATTACTGGGTCAGTATCAGTAAGTCTTACTTTTGGTTAGAGGAAGTTGAAGTGGCTGGCTCCATTTTGCTTCAATACGCAACTTGAGTGAGGACGTGAAATATTGCAAACCCATCTTCCAGCAAACAATTTCAGGCGCCATGTGATTGACGATTACAAATTGCTGCTCTGTATAGCTTTTACCATTCAATAGCTATCCATCATGGCATGGTAACGCCATGTTCATGATTAATGACAAACCATTATGTTTTATAGACAGATGGAAGGGATTCGGCAAAAATCCACCTTATCTTCGCACGTAATGAAACCCTGAATCGGAAGAGTATTGCTTTGAAAGAGACTTAAACTGAGATTCAGATCAATTTCCTTGAAATTTTCTTCTGTGGAATGTGGAAAAAATGTCGACATCGAGATTCTGAAACTTTGCCTTTCAATCTGAATTCTTCAGCTAATTCGTAAACAAGTTTTTAATAGTCAAAAGCCCGAGCGTTCGGAGGAAGACATATACCAATGCCATAATGCTACGACATGGGGCATACGCCCCTCCCGAGAATATTAAATTTAAATTTATTACTTGCCCAAACTCGGCAACGTATTTTACGGAATAGATATAAATTGCTTTTCGAGCTTTATGCCTACCGTCACTTGAAAAGGAAAAATTTTGGTGCAGACCTTGTAACATAGGAATGAAGAATTACTACTCAGAGGCTCATAATTACGAAAATATGGTTTCTGTAGTAAGATAATGGAAAATGCATGTTTCCATTGTTTAAAATATATGCATGTTGTTTAAAAAAAACCGTGATTTGTGAAATCTTTAAAGCCAAAAGGGGCACATCACATTTAGTATGTCAAATTTAGTACACACTGGTCAATCTAAAAAACTTACACTATGGGATTTATATCTGTCCATTGGATTCTATATGTGGTTCCACAAAGGCTTTCACAAACTATCTTTAAAATTATAAGCTATTATTACCCTTCACAGGGATAACACAATTGCCAAATAATGGTCAACACACAAAGCACAAAGTGAAGGGTAATAATATCTTGCATATATCCTAGTAGACAGGAAAAAAGCGTTTATTCTTGTTTTCGTTCGGTCAAGACAACGCGGGGACCCTGGTTCGAATCCAGGATGTCTCTTTTTCTCCTAGACAAAAATGGCTCTTGATTAAGCTAATAATATGTAGGTGTCAAATTTATTAGTAATATTTTTAAAATTATTACACACTTTTCTGGTACAAATTTTGTGACAAATTAAAAGTTTGTAATACTTAAACCTTACGTTTCGATTGGTCTTTGCGAACATTTTTCAGAAAATAGGAACTCAATTATGTAATTCGATTAATGCCACTGTAGTTGCTTATGCTTCAAATAGTTTTTAGAATATTATTGAAGAAACTTTGTGTATTTGGGGAGAGAAATATTCCATACCCTCAATGGTTGCTTTTAACCTGAGGGTGTGGCCTATGTATAAAATTTTTTACAAAGTTAGTATTTACTTTTTACAAAATACACACCTGAAAACAAATTACTCTTACCTGAATCAGAGAACGGTTAGTGGGGGGGAGACCCCCACGCTTCCCCGCTTCTGTATAAACCACTTGCTGTCCGTTTGGATAGACTTCGAGTTATGCCTGAATAGTTGAAATGTAATGACGTCATCGCTCTAGGACACACCCTCATAGATCAGGCTGAAAGCAACCAATCAGAGCATGGAATATTCCTTTCCCGAAACACTTTTAATCAAAAATCTTGTTTTTGGGCAACGTCAGCACCGAAACGAAGCAGAAAACTGTGAAATGTTAAGAAAAAAATTGTCACGCGTTACAAATTTCCTAAGACGAGTAGCCATGCAACTGAATGTGTTTATCTATTAAGAATTAGTTATTGCTTCTCTGTACATTCTTGGCCAAAAATCCCCAGATGCAATAAGAACATTTATTTGTATGGTCAAACAAAAGATTGTAATTATTCTGTATTACATGATTCGTTATTGCCGATTAACAGCGGTCTGTTTATTACTTGAGCGGCTTCCTGTTCACGTTTTAGGCATAAAATGGATCGACCTATCTGCCCTAAGATTTTCGATAAGAACAAGAAATTTCGTAAATTCCGTGTATGTTGAGGTGGGGTGTCAAACGGTTGTTTAACCTTCCAAAAGAAAGTTAAAGGTCTTGTTTTAAGGGCAATAATTTTGACGAATATTATGTATAAAGAAAAGACTGACATCACAATCATATTACTAATAAATGATAAGAAAGTTTTTTGCTTATTCCTTAGTCTAAGCTCCCGAGCAGAGATCTGGCATGGAAATTGAAAGTTTGTTTCTAAAGTTGAAGGTCGTCTAAACTTTTTGGCGTCGAAATTAATTTTCTTCTGAGATAGAAGTAAGAGAAACAAGTTCATGTTGTAAAATTATCAAGATATTGTAAATTTGCTGATATTAATAACCACGCGTTTCTGGGATGGGCGGTGATGAGACAACGTGGAGATATCTGTTAATGTGAATAGGTCTACCGAAAAAAATAAATTATTGTGGTCCTTCCTAGTAAAATCCAAAGAAGGAAGTTTATTGTCGCACAATGTAAGTGATTCGGATGGATTCCATTAATATGGAATATGCCATTAATATACTGGAATACTTAAAATACAATAAAGGATTATACGATAAATATATTGCAGTTAAATAATTATGTTTAATCTGTAGAGGAAAGGTAGTTGTTTTCAGAAGGTTGGTTGCTGTTGGATGTCCTACAAGACACTAGGGTTCTTATTTCGCTATAGACATTAAATAAAACCACTACGTTCTTTTTGTTAATTAAGAGTTTCCCTTTCAACACTTTATTATAATAATTAAACTCCAAACTCAAAAAAAATAAACATTTTTTATATTCAACCACGAAACTTATAATTATACATTTTACTTCTCGTAGTAAGAAATTATCATGTTTTGTCGCTACTTGTTGTCCTCGTAACACCCGTAATACTTATACGCTACATAGTAGTGCCTAGAGACTAAAATGCAGTTGAAGGAACGTATGTGAAACAGTTTCTTCTTCAGAGTCTTAGGAAGGAGAAAGATTGTATGCTAAAATTTGTTATAATTGTTGTCATATTGTGATGTATGTTGCCAGTTGTTCTAATCAATGTACTTTCTAACATTTTTGTTTGTTGCCTTTTTGTTCAGAGGATACTCCAGTAATTGATTATCCATTTTATTTGGTGAAGTATAATGGTGGTTTACTGATTCCTCCCACATGTAGGCTGGTTTTACACGGTCTGTGACACAATTGTTTTTTGACCATTTAAATTGATGGATGACGTTTTCTCATTGCGTTTTATAATCGTGTGATCTTGTGAAAAATTGAACTTGTAAAGGTTTTGTTTTATCAATTCTTAGAAATACTTGTGAACACGTTTCTAAAGAAGGAAGTATATTGTGTTTTCATGTCTTGATGTTGCAGCTGGATTTATTTGGTGCATGGAATTTCTAAGATTGAACTCTAAAGCTACAAATGCACATTACTAGGCTTAGAGCTTTATCAATAAAAGGATTAGCACTGAAATATTCCTAATATATAAAAAAGTGGAAATAATAGTAATAGTAATAGTAATTTCATTTATTCTCCACATATACATAGCACAGCATGGAGTTATTTATATATTGTAACAGATCCCAGGGAGACTGTGGCTGCACTTAACAAGCAGGACCTGATATTAGAACACTTATTTTAATTTTCTCATTACCCTCTCATGTTGTTATCGAAAACTACTATTTAAACAAAAAATAAAACTGTATTAATTAAACAAAATTTACAAATTTATAATTTTATTTTACCTTAATCTTTTTCATTTATATTTTATTATATACTTATTAAACATTTTATAGCGTTTATTTGACTATTAATATTATTAATTTATAAATATTAATTTTAACAATTTATTAAACAATAAAACATTAACTAGATTAATATCATTGTTATAAACAAATCTTTAATTCATATTAATGATATCAAGTTAGGGATGAAAATCGGAAGCCTTAAAAAATATAATTTAATTAACCAGTTGTATAAAACCAGTTAACACAAATACTAAGTCGTAGGAATGAAATTAGTAAAAGTCATTTTGTAATTCAAGAACTTATTCTTATAGTTAAATTAATTACTACAAATTTAACATTTTGCAGTAAATTAATTATATTTTTATCCCCTTTCAGGTATTTGTAAATCAAATAAATTACACAATCTTCAATTTAAAATGCAAAACATTCTTAAAATATCTTCTTTTTGTAATATAAAACGAAAACTGGACACATAAATCAAAAGCAAGTAAAATATCTATAATACTTTTGTAAACCATGAATTTCGCATAAGTTATCTACACGGACATAAGAATATATATATATATATATCCATACCGACGAAGAGGTTGAACAATTTTATGAAGAAATCGAAGAGTTACACACCGAAGGGAAACAACATATCAAGCTCATCATGGGGGATTTTAATGCAAGAATTGGACAACAGAAACTCTGAACTGGATTCCAAGAGACCACCGAAGACCTAGAAAACGTCCTCAAACTAGATGGGTGGATGAAATAAGAAAACAGGTTGGGGTGACGTGGAAACGAATGGCCCAGGATAGACTTGTGTGGAAAGCATTTGGAGAGACCTTCATCCAGCAGTGGATAGATAATGGTTGAATATGATGATGATGATGATGATATATATATATATATGCATAAATACTAGCTAAGATTTCAGCAGGGATTTTCATTCTTCGATATTATTGCCCTCAAATTGTTGCAGCATAATTTTTCATTCTCAGCTCACTTTTTTCCAAACATGAAAACAAGCGAAATGCTACCAAAACACCGTCAGTTATGTTATGTGCTTCCACTGTCCCTATTCCCAACTATCATTTCATTAGAAACAATTAAGAGAGAAAGCAATAATTTGGAAAGAAATTTCCCAAGTGATCGTTTCAAAAAGATTATATATATGCTTTTTATATATTATATTAGATATGTATGCTTGTGTGTAACATGTATCCCACAGTCGTTATAAATAAATAAAAATTTTATATATATGTATAAATATTGTCAGAAATTTTATTTACATTAAATATTTTGAAAAAGTCGCAAGGGAGCATTATTTGGAAGAGATATAAATTTGTCTGATGCAATATATATAGTTCGATAACACCACTGGGAACTATAATTAAAAAACAAATAAATCTTTGCATGCAAGAAATATTAAAGACTCAAATAAAAGATTATAGTGGAAGTTTTAAGAAGTGTAAAATTTTTAAAAAAACCTTAATGTATTTAGCAAAGTGTTTCATGGAACGTAAGTGGATAAAGTGCAATTCAACGGGGAAGGAAATGAAAACAAACGTATCGCAGAGGAAAAAATAGAGATTACAAAATTATAACTCAATTAAGGGCAGAGAAGTATATTTTTTTGATTTTGAAAATATTCCCTGAAAAACGAGTATCCTTCATAAAATGCGTGCTGGAATTAGATGAAACTACTTAAATATATATATATGTATATACAGCTCATGGGAATATTCGCGGGAATAATAGAGCTATAAGCTAATTTTTGCATTGGAAGCTATATGCGTAATGAACTAAATAACATAATGAATGTATTTTCGTTTAGTTTCTGGTACTCGAAGTTAAAAATTTAAATTTTATTCTTTGATGGTTTCCTTTGTTTTAGTGCATTTTTGAAAGCTTGTTTTAGATGCAGATTAATCTAAGTTCTCTAGCGAATATTATAATGACAAATTTCTTTCAGAATAATGGTGCAATATTTATGTTTTGTCTTTAAAGTATGCGTTAGCTAAAAAAAACTATAAGCTTTCATTCCTTAAACAAAATTTTCTATGAACTCTTTTGATATTTTCCAAGAAACAAATTAATGATCCATGCGTTATGCTGTCTTAAAAATGAGGAACAATTTTTTCTCCTTCAACGAAGTGTTTATAAAAGATACCATTTCTCATGCTTGCTCTGAAAGTGACAACACTCGTTTTATTTAATTTCTTAACTATTTTACTGACCCAGATGATACAAATATAATAATGTATAATATGAACATAATGTAATAATATAACAAACATAATACAATATAATACTGATGCAATAATATAATAAACATAATATAATGAAATAATACACATACTAATATAAACATTATGCAATAAAAAGCATAATTATATAATAAACGTTATATAGCAATATAATAGAGATAACATAGATAATATAATTAATGGTCAGTAGTATCTTCGTAAAACTGTTAATCAGCTGATTATTAATATATCATTTATGATGATTATCATATAATTAGGCTCATTTTCTTAATTATATATATCCTTTGGATGAAGCAATTGATTAAAATATAAACGGGGCGTACATTTTGATTATTCCACATATTCAACATCTGCGAAGTTTTGGTTATAGCAACATTAATTTTGTCTGCGAATTTATTACATAAATTCTATTGTGAATGAATCTCCACATAATGTTTCATAATTATACGTTTTCTAGTAATTTTTAATAACGAGAGTCCATATCAAAGGATTAAAGGGTAAAAATAATAAGGAAATATGAAACTGTTTCAGATAGTGGCAAAAAAGCAAAGAGTGACATGAATTTATTAGATCGCATTTTGTAAGTTTCCCGCTGGAAACAAAATAATCATTTTGTTTCTAACTACTTTCGAATTACTTTTGCCGGAGTAGAACAAATAGTACTTCGGAAGCTTCATTCAGAATATTGGGGGGTTTTTTTCTAAAAATTAAACATCGACTAAGCGTCGTAATGACTAGAGAATAGCCAAATACGGAATGTGGCAGCTGCTGTTATTTGCATTTCTGCTATTTGAAATTCCTGAGAAACTGCACTTCTTCAAAAACGTTTGCGAATTGCCATCGTAAATTTTCTTTACTTCTGAAATGGAGAAAAACTTTGATGTTTTCAAGCTTCGAGCCCTAGTTAAAAGAATGCCTTTTCGCATTATTTAAAATCCAATGCAATTCTTCAGTTTCGGGTAATTCAATTTTGACCACCTTTTAGCGGGAAAGTATTTCCAATACATCAAGAAAATTAACGTTCCAAACAGCCTGCCTGAAACTCAGGAAGAACTCTGCTTACTTGCAAAGAATGAATAAGTTTTCGAAGCGCTAAAATTTATGAAATTTTTAATGAAATAAATTTTTAAAAATGCTAAATTTTTTATTTTATTCTGGCAAAAGAAGGTGTCTCTACCTGATAAGCATACCTACATGATAAGCCTTATACCTGTTAAGCCTTCTACCCGATAAGCCGTAAGTGCGAAACGAGAAAAGACCATAATCAACTGTCTTGGTATCGTAGTAATTTTAAACGTCAGCCAGGGACTGACGCAAAGTGCTAAATGCCTGAAGACCCAGGATTTCAAAAGGCCCTCGCGTGAAATTTAAATAGCTCTGCAAACATAATTTGTTATTAAACATAATTCGTTAAGGGTCCGATCCACTAAATTTCTAGGGGCCCATGAATTCTGTTTCCAAACTTGACATCAGCCCCAAATAACATAAAGTTCCTTAGAACGAACCCAACTGTCTGAGTGTGTATGATCAACAATGATCAACTTCATTGTAGATGCAAATTAACAAAGTACAACTGCCCTTTAAATGAGGAAAACATATATTCAGAAAAGTATATATTCATAATCTGTATATTCAAGTGCAGTCTATTGATAAAAGAAGCAAAGTAAATCTTGATCCAAAAACAACAGGAGGGCCCAATATAATGCTGGATGAAGTGAAACATGAAATATGGTCAATGGAATGTGAGAAAGGAAAGAGAAGTCATACACGATCTCCATATAATAAATCAAAAATGGTGGTAAGAAGCAATTGAGAAATTTTCCAAAACTTTTTAATAATATTTAGAAAATGAAAAGATACACAAAAAACAAATCAAAACAACGGTGTTAGTGCATAAGAAAGAGAAGATCACAGCATATGTTATAGGAAACTCAGCCTGCTAAAATACACAAGATGATATTGTTAAAATATATTGAGGAAAGAATGGATAAAAGGTCAAATAAAAACTTATTGCCACACACTGTCATAAAGTTAATTAACTAATAAACTTTACTTGCAGTAATTAAGGAGGATGTCCAAATCCCTATGGGCAGTGGCTCATGAGTATAAACCGATGAAACCTGTGCCAAAGTGTCGCTTAGGTGAGGGGAAACAAACTTGTCAATGCGTACTTCTTTCGGGAATTGTGCGGTTCTAAGACATGGAACAAAATAGGTCCTAAGCTTGTTTCAGCCATTTTGCATGTTCTAACTTGGGCTTTTTCAGTGTGAAACCTGTAGAGAGGTACCGTAGACCGTGTTTCAAAGATATATGTACTACTAGAGCCGTTACAGCTCAGTTAAAACGAAGTTCTAAATGAAAAAATGCGTTTTTTGTACGCGTTTGGCCAATTTGTGGCGAATTTTGGGCAGTGGTCCATGTCGAGACGTGTTTGGGTTGATGGATGTCACGGGTGATGGATGTCTGCTGTGACGAGAGCGAATGGGTAGCTGACACCGGGTTGAACTTGGTCCGAATTCCGGTTTGGGGTAGGATCCCAAAAGTATAGTTGGGATAGTCTTAAGCCACTAGGACTATCGGGATCCGACTCAAACCGGAGATTTGGCCAAGGTACCGTAGGGTGAAAAACCCACCCGGTTTCAGCTTGTGGATGGAATGGTGGGGGGGGAGGATGGAGGAATGGGGGATGGAGGAATGGGGGATGGAGTGGTGGGATGTAGGGGTGGAGATGGTGGTATGGTACCCAACCTAGTTGAGGGCCACGGTAATCAACGGTGCACGGGTAAACCCTGGACTCTTTGGGTCTTGGTGGCTTCCCTGGCAAAACTGGGGGGTCTGGTTGGTACCCATCCTAGATGGGGGCCGATCTGGACTAACCCAGACGTTATTCGACCCAGACACGTCTCGACATAGACCACTGCTCAAAGTACTCTCCAAAAGGGGGGGAAATGTACCAAAAACACCTTTTTTTCCAATTAGAACTTCGTTCTACCTGAGCTATAACGGCTCTAGTAGTACATATATATCTTTAAAACCCCATCTACGGTACCTCTCTAGAAGATTCGTACTGAAAAAGCCCAAGTCAAAAATGGCTGAAACAAGCTTAGGACATATTTTGTTCCATTTCTTAGAACCACAGAATTCCCGAAAGAAGGGCCCATTGACAACTTTGCTTCCTCTCACCTATGCGACACTTTGGCACAGGTTTCCTCCGTATATGCTCATGAGCCATTTTGGGCACTCTCCTTTTACTCTCTTTTCTTACTTTAAGTTTGTTTTCTTCTACTCTTCTGTCTTATGTATTTTACCAATACATCGTGTATACTCCTACTTTAATTTTCCTTTCCTTTCCTTTACTTTGTTATCTTCGTAACACTAATTAGTCATTCCATGTCAACTCAACACAGGGTATAAACCTCACCAGTTCAGATTTTCATGAAATTTCGTACATTTGAACTGTCCATATAGA
The DNA here is from genome assembly GCA_006491805.2 of Dysdera silvatica. NCBI lineage: Eukaryota > Metazoa > Arthropoda > Arachnida > Araneae > Dysderidae > Dysdera > Dysdera silvatica. The sequence continues at coordinate 94,009,785 of QLNU02014802.1, forward strand.
CTTATAAAATTATACCAAATTTTATTGAGGTCGGTTAACTCGTTTTGAAATTACAGATATTTAAAATTTTCAAAAATTGGCCAAAAATGCACGAAGGAAAATTCTTTAAAATTGATCTGAAAGCTCTATTAATTGAGGTAGGTAACTGGCAGGGGTATTATTTTACAGAATTTTTCTTACCCTCTTCTATGATATTCAACACCATATGAGTTAAGACAAAAAATATTTAGTCAAATTTAAAATTAAAAATTAAATTGTCAATTTCTCAAATAGTACACTTTCAAAAATATTCAAATTAGTACTAAAAGTAGTTAGTATATGTGTAAATTACCTGGCAAAATATAAGTGTGGGACTATAATGGGTTCACTGTTAAAATAATTTAAGACTGAAGCTTGATTTGTCAGTCATGCCTTTTATTCATATAAAAAATTTTAAGAATACTAAGACTTGCACTTTGAAATTACAAAAAATTTTTACTTTAACCATTATTACAAATGACATGATTAACCGAGACACCACCTTGCTTCACACATTATAGTTATGCAGCCTGTTACATTTTTTAACTGAAATTGATCAAGAGATTTCGTCACTTGCATTTCTAAAAAATTTGAAGCCTGTGAAAAAATTTCAATCCATCCTTTTGTAATATATTTCAAAGTGAGGGGACCGAAGTGGAGTATATTTGTCACGTAATCATTTCCAGTTGCTTTGAGCGTGATACGGCTGCTGTTTACATATTTCAAAAGAAACTCTGACAGAAAAATTCCAAAAATTCACCAAATTTTTTTTTTTACTTTTCAGATGGTTCTGCTTCTCAATATAAAAATAAAAAAAATTTAAACCTATGCTTTCACGAGGAAGACCTCAAAATTAAAGCAGAGTACATTTCGGCACAGCACAGGAGAAAAGGCCTTGCGATGGAGTAAGGGGTTCTATAAAGAGATTGCCAGCTCATGCCAGTACGAAAATCGAATACTTCCCCCAGCACAACTTTTTAAGTGGGCAGTGGAGAACATTATCATTGTAAACTTTGCATACTCAGCTTAAGAAGACTATGCTGAATTAGAATTTTTCTTGAAAACCCGCTTTTATCAAGAAGTGACTATTAAAGGAACACAGCAATCCCCAACACATCAAAAATATTAGTGGAAATTTTTTAACAGGCTTCACATTTTTTGGAAATGCAAGTGTCGAAATCTCTTGATCAACTTCAATTAAAAACTGTAACGGACTACATAACCGTAGTGTACGGAGGAAAGTGGTGGCTCAATCATGCCATTCATAGTCATGTTTAAAGTAAAAAATTTTAAAAATTACTAAGTGCAAATCTTAGTATTCTTGAATTTTTCGTATGAATGAAATGCATTACTGACAAACCGAGCTTAAATTATTATAACACTGAACCCATTACCGTCCCATATTTATATTTTGCCAGGTGGTTTACACCTATACCAGATATTCTTGGTATTAATTTGAAAATTTTTAAAAATGTGTTTTTTGAGAAATTAAAAATTTAATATTTAATTTTAAATTTGACTAAATGGTTTTTGTCTTAACCCATATT
>QLNU02014802.1:94011449-94025642 GCA_006491805.2 Dysdera silvatica
AGTAGCTGACACCGGGTCGAACTTGGTCCGAATTCCGGTTTTGGGTTGGATTCCAAAGGTATAGTTGGGATAGTCCTAAGCCACTAGGACTATCGGGATCCGACTGAAACCGGAGATTTGGCCAAGGTACCGTAGGGTGAAAAACCCACCCGGTTTCAGCTTGGGGATGGAATGGTGGGGGGGAGGATGGAGGAGTGGGGGGATGGAGTGGTGGGATGTAGGGGTGGAGATGGTGGTATGGTACCCAACCTAGTTGAGGGCCACGGTGATCAACGGTGCACCGGTAAACCCTGGACTCTTTGGGTCTTGGTGGCTTCCCTGGCAAAACTGGGGGGTCTGGTTGGTACCCATCCTAGATGGGGGCCGATCTGGACTAACCCAGACGTTATTCGACCCAAACACGTCTCGACATAGACCACTACCCAAAATGCGCCATAAATCGGGGGAAAACGTACTAAAAAAGCATTTCTTATTTGGAACTTTGTTCTAACTGAGCTATAACGCCTCTAATAGTACATATATCTTTAAAATACGATCTACGGTACCTCTCTAGAAGATTCGTACTGAAAAAGCCCAAGTCAAAAATGGCTGAAACAAGCTTAGGACATGTTTTGTTCTATTTCTTAGAATCACAGAATTCCCGAAAGAAGGGCCCATTGACAACTTTGCTTCCCCTCACCTAAGCGACAGTTTGGCACAGGTTTCATCCGTGTACGCTCATGGGCCATTTTGGGCACCCTTCTTTTACTCTCTTTTCTTACTTTAAGTTTATTTTCGTCTACTCTTCTGTCTTATGTATTTTACCAATACATCATGTATACTCCTACTTTAATTTTCCTTTCCTTTCCTTTACTTTGTTATCTTCGTAACACTAATTAGTCATTCCATGTCAACTCAACACAGGGTATAAACCTCACCAGTTCAGATTTTCATGAAATTTCGTACATTTGAACTGTTCATATAGACTTATAAAATTACCAAATTTTATTGAGGTCGGTTAACTCTTTTTGAAATTACAGATATTTAAAATTTTCAAAAATTGGCCAAAAATGCACGAAGGAAAATTCTTTAAATTGATCTGAAAGCTCTCCTAATTGAGGTAAGTAACTGGCAGGGGTATTATTTTACAGCATTTTTCTTACCCTTTTTTATAATATGCAACACCATATTTGTTAAGACAAAAAATATTTAGTCAAATTTAAAATTAAAAATTAAATTTTTAATTTCTCAAAAAGTACACTTTCAAAAATATTCAAATTAGTACTAAAAGTAGTTAGTATATGTGTAAATTACCTGGCAAAATATAAGTGTGGGACTATAATGGGTTCACTGTTAAAATAATTTAAGACTGAAGCTTGATTTGTCAGTCATGCCTTTTATTCATATAAAAAATTTTAAGAATACTAAGACTTGCACTTTGAAATTACAAAAAATTTTTACTTTAACCATTATTACAAATGACATGATTAACCGAGACACCACCTTGCTTCACACATTATAGTTATGCAGCCTGTTACATTTTTTAACTGAAATTGATCAAGAGATTTCGTCACTTGCATTTCTAAAAAATTTGAAGCCTGTGAAAAAATTTCAATCCATCCTTTTGTAATATATTTCAAAGTGAGGGGACCGAAGTGGAGTATATTTGTCACGTAATCATTTCCAGTTGCTTTGAGCGTGATACGGCTGCTGTTTACACATTTCAAAAGAAACTCTGACAGAAAAATTCCAAAAATTCACCAAATTTTTTTTTTTACTTTTCAGATGGTTCTGCTTCTCAATATAAAAATAAAAAAAATTTAAACCTATGCTTTCACGAGGAAGACCTCAAAATTAAAGCAGAGTACATTTCGGCACAGCACAGGAGAAAAGGCCTTGAGATGGAGTTAGAGGTTCTGTAAAGAGATTGGAAGCTCGTGCCAGTACGAAAATCAAATACTTACCCGAGTACAACTTTTTAAGTGGGCAGTGGAGAACACTATCATTGTAAACTTTGCATATTCAACTCAAGAAAATTATGCTGAATCAGAATTGTTCTTGAAGAACCACTTTGATCAAGAAGTGACTATTAAAGGAACACAGCAATCCCCAACACATCAAAAATATTAGTGGAAATTTTTTAACAGGCTTCACATTTTTTGGAAATGCAAGTGTTGAAATCTCTTGATCAACTTCAATTAAAAACTGTAACGGACTACATAACCGTAGTGTACGGAGGAAAGTGGTGGCTCAATCATGCCATTCATAATCATATTTAAAGTAAAAATTTTAAAAAATTCTAAGTGCAAATCTTAGTATTCTTGAATTTTTCGTATGAATGAAATGCATTACTGACAAACCGAGCTTAAATTATTTTAACACAGAACCCATTACCGTCCCATATTTATATTTTGCCAGGTGATTTACAGCCATATCAGATATTCTTGGTATTAATTTGAAAATTTTTAAAAACGTGCTTTTTGAGAAATTAAAAATTTAATTTTTAATTTTAATTTTTACTAAATGGTTTTTGTCTTAACCCATATTGTACTGTATATCATAGAAAAGGATAAGATAAATGCTATAAAATGTCTCCTATTCCAGCTCTCTAAATCAATTAGAAAAGCTTGACATCAATACAAAAAAATATCCTTTATGCTTTTTTGGTCGATTTTTAAAAATTTTAAATATCCGTAATTTCACAACGATTTGATCAATTCATTCTGCCTTCACTTGACAAAGGGAGCAGTTGGCTCCCGAAACGTCGTGTTTTTAAACCTTACGCCAGTGTCGAAATAACTGTTTGCTAATCTCAATAAAATTTGGTATTTTTACAAGTCCATACAAATGAGCCAAATTTCATGAAAATCTGAGATGGTGAGGTAAATTTTTTACTAAAATTGTTTTGATTTGACATGAAATGACCCTATTTCTAATTATTTTTCTATTTTATTTATCTCTTTTATCGTTGACTGAATTTTCTATTGCCCATTTTTCTTTTTCTGCTTCTCTCCTTGCCTTCCGTCTTCTGGCCCATAGCAAACGTTTTCTTGGTTACACTGATTGTTGAGGATCTAGTTTCATCTACAAATATTCAGATATTTAATATTTTATATGTAAAATAATCTAATCACGATGCCATGTATGTATTAATCAACAATTGTGAGCTAAGTATATCACTCCGTTTCAGCTTAAGTAATTATCAACTAACGGGATTGAGATCTTAATAATTAATCTGTAAATTGCAATAAATCACAATGCCGTCATATAATACGTACTATATGAATATCCATCATATAATTTCCAACGAAAATAGCTCACAATTCAGTGCATAACAGCTTAATATATCGATTTTGGGTCATATCAGATAACAGCCAGTATTTCATTACCTACTTCATAATTACGGAATATCTCAACATTAAAAGTAAAATTAAGAACTTATGGCATAAGAAGACCAATGTATAATTTAACAAACTATTGTCCTACTGCTAGATAAAAATTAGTAAAAATAAATTACATATATTCTAGCATAAAATCAAATAATTTTATGAATCCACCAGGAACAATACTTGGACCTTTATTCTTTTTAATAGCAATTGACGATTTAATAAGTTTAGACAAAAACTTATTATTATTTACTGGAAATATATTTTGGACAATTAACGGAACAAATGCAAATTCATTGATTACAAAAATTACTGAAAAATTGAAATTAATAGAAAAATGGTTTAAGGGCAACAAGTTAATAATAAATACCAATAAAACTAAATACATGGTCTTTCATACTAAAAATAAGATTATAAAAAATCAACCAGACATATGACCTTTAATAATGAAATTATTAAAAGCGTAAATACTATTAAATTTTTTAGGGATACTTATACATTATCAACTAAACTAGAACGATCTAATTGACGTATTTAACAAAAAAATAAGAAGATCAAATGTGGAATATTATCTAAACTAAGTAAATTATTACCGTTAAACCTAAAAATTAATCTATATTATTCAACAGTTTTTAGCTATGTTAATTACTGTAACATAATATGGGAAAATATATCACTAACTAATTAAAAAAGTGAAATAATTTGCTAAATAAAACATTTAACAAAATAAGTCTACATTTAAATAAAACCACCAAAGAAATAATAAAATAATATGAAATTCTAAATCTAACTAATATTCATAGCTTAAAGACATTACTTCGTATTGACGAACGAATGAATGAAAACCAACATAATGAATCTATTAAATTAAACCAAAACTATAACACCAGACACAATGTGGAATTAAAACAACAAAATATGACCAAATATTGGAAAAAAATAATATAAATTACTATGGAATTGCATTATGGAATAACCTACCTAATTAAAGTAAAGAAATTAGACCTAAACACAAATGTAAATCATAATGGCAAAAATACTTACTAAATAATTAACATTAATTCGTTACCACTTGTTGAAAACATATCAACAATTGTTTTAGCCTGTATCCGATGTATGACAAACTGTAGTTTTACATGAATAAATTATTTTTGATTGATTGATTAAGATAATGTCGAAAAAATTATCAATTTGAGAATTTAAATTATTAAATCAGTTGTTGTTATATATTATATGATTTTTACATTATTTATGATAATTATTATTTAAATTGAAATAATTATGGTTACTGAATATTGTAAGAAAGAAATCCTAATTCTTTTCCATTTCTCTTTAAATTGTATAATTCTGTATTTAGGGGATGTGTTATATTTTTGCGTATCGGAAAAATCGATAACTACATAATTTTTCATTGCACTATCGAACAATTATTATCGATAATTGATGATGCTAGATGCTTGAAAAATGCTTTGGACTTTTTAATAGGACGGTTGATGATCGTCTTAGTAATGATTCAGTGAAAGAAATCGTCCTGCTTTTCTACTTGCCGAACTCAATGTAAGACACTCTCCCAATCCAAAAAGAGGTTCATTTAATAAAATATCTAACTAGAACCCTGATTACATGCATTAAAAGCTAATAGATAAGCATGCAGACATGCACTAACAATCCCAAACTATGCATATATATATGACTTAAAATGCAAAAATATGCACTTTTATATTTCGTACTTCCTTGAGACCCAAATGTGCTGAGTCCAAAGACAAATAAAGACTTGTTTTAATTATTAAAGAGCATTTGATAAACTAAAATAATTTTCTTGAACAGTGTAATTTTACTTCAATATATCACGTCTCCTTCCATATTTTGAACCGTTGAACTCTGTCTTCTATCCCTCAGTAATACTTTTATGGCCGTAAAGAGCCTTTTTATATATCCGGAGGTTGTAGGACAATACTTAAATTACAACGATTTTACTCAGTAGGATTTATCTTCATACTATTTTACTTATTCACCTTCCGTTCCAGCAATTTCATCAATTTCTTTTTCAGCATTGATTTATTTCCTCCTTAATTTCATTTAGTGAAAATCTCTGTGTTTCTCCCTATATCGTTCTATTTTATAACCAAGGGAGTAAATTTCGATCATGCAAGAACCCCCAACAAAAAATTTAAAATATTATTAAATTTCGTTATATTTATCATTGACTTTAACCTTATTTAAATAATATAAATTTCTTGTCAGTGGCAAACAATTTTTATGTGCTTTAAATTTACAAATCCGCAAGATAATAAGGTGCAACAACTGAGGCGACAGTGACGTAATTGCCTCGGGTTAAAAGTTTAAAATGGCCACAAATGGGATAGAAAGTGAGTGCATTGTGGCTCTAAGTAGATGTCCATGTGTTTATAATTAAAAAATATGGGTAATTAATAATTTAATAGAGCAAGTATTCAAATAAAAAACAGTAACCTCTCAATAACGACGTCGAAAATAACGATTAGATCTGTTTAACGTCGGTATCGATGTTCAACTCTCCCAGCAAATGTTTCATTGAATTTACGCGTATCGAGATTAATGTCTTTAGGTTTAAGGACTTTTTTAATGTCTTTAGGTTTAAGGACTTTTTTAATGTCTTTAGGTTTAAGTACATTTTAATGTCTTTAAATTTAATAACTTTTTTCGCCCCTTAAAAATCGTTGATGGGCCTGCTCCCCGTCTTACACCTTTGCCTTATATACAGACTTTTTAAATTCAGTTCTGTGCGTTAAATTAAACCTGTTTCCCATCAAATAATATTTGTAGACTGCACTTTAAAGATTAAAGAATATGAAGGACCATTTTGCATTTTTCTTGCATGTTTGTGCATTTTGGAAACAGATGGTGCAACGAAATCTTCGTTTAAACTTTTAACATTTCGTATATATTCCTCTCGTTCTCTTTCCATTTTATGTTTCTGTCTGTTACTTTCCTGTCATCGCGAATTTGAGTGTTGTTACTTCAGTATAATTCGAACCGACTCTGAAATGCAATAAAATCGCTGGGTACACAGCCCGAAAACTAAGTTATAAAAGTGCGTATGAAAAAAAAAACTAAACTGTTATGGACATAAGCAAAGGCTTAGAAATATTGAGTTACATCGGGATTCCCAAAACCGGGAGTAAAAAATATTGAGGAGCGACAAGTCGATGAAAATTTTAGTATTAGTTAAGACGTTGTCTTAAACTAAAATTGACAAGCGATAAGGGCAGCCTTGAAGATATGGAAGAGACGTGGGTTCATTTTAGAATCTTTTCCCCTGTCTGTAATATATTTTTTTCAAGGAAGTGGAAAACATGAATTTTTTATGAAAATAGTTAGCCACTATACTTTGTAATCGCCATCAGCTTAGCGATTATTAATTGGTGTGATTATTTTCATTAAAGCTATTATCTTGTCTATAATGACAAATGCTGAAATTTAACCATTTTAAGTAATCCGGAGTAAAAGGAATTTGAAGTTGTTGACATGAGGAGTCTTCGATTCAACTTACTGCCGTGTTAAGTGAATTTGATTTGCTATGGTAAGTGAACTTGATTTGCTGTGGCAAGTGAATTTGAATTGCTGTAGCAAGTGAATTTGATTTGCTGTAGCAAGTGGATTTGATTTGCTGTAGCAAATGAATTTGATTTGCTATAGCAAGTGAATGAAATATCAAAACGATATATGATTAAATCCACATAAAACAAAAACTAAAATAAACAGTTTTTGCTGTAGATTTTTCAAGTTTTAAAATCAAATTGATGAAATACTTCTTCGGCACAATTTTTTTCTATGTGCATCAGGTAAAGTAATCATTCTGCATTATATGCGCATGCAGGAAAGATTCAAACGTACCGCTTTCTTTAAATTAGCTGCTTTGGATTTTAAAATCACAGAAAATGTTCGAGCACAAAATTTAAAAATATACTTCTGTCAAAGACTTAAAAATATCAAAATCTACTTCAGACAAACAACAAGGCTTACCCGTCACATCAAAAGGTTCTCTCTTATCTTTTAAAATTTTAAATCATTCCAACAATTTTTTCGATTAGATAATTACGGAACTTTGAGACCATGTCGATTCTATAAATTCCCTTTTGATTAATCCTGCAGCGAGTTCCATTTCTGATTCTCTGTCGAGGAATTTGACTGACTCTACTCACTCCGAACTAATGCGAGCTCTAACAATTTAAATCGTAAAAAGTCACCCGAAGCATCTCTTCCAACATCTTCCCATCCTCATCTAACAGATAATTACTAGCATCAGTGACTTCTCGCTTCCATCCAAATCCTTACCGCTATTCGCGATTCTTCTTTTTCTCCTTAATCACTTTATTTTAGATAGTTTTTCCTAACTTGCATCTTAATTATCTGAAATCCAACTCGGATTTCAAATTTTCAAGTAACTTGGTAAAGACTGAAAAAAATGGTTTTATAAATTAGCATAACTTTTTTATCCCAATGGTGTTGATATTCCTGTAAAAGAATTGCCATATCGTGGTAATTTTTTTTACTTGTGCTTCAATTTTTGTGAGTAAAAGATTTTCCAGGCTGCAATTTTAAACCTTGTCCTGTAGCCACCATTTCTCATTCTACATCCATGATTTTGTATTATGTACTGTTTGATTTGATATCATGAATTTTTGTTTATAATTATATATACTTAGTTTTGCTAACCTGTCGTTACTCCGTTTTCCGTAATACAATTTGAACGATATTTTTGCTACTATAAATATAATTTACAATAATGTACTTATTAAACACGGAGATACATGCATATAATTGAAAATATGCACCAAATTACTGTACATAAAGCATCTACATGCGTCATAATAATAACATATGCATATCACCCAAATATACGACAATACATAAACATAGGCAAGATCTGATAATGGATGATAATAAGAATATATAGCGACATCATTTAAGAAATTTAAACCAAAGATTACAATACATGATAACATTGCATATATGGAATGGCATATTTCCCGTCGTACCTAACGCCGTCTTGAAATCAGATGGACGTTTTATAATATTAGCAACATTCGCCATATAAGTAAAATCGGTAAATACTAATTGTTATTTTGACATAAATTTATTTTAATGAAACCGGAACAAGGATTGTAGATTAAGCTATAAATTCCATGGAAGTTTTGCGTGAAGTGCATTAAAATTCATGATAAATTAAAAAGAAATTATTCTTTTCTATTAAGTCCTAAACGATTGCTTTCTTTTTCTTTTCATATCAAATTATTTATAATTACAACATGCAATGGGTGACAAAACGATAAAGTAGGAGTGGAATTATGGTAAAAGTAACTCATCCGTTACCATCTTTAATCTACTAGTAGATTCCACATAATATTATATAAACATGAGCAAGATTTTATTTAGATATAAAAGATTGTGGACAAATAAAATTTTTTGGATGAACATGCCTTCATGAATTGTCCAAATTTCTTTTCGCTTTGTTTTGCTCTCTATTACTTTTGGAATACTACATTACTTTCTGCATGATATAGCACGATGAATCATTGCGACTCCAGTACCGCAGTATGATATTCTGAGTATAGGTCTTTTCTATTTTATGATCGTCATATTAAACTGCAGTCATAAATCTGGTGTCGTATACCGCTTCAGATACCTAAGCCATGATGGCGGTCATAGATCATGTCGAAATTGACATCTCTTAACGATCCGCCCGGCAGGACTCGCAATTTGAATTTTTGAATTCAGAAAAACAAACTCTTAAAAACGAATTTTATGTAAAAAGTTATTGCAAAATATGGGATACTGTTTACCAAGCACACTATCTCTTTTTCTGTTGCTTCAAGTTCATAGATTTCCGTTATTGTGACAAGTTTAGACAAGTATCTTTAAATTTCTTATTTTTTAAGCATATTTAAACGTATTAGCTATTTCATAATACATGAAAATACTTTTGTTTTATTCTTCAAATTTAAAAGATATATAGATAAAAAAAATTAAAACATGGTGTTTAAAACGCAATTTTAAATTCCATGTTTCTTTATTTTGCAACACAACTTTCAATTAAAAATGTAATACCAAGAAAATTGAAGAGTGAACATTATTAATTACATAAAATTGTTTTATGAAGAAGGCCCATAATTTTCTTTTTCTGTGAAAATTGTTATGAATAATATTGGATATCTCTAGAATTTAAATCCAAATTTTAGCTATAAGAAATACTCATACACGGATATTTGAATTTATTGCTCGCTGTTAAAATCCCGCGACAAAAAATTGTAAAAATCAAATAAAGGATAAAAAAATCGTAGAAAAATGAACAGAACATAAAACCTACGTTAAATTAAGACTAATGGTATCAGACTAAGAATACCTTTTAAAGAAATCAAAAGTCAAATCGCATCTGGCATTTGATCGCGAATGTTTTCGTCCATTGATTAGAGTAACACTTTTTCCCCTTTAGCGCTGAATAAGCTAAAAACTAAAATTCTGGGGTTTAAACGATGAAGATATAAAATTATAATTGCTTGCATTTAAACTTAACTGCCATCCAATAAGAGAAATGACGTTAAAAGAAAGGTGTTTAATTTTCCAAATCATAAAAATTTCAGCAAGTCCTGCAACTCGGAACAGATTAGAAGTTTCGACATCTGAAGTGCTATCCAAAGCAAATGGAAATAACACGTTCATTTAACTGTGTTTTGTTAAGGTTCCCATTCACATTGGAAAAGATAATTTCATGACTTTTCCAGGTTTTTCCCAGACTTTTCTAAGTTTTCCCTTACCTTTCATGTTTTGCCTGAATTTTCCAGGTTTTTTCCTTATATTTCCGGAAAGATTCCCCTGAATAATCACAACTTTCAACTAAACTTCGATTGTGGGGAAAACGTTTTTCCCGACTTTTCCAGGTCTGACCACAAAATCCCTTTCTTCCATGATTTTTCCCTGAACTTCGGAGACGATTTCAAATTCCCTGCCAATTTCAGGTCCTCCAGGTATATGGGAGCCCTATTCGTTAATCAGGGTTCTATTGCAATGGTCCATTAGAGTGCTTCATAGCTTTTTCTGCCTCCGTATCTGAGTTTGGTTCCCGAACAACAAAGATTTAGGGTTTTTGAAAAACTGTAGGACCCTGCGCTGAATGACCTTAGTCTTCCTTGCGTTGTGAAATATAAAAGAACAATAAATCCCTCAAAATTCCCTACAGCTAAGTTTAATAGGAATGCAGACCACAATTATCATGGCGTTAGCCAGTATTAAATAATATAAATAGCAGTGGTGTAGTCCTAAAAAATAAAGTAGCCTAACTCTCTTCTAATCAGGGGTGGATGCACGGGGTAGAATCAGGGAACTCCCTTTCAAGTCAGTAGCCCATTATTTTGACAGGGGCAAAAATTAGCATGTATGTGTTATCGAGCTGGCATTGCAAGACCCCCAAATGCCCCTCTGGATCCGACACTGCCTACAGCATATAGCTTCGGGTCATATAAGCATAAAATAATAATAATGTGGTACAAATGCATGTGCCCAAGCAAACTAGGAACGATCTCTGACGCGAGCTAGTCAAATAAGAAAACGATTGGAAAAGTTTGTTTGTTTGTTTTGTTTGTTTGGATTTTTATGGCGCAAGAGCATCTGGGCTATACTGCGCCAAAAGATAGCCAAAAGACCACCTTTTCGCCCTTGTTGCCTTCGTTGTGGCTTTTTCTATTTGCGAAACGCAGTTTATGATACGTGTTCCAAGCTATAGCGTCGTTTAAATTCCCACGATTCTTAGTTGATTTATTCAAAATTTTAGGGTCATTGCTCTAAAACACAATTTTCTTAATAAAATTGTAGAATCCACATATTTTTTATTTACAACTTGAACAGAATTTTGTTTTTAAAATGTATGATTTCCTAAGAGTTCGCCTTAGCGTCACTAGGCAACCAAAAGAAGTGCCCTAACGCCGCTAGGCCTCAACTATACCCCTTATAAGTAGGTTAAGTTCATCACTAAATAATTTCAGCTCTACATTTTTTGAGAGTGTCGCTTCACTCTATAAAATGGCACAAGAATTTAGCATTGCGTACAATGATCAATTCGTCTCTTTATTCCGAGATAACAATTCTTGCATCGCCTCCAAAGTGTTTCATTTTAAAAGAACGATACTATCTGAGAAATATAGGCGATATAAATTTTGTCGTTTATCTCTATCTACTACTTTATCTTTTATTCCCTGAATCGTTACTCTAAGCACTACACTCCTCTTTTACCTATGGCTCATCGAATGATAAATGGTTGTCTCTGTCTAAGAAAACTTTGTGGATATTTCATCCTCGTACTACGTTTATGCGCATATGCATATGAGTAAACTAAGGCTGTGTTGATTCAAAGGGAAATATTAGATTGAAGCAAAGTGTTCTGGTATTGACTCTTTCAATTAATGTTTTTCAATAATTACTAAAATTAATGAGATATACACGTATAATGAAAATTTTATTATAATAATGGACATGGAATATGAAATTTCAGAGTTAATTTAATAAAAAATAACAGATTACTAATGGAAGTTCATGTTTTTGGAATGTGTAAATTAAATACTTCCATTGGAAGTAAATAAAAAACTATTGTTAATATATTTCAATTGATTAACATATTATTATATAAAGTTATATTCACATAATTACTATAAGAGTACGCTGCTCATAAAACTTTTGATACGAAACATGATAATAGAAATCAGGCCTTATAAATAAGAGGTATGTAAAAATTATAATTTAAATATTATAGTGTAATTTCTTATATATAGTTTTGTCTTTGCCATATACATTTTATGGATTTGTTTCATAAATTTTCTGTAAATATGTATTTGGAGAATTCGCATTGACAGTAATTACTCATTTTGTTGCATCAATAATTTCAGAGGAAAACTGATACGAAACCAATGCTCTTTTACACAGGAGGTCGTCTAAAGTCATCCAGAGGGTAGAATCCAACCAAAAGCCTCAAATTTGTAATATTTAAATTTCTGTCTTAACTACCAAAATACAAGCGTTATCTTTGGAAAAGGGAGCTCTTACTAGAGATTGTCAACATACATTTAAAACTTCTTAGCAAACAAATCATACGCCTCCTAAAATTCGTGATAAATTATACACTCAAGCATTGCATATTATCCAATATAACTGGAGATCGATTTAATGTGGCGTACACTTACAAAATATTCAAAAAATATTAAGAAACCCGATAAACACAATCGTAAAAATTTAATATGTCTTTTTTCGTCATTTCGTCACTGTCTTCTTCGATCGAAGCAATCACAGCAATAATCGTCGCTGCTGGTACAACAGGGTAAGGTTATGGGTATTGCCCTCGAGTTAAGCTGTGAGTAAATTGTAATTAACCTCTCATGTTATCTGGCCGTGGTCTAATCCCTATAGCTCCATGTAGCTAATCAAAAATAATTTCGTAAATTAAAAGCAATATTAATATTGGAAATATAAATATTAGGATTAATGGTGATTGAAGGCTGTGCGCAGAATTAAATTCCTAGGCGTTACTCTATCGGATAAATTAAATTAAAATGACCAGGGTAATAAAATGTGTATTAAAATAAGTGAAGGCCCAGGCATAATAAAAAGAGTCTAAAATTACTTTCCGAAAAAAAAACATCGCCGAATTGTATCACTCATTAGTTAACGGTTATTTAATGCGTTGCAATAGTGTCTGGAGAAATTTAGAAAAATTAAGTTAAAAATGATACTCACTACAAAAAGGATGATGAGCACGATATATAGGAGTGGGATTATCAATTGGAAGACACTGGGTAAATCTCATGATATACTTCCTATGGATATATTGCACGAATATTGTATATTAATCAAAATGTACCAAATAATAATAGAACAAAGACATACTGAAAATATAGATATACAACGAAGGCGAGCATACATGTGATTAAGAGAAGGCAGAAAATTCAATTTTCCAAAAATTAGACTTGAATTGGACGGAGACACATAAGTTACAAGGGAGTTTACCTCTAAAATTCGCTACAAGATGACTACAAAATAATAAATGATTTGAATTTATTTAAATCAAAACTGAAAAAATGTTTATTGGTCACAAAATGATAAGAAACAAAACGATTGAGACGGGGAGTTGTGTCGGTGTGCATGCATTTATTTCTTTTTCTTTTTCCAGGTCTGAAGCCGTTTACATTTGTGTATTTTCTCCGGACCTTCTATTTTGTGTTGGTTGTTAGACACTTATCTGTGTATTGACATGTTGATTGAATAATGTTAAATTTATTATTATATTATTGTTATGGAAATTAACTTTCATTGACTTTTGCGTTAATTTGTATAGTGCAAAATTTTGGCCTAATTCCAAGCAAAGGATGCAAATTTACAAAAAATTAATATGGATTTATTTATATAAATCGAACACTACGCAGATTAAATTAAACAATGTCAATCAATCAACGTTTATTGGCGTAGTGATACCAACGCCGATGGTATGGCGTGATTAGATGGTGAAACGTTCGAAAGAAAATAAATATTTCTGCCTTCGGTGGGACCTGAACCCACGACCTTCCACTTGCCGGGCGGAGGCTCTACCCACTGAGCTACGAAGGACAATATATAATCTCTTTACGAACGTATATATATTGTTGCCAGTTATTTCGCAGAATGGTGTAGTACATAGACTACTATTTAAACCAAATTGCAAAGAGACTGGTATTAAATTGATCGAAATGCCCGTTGCAGCATATGTATTTATTTTATATAAATCGAACACTACGCAGATTAAATCAAACAATGTCAAGTAATCAAC
>QLNU02014802.1:94028282-94067224 GCA_006491805.2 Dysdera silvatica
GTTTGGCTCAAAATTTAACCCCAAGTATACTTGCTTTTGTGCAACGGTATCGAGGTTAGGAGGCCGCATTAAAGCCGTACGTGTAGACAGAAATACTGCTTTCGATCCATTCTGTTACAGAGTATGCGATGAAGATATTTCCAAATGGTTAATGCGATTCCCTAACCATTTCACTCAGCTATTTCGTCCATCGTTAGACGACGCAGGGTGGAACATCCAGTAAAGGCTAAAAATATTTAAGCCATATCTTCAATGATTTATTAATAAAAATAAACGCGTTTCCATCTAACAAATCGGTCTTCCTTCTTTGGGAAAACAAGAAAGTAAAATGTCAACAATCAGAGTGGTGTTTCCACGTGGCCGTATGTCGATCAAAGCCGCATTCCACAAATAATAGATTTAAAAAAAAAAAGACCATCGCAACGGTAACACTGCACCTATGCGAATGGAAACACCCTTCTGGTTGTTGACATTTTAGTTTCGTGTTATCCTGAAGAAGGGCGACCGATTTGTTCACCCGAAACGCGTTAATTTTTGTTAGTAAATCACTATAGATACGATTTTAACGCTATTTTAAATAGTTTTAGTATATTTCATGTATCGATTCGTCATTTCTTTCCACATACAGTAAAGGATTTCGCCTAACTCTCCTTCCAGCGCAGAAATCACAATTCATTGCATCGGAATGACAGCACTCTCCGTATAACGGTTTGTTTTACAACCGTTATTAAATTACAGGGAAGTCAATTACGCCGTGAGATGGGAAAGCTTTCTATATCTCACACCATTTCTTTTCTTTCACCCAAAAACTAATTATTTCTCCACAATGCGTAGCTTTTAAAATAGATGGGATGAGAAAGACCTGGAACTAGGTTGTTAGCATCATTCAGAAACTAGCAGCAAACTATCTGTTGTAATGTTTGGGCGTAATGGCGTAGTCTAGTATCAGCGAATTGCGTAATGGTGTCCATCTAGCGAAAACGAATTATCTTTACGAGAACTTTCCACTCGTGCCGTCGACAGCGATTTTCGCCTGTGATATTCGTTTTTGAGAATCAATTCGATAAAGCTCCTAATTTCCGCTTTCACTGCCAATTCCCGCGAATATCGATTGTTAAATTATCGCTTTATTAAATCGCCGCGAAACGAGCCCGTGAAATGACTGTAAAATTTCCGATTTTCTGAAAAGTTGACGCCGAAACGATGCCTTTCGCCTGCAATATGAATTCAGTATATCGATTAGGGCTTAGATATTATTGCTTAGATTAATTAGTAGCATAAATTCGGGTCCTTCTGACGTTACTAGGTTTTGGTGTTTTGCCTAACTAAATTATTTTTTAAAATCGAATTAATTACAGCCATTCGATTTCATATTTGATCTTTACCTTATTTGCCGTTTTACTCAATTAATTTGAAGATATTGACCCAAATGTATTTCTACTTTTAAATATGGATTTTTGCATTTGAAAATAATTTAAATTTCTGCAACTGGCAATGTAAATTTCTGCAATTGGCAGTGTAAATTTCTGCAATTAAAAATATAAATTTTCAAATCAAATCAAGTCAGACTTTATTCAAACGGATTCGCAGTTATTTTTTACATAAAGTGATGGTTATTTATAATTAGTCAGGTAGGTTAATCCGTCTTGGCAGCAAAGAAGTGCAAAGGCTGGGGTCTGACAAAGCCCCCGCTGCCCAGGATTGGATATAATAAGCGGAAGTCATAAATACAATATACAAACTAAACATACGATAAATAAACTAAATGCAATAAGATAAAAGAGCTGGTTGATTAATAAAGCTATGGAAGGTATAAATAGAGAAAGACGTAGTGATATTATAATTCTCTATCCAATGGATATCTGCAGATAAGTTTTTTATATTGAGCAAAAGATTACATAGATTTAAGCGAGTTAGGAAGAAGATTCCACACCCTACGGCCAAAGCAACAGATGCGGGAGCGTGAAAGTTTCGTTCGCGAGTACTCCGGTGCCAGATCGTTAAGATTTCTTGTAAAGTGGGTATGCTCAGGAAAATGCAGTGAAATGAGACCATAATGAGCGCCATTTCGTATAGTGTTAAACATGAAGATGGAAGGTTTGTACGTAAATAATTTTTCAATTAATGATATATGATGATCGTAAGCTAAATCAGTGGTTCTGGAAGTATGAGTTTGATAATTTAGGAGGCGGTGTAATCTTTTTTGCAGTCTGGTAAGTCTAATGAGATTAGACATGGAAGTGTTTCCTCATATCAGAAGGCAATAGTAGAGAAAGGAAAAATCATAGAATAGTAGTTCAAGAAGAATCGAGACGGGTAAGTAGTAGCTAACGTTTCGCATCACTCCAATATTTCTACTAATTTTGTTACAGATATTGTTAACGTGAATATCCCATTTAAGGTTAGATTGGAGAGTTACACCGGGGATGTTTATATTTTGTGAGAACGAGATGGTTGTATTATTTATACTCAGATTAAAATGATTAGGATCAATAATTTTTTGTTGGTAAAAAGGTGCCATTTAGTCTTTGAGGTATTGAGTGTTAGTTATACACTTTCAAAGAAGTTAGTAAAATTCTTGATATTAGTATTTTCCAAAGAAATTAGCGTATTGATTTTAGTGCTTTTAAAGAAGATACTAATATCGTCAGCAAAACATATAGGGTTGTGAGGAGTTGCTAGATAGAAGATATCATTGATATAGAAGTTGACTAGTAGAGGCCCCAAAATCGATCCCTGTGGAACACCGAAGAGTGTATATCGTAATGGAGAGCGACAAGAAACATGTGCACAAATTGTTCTCTGTTTGTGTAAGTTCTTTGAGTATCACCGACAATTCATGAATTGTGATTGTTGATAGAAATAAGGAGTATTTTACATTGCAATTGAACCAATCTTTATTTATAATTGACACATCATTTTGATTCTTAATTAGATTGAAGGGAAAGTCAATAAAATAATCATTATTGGTGGATTTAGTTTTACCTAAAAGTTTGTTGGGCTTTCACCAGATCTTTTTATTTTTATTTTTTTTTATTCGAGTTAATGAAAAATTTATTGGGGTAGGAACGTTTGGCCAATTTCAATTTTTTATTTAATTTATTTCGATATGTACGCAATGGGGATAGATGATCTAACGACTTGCTTTTAAAGAATTTAGAAAACAGTTTGTTTTTAAATTTGATCTCTCTCAAAAGTTCATTAGTGATCCACGGTTTTGTAATTCGTTTAGATCTGAATAATTTCTTTTATACGAAAGAACGTGTTGTATAGATCATTGAAGATTCCGAAGAAAAGACTATAAGAGTCTTAGGCATTGTTTGATATAAGAACTGGCAACCAGTTAACAAGTGAAAGTTCATTTTTAAAGAGGGTTAAGTAAGTATCAGAAAGATCCCTAATAAAGTATTCATTTTCAGCCTTTGGCTAGTGCAGATTTTGGGCATTAATGGAAAGAAAGTTTCGAAGATGATCGCTAAGGTGATATGTGAGTATTCCATAAAGTTGAAATGAAGTGTTTGTTATACAGTAATCAATCAGAGTTTGAGAACTAGCTGTAATTTTAGTAGGAGATTTTATTGTAATTTCGAATCCACAAGTGAAAACAAGATCTTTGAGTTTATTAGCATTGGAATCATAATCGGAGCTAATATCGATATTAAAATCACCCATGATGATTAAATTTGATTTATTTTCGTTGATTTAATCAAAGAGGCTTTGAAGAAATTTTAAGAAATCTTCCACATTTCCATTTGGCGGTCTATACACTGAAGTGACAAAAAGTCCACTAGACTTTATTATGACAGTTCCTATCTCTCGAAATGCACCACACCATTGAGGAATGATGGAATAAGTTAGTGATTGGTGCACGTAAATCAATGTACCTCCACCCTGGCATTCACGTCGGTTCTCCGAAACTAATTTGTACTGGCTAAAGTTTATCAGGTACTTCTGACGAAGCCATGTCTTGAAATGCAGATGAAGTGTGTGAGAAGGCCGATTTCAATTAGTAAATCATTAAGTAGGGGAATTTTATTATAGAAACTACATGCGTTTAAATGAGGGCGAATTTTCGACAATTGAAAATGTAAATTTCTGCAATTGAAAATGCAAATTTCTGCAATTGAAAATGACAATTTCTGCAATTTAAAATGTAAATTTCTGCAATTGAAAATACTGTAAATTTCGACGTACTCAGATTAATACAACAGGAGATGCAAATTACTTTTAATAATAATTCATGTGAATTTCTGTGTAACACTGAGCTATTAAATTTATTCGCCAGTTATATTAAGGTTGGCATGACAGATTACTAAGAAGGTGCTTTCATTGGATCCATAACTTCCTTTTCCCCAAGTTTCAGATAAATGTATGATTTACTTTCCAAGAGACTAAAAGAAATTACTTCGGGGGCTCCAGCAATAGCCCCTCTGCTGAAGATTACACTTGTGGCTTGGTAGTAAAAAGCCCTCGACATTTAAACTCTGCGAATCTGGTTTTTCGTTAGATTCTACCATTTAGATAATTTCAGATGGCCTCCTATTTAAAAGAATATCAGTTCCATATCAGTTTTCGTTCGAAATCATTGAAGCACTAAAATGTATAATTACCGCCTACGTGAATCATCCAAATCCAAATGCACTGTGAATTTGTGAAGCTAATCTATAGGACTTATATCGCAATGGCATCAACGTATAGAGAACTATTCGACATATAGCTATAATATTATCGTATGTGCCTATTGATTTATAGAGACTATTCCTATTACCATGTTCTGTATAAAGGGACTGGTATACAAATTAAGGTTCCATAATTATATAGATGTAACTTTAGAATAATAGTTAACTAATTATGATAACTACATCAAACAGGTCAGGAATTTTAAATCACGTTAATAAACTGTTATCTGTGTCAACATTAATCTTCAATCTTATACCTTTCGGATTTTATTACCATTTATAATAAAATAATTTTCCTAAATTGATCCGTTATTAATTCTAATAACTCTTGCATATTATTAATTGAAAAAGCTGTTAATATCAGAATCGTTCGCTGTAATATAATGTTTCTATTTGCGTTAACACAGCCTTAATTCATTCTTATCCATACATGGCTAAATATAATAAGACGACGCAATATTCACGAATCTTTTGTTTAATGTGCATTATTGTGTTGGGGAAGTATGAGTGTCGATGGTAGTTCTATTATCCTAGTAAAGATGCAACTAGTACAGTCTTACTGAGAATGGTAGGCTAATGGTATGATATATATGATATATATGAGAATGGTAGGAATAAAGCTTTTCTTCAACTGAGCGGACAATTTTTCATTCACCGAGTAGAGGCGAAAGAAAGATATCGCGAGGAAAGTAGAGATATAACAAATAAGATAAAGAGGGAAATGGAGATGAATGAGAAGATCTATATCCTCCATATTTTACAGGTGGTATTTTTTTTAAATATAAATTTTTGAAGTTTTAGGATACGACTCAAAAAATGTTATCTTGGAGTAAACGATCTAAGTAGTCTTTGAAAATACTAAATTCTTGTACAGTGTAACAGTGCGGGAAGGATACTATGGATTAACACAGAACTGAAAAGCATTTATTGATGTGATTATGCTGGTCTACTAATACTATGTTAACCTGTTAACTGGGTATGACGACATTTTTCGTCATGCCCGGGAGACTACACATTTTTAACAAAAAGTATCTCCTTAACCTGTTAACTGGGTATGACGACATTTTTCGTCATGCCCGGAAGACTACCAAAATGTCTCCCCCACAAAAAAAAAGGCCCCAGTGTGAAACGAGTTTCACAAAATTTTATTCCCCGGTTAACAGGTTAACGACGTTGTGTGTTAAATTTGGATGCAGAGAGTTTTGAATTATATTTTTTATTTGTATTTTACGACCCAAAGATGGTAAAGGTCAAACTGCGCAAGCCTTGTAATTTTCCAAGGAATCAGAATCTCTATTGTTAAAGGAACCAAATCCAAGATTAATGTCTGCAGAACAGACATAAGACGTTTTACGATATCACTGCAATAAAAACGTGGTTAACCGAACGCTGTTAAATGAAAGCTTTATTTATATTTCTTCCAATAGCACTTAAAAGTGAAACCATTATAAATTTTATTTCCTTTCAAGTTGCATAATTTGCTGAAATTTTCGCAGTTTGAAAAATTCAATAATTTTTAACGTCATTTCATTTATCTAATTATAGTTAAGAACGTTTAAATGTAAGCATTTACAACTTCACATCCCCATTTCGAAAGAAATGTCTTCACTTTATGTATAACTTTTATGGTGGCAAGAAAAATTGCTACTCAAATCAATGGATGAAGAATTCTTCCATAAAATGTCAGATGAGATTTGGACTCCGTCCTGAAAGAAAAATGTTCTCAGTCGGATATCCCTGGTCAAAAAAATAAAAGGA
This sequence comes from Dysdera silvatica, assembly GCA_006491805.2. Classification (NCBI taxonomy): domain Eukaryota; kingdom Metazoa; phylum Arthropoda; class Arachnida; order Araneae; family Dysderidae; genus Dysdera; species Dysdera silvatica. Next base: position 94,034,720 of record QLNU02014802.1, read on the forward strand.
TAAAAAATAATGATTTATTTGAACGTAAATTTAAAAATATTTTCTTAGTTTTATAGGATTTCCATCGCTTTATGTGATTTTTATGACTCTTCTCCTCGTTGTTTGAACAGAGAGCAATAAATTCAAGTATCTTTGGATGTTTCTTTCATGCAGATACGATTTCAATATAAATTCCCTATTTTCCCTTAATTATCCGACAATTTAAATTTAACAAATTTCATTCAATAATCATGTTTATTAAATTAAATAAATATGATGGTTCGTTATTCGTTTGTTATTCATTATTAGTTTGATAGTTTTGGTATCTTTATGTAACCGAAATTTTGCACTTGCATTTTTATACACACGTTTCACCATGTCAATGTACACATCCTCAATGTCTGTTGATCTTAAAGAGTTGATGACTGCTGATGTTTTAATAGAGTCAAAGGCCTTCTCATAGTCAATAAATGCAACACACAATGGAAGTTCATATTCATGTGTTCTTTCAATTAATTCTCTTAATACTTGAATATGGTCCACTGTACTGAATCCACTTCGAAATCCAGCTTGTTCTCTTGGTTGAGCTGCATCTAATTTTTTCTGCAGGCGATGTGTTAGCACTTTTGTGAAGATTTTATAAATAGCAGGTAACAAGCTAATTGGTCGGTAATTTTTCAAATCCTCTTTATCACCTTTTTTATGCAAAAGAATTACTGTTGCAGAATCCCATTGGTTTGGTATGTTACCACTGTTGAGGCATTTGGTAAAGAATTTTGCGAGTATGGATTCTACATGTTCTCCAGCTTCTTTTAAGATATCTAATGTAATGCCATCATCGCCAGGGGATCTTCCTTTCTTTATACTTTTTATTGCAAATGCTACTTCTTTTTTTAAGATTTTAGGAGCTGTTCCTTCGACTATTTCAGTGTCTTCGTTTAATTCACTGCATGTACACATGTACACACACACTTATATATATTACCGTATAATAATTTGTATAGATGCGATTTTACCGGAATTTCGAATTCTTTCAAAAAGAAAACGAGAACGGAAAATTGCCAATTCTATATTCTTTTTTAAATGAAATTTCTGAGAAATTCATGAAAAAATGCGCTTTTTATTGAAAATATCAAAAACGTGCAAATTGACGACCGAAAAATATCCGAAAAGTGCTCTTAAAATGACCCAAAGCAGGAAAAAATGCTCTATTCCTTAAAAATGACGAAAAATGCAAAAAACAATGCCCTAACGAAAGTATTTCAATCTGCTTAGTTTTCATGAAAGACATATGCATTGAAGTGCCAGAAAAACTGGCACAGGCGTGCGTATGCAAATAACGGAGCTTTGCAACCAATCAGCGTAACGCGATGCGGTCGGCAGCGCCTATATAAGACAAGAGATGTCTGGCAAAGCTGTTAGATCGGTTCTTGCCGCTACAATGGCAGGTTATCAAGATTTAAGTGATTTTGAACGTGGCGTTATAGTCGGCACAAGAGAGAGAGAGAGAGAGAGAGGGACATAGCATCTCCGAGATAGCGACAAAATTTGGATTTTCGCGTACGACCATTTCACGGGTATATCGTGAATATCAGGAATCCGGTAAAACATCAAATCTCCGACAGCGGTGCTGCCGGAAAAAGACCTTGAAAGAACGGGACCTTCGACGACTGACGAGAATCGTTAAACGAGATAGACGTGCAACACTTCCTCAAATTGCCGCGGATTTCAATGCTGGGGCATCAACAAGTGTCAGCGTGCGAACTGTTCAACGAACCATCATTGATATGGGCTTTCGGAGCCGAAGGCCCACTCGTGTACCATTGTTGACTGCACGGCACAAAGCTTTACGCCTCGTCTAGGCTCGCCAACACCGCCATTGGACTGTTGATGACTGGAAACACGTTGCCTGGTCTGACGAGTCTCGTTTCCAATTGCATCAGGCGGATGGACGTGTACGGGTATGGAGACAACCTCATGAATCCATGGACCCTACATGTCAACAGGGGACTGTTCAAGCTGGTGGAGCTTCTGTGATGGTATGGGGCGTGTGCAGTTGGCGTGATATGGGACCCCTGATACGTCTAGAGACAACTCTGACAGGTGACACATACGTAAGCATCATGTCTGATCACCTACACCCATTCATGTCCATTGTGCATTCCGACGGACTTGGACAATTTCAGCATGATAATGCGACACCCCACACATCGAGAGTTGCTACCGAGTGGCTCCAGGAACACTCTTCTGACTTTAGACACTTCCATTGGCCACCTAAATCGCCAGACATGAACATTATCGAGCATATCTGGGATGCCTTGCAACGTGCTGTTCAGAAGAGATCTCTACCTCCTTGCACTCCTATGGATTTGTGGACTGCCCTGCAGGATTCCTGGTGTGAATTGTCTCCAGGATACCTTCAGACATTAGTCGAGTCCATGCCACGTCGTGTTGTGGCACTTTGGCATGCGCACGGAGGGGGGCTGCACGATATTAGGTAGGTGTACCAGTTTTTCTGGCACTTCAGTGTACATATACTCGGGTAAAGTTTTGGCAATGCCGAAAAAAGATGCAAAATCTTCAAAATCCTAGCCCTAGTAAACGCCATTTATTGCGTTTTAATTTCGTCTTTAGTATAAAACATCTTTAATTGGAAATAGTAATAAATGATAGAAAAAAGCATAAAATCTTTACCATTGCCTTTTACACTGTATATCATGTTTTCTGAATGCGAGTGGATCTTTTAAATTTGACGGGACTCAGAAATGGTATCCTCGTTTAAAGAAATAGCTATGTTCATTATAAATATGCTTCAAAAATTAAAATTTTAAAGTTGCATAAATTAATTTCTCACAATAATGAAAATCTCTGAAAGTTTAACAAAAAAATGGGAATTTCATTAAGAACTCTCAATGACTTCCTAGATTTTGCATCAACATTTCACATTTAATTCCTCTTTTTTTTAGAGTTCATTTCCCTAAACTCTGAAGTTTAGGTTGCAAGCGAACTTTGTCTGGATCGTTAAGGGATGTCGGCTGCAACGTTATCTGTGATCTCAGTAACAACTCAGACATCTGGGATCGTGTACCGATCACACCAGATTTATGGCTACAGTTAAAAATGGCGATCATAAAATAGCAACGACGCAAGTTCAGTAAGACTTATTTCAGAGCTAGTCCGCTGGCATAAAAAGGAGGGGGAGCCAGATAGGCTTAGCATCGTCTAAAAAGGATAATCACCTTCAGAAAACGAAAATTGTGAAAAACTGCCATGTGCTAAGCTTAATAGAGGGTTGATTAGACCTTTTAGAACAGATTTAGCAGCCCCTCTGGTCCTCAAGGCTATTTATATAAGTACTGGTGTTGTAGTAGTGTATATCGCCACATTTTCTTTAGTATAGCAATATACACTACTACAACACCAGTACTTAAATAAATAGCCTTGAGGACCAGAGGGGGTGCTAAATCTGTTCTAAAAGGTCTAATTAGGATCTAATCTAATCTATTAAATCTAAGGTCAATAAACAGAATAAAGAAATAAATAAAATCTGGGCAGGCTTTTACAGGTGCGCAAATTCAAAGAATTTTATTTATTTGTAATCTTTAATTTTTATCTCAGAGTCTATTTATATTTATAAACTATTCCATGGTTTATTATTTGAACACTTTTGGGTGCATTATTATTATTTATATGTTAATGTGCAAACTGTACGGTACATGATGACAGATTATACGACTAAGTCAAAAAACTAAATATATGCTGGGAATTTTGAATAGTGGATTCGAAATAAATCCTAAAAATTGGAAGATTCAAGGAGTTGGTTTCTTCTGAAGTCAACACGCACTCTCTAGTGGAGTAAAGTTATTAGAACATTAGCAATTCTTTCAGAGGCAATATGAACATCACTGGAAAAGAAAATAACACCATCTGACAAAATTTATCCCATTTGCTCACTTCTAACGTTTCCGTAAAATTTTGAACTCGAGATAGGTTTAAGCTAATCGAGATGTCAGGTAACAGAACTTTCAAAAATATCGTAATTAAGTGGAAAGAAACTTGGCGAATGGAGATAAGGCTTTGAATCGGAGCGAGAAACCGCTGATTTTAATAATTGTCTATTAGATGAGAATCCGGAGAGTTTGGAAGAAACGCCCAGAGTGACTTTTTACTGCTGAAATTGTTGGAGTTCGTATTAGTTCAAAATGAACAGAATCGGTCAAATTACTAAATACAGAATCAGAAACGGAATTCGTTGTAAGATTAATCAAAAAGTAATTTATAGGCAGGACATGACCTCGAAGTTCCGTAATTATCTCATCATAAGAATTATTGCGAGGATTTGGAACTTTAAAAAAAAAAGAAAATAGGATCTTTTGATGAGTAAGCTTTCTCATTTGTCAGAAGTGGATTATTTTGATAGTTTCAGACGCATCAATAGTAGTTCATTTTTTAAACTTTGTGATAGAACATTTTCCATGATTTGAAACTTTAAAGCAGCTAGTTTAAAGAATACAGTATATTTAGATTTCTACTTCCTTTAGCAGTAAAATTTTTCATCGGTTTTATTTTATCCAAACGGAACGTCTCGGTTTTTCAGTCACTCAAGAGTTTATAGCCATTCAATAATTTTTGAAATTGATTGTATATTCTTCATATTTTTTATCAGTTTGGTTTTATACCCATTCAATATAGTATGAATATTATTTATTCACACTCTCGATATTTTATTAATATAATTTTATATCCTTTCTGCATATAATATATTAAACTCTAATGTTTATTCGACACTCCATCCGTTGGATTTTATAGCTAGACAAAGGAAAATATGAGACATTTTGAAAAAATGAATTATACACTAGTAGTTCATTTAAAATATGTGAAAGAAATGTACCGTATAAATGTGCAGAATTTAATTAAAAATTAAAATTTACATCATCTCTAAATAGTGTATCTAATTTTAAACGTATATGGAGTAACTCTTCAAAAAAAACGTTTAACCAGCAATACAGAAAGTAATTCGTTGAATCGACTGTTTTGTCTTCTTCTAGCAAGAGCTTCAGGATCAATTTACTTCGGATTAGTTAAAAAAACTGTAAATTTCCGCGCTCGTTACTGCAAGATCGATAACAGCTTTAGTGAAACTAATTACAACCATTAATTAATAATCGCTTAGCTAAAGCAGAGACAGCCATTAAAAGCTTATAATGAATGCACCCAAAAAAATATGGTAAATTTTCCATAACTAAATAATTAATGTGTTCCGCCTCTCTTTCAAGAAATTATTGCGACCAGGGGGAAGAGATTGTCAAAATACAAACCCTTGCCTCTTACACAACACTTTTTGGCCATCATTATCACATGTCATTTTCAGTTTACGATAACGTCTTAACTCTTTCTGAAATCTTCATCGACTTGACGGTCGTCTTCCCTTTTCTTCCTATCCCTGCGCTTCCTGGAGTAACCCAATATTTCTATCTCTTTTTTTTTTTTAAATTCTTGCAATTTTTAGTTCCTGGTTTTTATGTACACGTTCATAACTCAGTTTGACAGCTATGTACTCGATTGTTTTATTATATTACAGAGTCACTTTCCGGTCGGTTTGAATTACTCTAACGTTACAACATTTAAACTCGTAATGGCAGGAATGTTATTGACGGAAATGGAAAAAAAATATAAGAAATATTGGATACAAAGATTTCGTTTCACCATAGAAGAACATATTAAAATTTTGAACATTTAAGGGATGTAAAACCTTTTCCTCTTCTGCTTCCATATTGAATTAATTAAATTATTGCGGTCTTTAAAACGTGTTTTGTTATTGTAAATGATTTAACTTATTGCAACTCGTCATTTTGCATATTTTTAAAATTCAAATGCATGTCAATTTTTTGTCACTGACCAGTTGACGTTATTTAAATGATAACGTCATAGTAAAAGATAGATACATCTTAATGATATTTTAATCCTTAAATTTTAATTCAAATATATTTTTATATATAATTTAAATATATTACAAATTTCTAAAAAATATTTTTTCTTGCGTTGATCTTTTTAAGCATATGATAACTAAGAGTCAAAGTGATGTCAATCTTTCAGTAAGAATATGGGGGCAATGTGATAAGGGACATCCCATCCAAAACCAACAACACGGGATATTTCTAGGTTACCATCCTACTTGGTAAAGTGACCTATATCCTATTTTCACTTTGATGATCGAGTGGAAATCGACAGGTTTTCGGTAAAGTGATATTTTATCTTACCAAAAAACGAAATTTTAAATTCGAGGTAAAATAAGAGGGACATATAAGATAGCATTCTCAATGTATTTGCCCCACGGTTTAAGCTGGCTCAAAACATGCTGTCGCAAAAATGCTAAAATGGGAAAAATGGTTGTATCAAAACGCTAAAATGGGAAAAAAGTTGTAGCAAAATGCTAAAAAATATTAGTTGCTTTCGTTGCTCGAAAAATCGTATCAATTAAATTATTTATATCAACAATGCTTAACAGGTGCTGTTAAGAATTTTGAAGAGGAAACAAAAAGGAACAAGAAAAGATCGCTGAAGTGCAAAACAGATATTCTGGAATCGAGGAATCCTGTTTTCAGAGAATAAACTGTGGTTAAAAATGCCTGTCGCATTTTCGCGATGGGCAATAATTTTTTCTTCGCATTTTCGAGCAACTCGTCGCATTTTGCGAAAAATGCGACTGCAGCTCAAAACCTGATCTGCCCTGTATGGGGCTATAGACAATACTTTTATTAGGCCTATAATTTATCAAAACCACATTTCAACTGTGGGCATGACTTAATACCTTAGCTTAACAAATCTTCCCATCGCACGGAGAAATCGTGATAAGAACTATTTACTCTTCTTTATGTTCAGCCATTATTGATTCTCAGCTTAACAAAAGTCTCTTGAAATTTTTATCATTTTGCATATTCAGGATACTCGACTAAGAACTTCATAAAGGTTTTAAAACGATCAAATTAAAGGCTTATAAAGATGAGACTCAAAGTTAAAAATCCATATATTTAAACGTATATACACAAATTGCATCGCAAAGAGGGTTTATGACCCCCAGCAATCCTCCCTGAGTGCACCAGTTACTCTATATCTCCTGTTGTCCTGTTGCAGTGGCAGTGTATTTGGTTATCATACGAATATTCCGGGCTTAGTTCCAAAAGGTAGCTGGCGCTTGATTGTTGTTGTTTTTTGTTTTTTCTATCTACAATCTGGAGTTCAATGGGTAAAAATTTTAAATTCCTCTCAAAATTTCAGATCCAGGAGCCATAAAACAATGACAAATAAACAATCTCTTCTGATTTCATCTTAATCATAGCTCACCTTGTGCTATTTTCGTCAATATTTTTTGCTAATCCAATATAAATTTATAATTGTAGGTGGTGTACAATGAATGCAATGATTATATACATTTGGGTGTTGTAAAAGTTCGTGCCCGATTTAAAAATATAATTCAAAAGGTTAAATTTTAAAGAATACAGTTTTATTAATCAATTATATATTCACCATTATTCTATACAATTATTTTCCAACGTTCTAAATGCTTGTAGATTGCATTTTTTAATAAAGAGCTTGGTTTTCCTTGAAAAAACATCGTGAGGTAGTTTTCGACAGCTTCCAAAGAATTAAGATTTTTGCAATTCAAACTGTTCTGCAAAGACCGGAACAGATGATAATCTGAAGGAGCAGTATCTGAAGAATACGGTGGGTACTACAAAATTTCCCATTGTGATTCCTGTATTTGTCGCAGCGTCTGTTTGGCGAAGTGTAGTCTAACTTGTCAAGGTGGAAGATGATGCATTTGAGATTGGCCAAAACTGGACGTGTTTTTCGAATAGCCGCATCGGGTCTAGTGAGTTGCTCAGAGTAATTGTCTGCCATGATTATTTCGTCGCGTTGGAATAGCTCGAAATGAATAATTCCCCTGCAGTCCCACCAAACACACAACAACACCATCACCGGACTCACACCAGCTTTTGTGACAGGTTCTGTGCCTTCCCATGCTTTTCTCCAGGCCATTGCACTATACATTGTTGCACACAACCCACTTTCATCGCCTGTTACCATTTGATATAAAAAAAAAGGCTTTTTCACTATATGTAAGGCGAGAAATGGCCACATTCATTCGGTTCAGCTAATTCCTTTCGATCAATAAACGCAGCACCTATGCTTTGAGCTTGGATATGTATCCAAGCTTTCTTAAATGACGAAATACGGTCTAATTATCTAATTATCCACGTTCACCATCTTAGCTATCTCCTCATTTGTAATCCTCGGTTTTTTTCCCACAAAAGCAAACACAGAAAAGGAAATACTTAGAAGAGTTGAAGAATTCTACAAAAAACTATATGAAAGTAACAGTGGATTAAACGAAGACTCTGAGATAGTCGAAGGAACAGCTCCTAAAATCTTAAAAGAAGAAGTTTCATTTGCAATAAAAAATATGAAGAAAGGAAGAGCCCCTGGTGATGATGGTATTACATTAGATATCCTAAAAGAAGCTGGAGAATATGTAGAAGACATACTTGCAAAATTCTTTACCAAATGTCTTAACAGCGGTAACATACCAAACCAATGGGATTCTGCAACAGTAATTCTTTTGCATAAAAAAGGTGATAAAGAGGATTTGAAAAATTACCGACCAATTAGCTTGTTACCTGCTATTTATAAAATCTTCACAAAAGTGCTAACATATTGCCTACAGAAAATATTAGATGCGCTCAACCAAGACAAAAAATAAGCTGAATTTCGAAGTGGATTCAGTACTGTAGACCATATTCAAGTATTAAGAGAACACATTGAAAGAACACATGAATATGAACTTGCATTGTGCGTGGCATTTATTGACTATGGAAAGGCCTTTGACTCCATTAAAATGTCAGCAATCATCAACTCTTTAAGATCAACAGACATTTGAGGATGTGTACATTGACATGGTGAAACGTGTGTATAAAAATGCAAGTGCAAAATTTCGGTTACATAAAGATACCGAAGCTATCAAAATTGGTAAAGGTGTGAGGCAGGGAGATACCATTTCTCCAAAACTTTTTACTTCAGCTTTACAGATGATTTTTCAGCAGATAAATTGGAATAACAAGGGAATAAAAATAAATGGTGAATATTTAAATCATTTGCGGTTTGCTGATGACATTGTTATTTTTTCAACGAACCCATCAGAACTCCAAGACATGGTACAGGAGCTCTCAACTAGAAGTAAAGAAGTTGGACTCAAGATGAACCTACAAAAAACTAAGATCATGTTCAATAATTTCGTAGAGGAAACAAAAATACAAGTTGACAACATTGAGCTAGAAATTGCTGATTCATATATTTACCTTGGCCAGCTGATTTCAATGGATGGCAACATTATGAAAGAACTCAACAGACGTATTAAACTTGGCTGGAGTGCATTTGGAAGAAACAGTTTTATCCTGAAGGGGAAATTGCCTTTGTGTCTAAAAAGAAAGGTCTTCAACCAGTGTGTATTGCCAGTCCTCTCTTATGGATCAGAGACATGGAGTCTAACAGTTGGAGCAATACGAAAGTTACAGACAACGCAAAGGAGCATGGAGAGGTGCATGCTTGGAATAACTAGGAGAGATCGAAAAAGAAACACTTGGGTGAGAGAGCAAACTAGAGTAGAGGACATCATTGTTAAAGTAAAAGGGCTGAAATGGCGATGGGCTGGGCATATTGCAAGAAGAACTGATCAACGATGGACAACAGAAATTCTGAACTGGATTCCAAGAGACCACCGAAGACCTAGAAAACGTCCTCAAACTAGATGGGTGGATGAAATAAGAAAACAGGTTGGGGTGACGTGGAAGCGAATTGCTCAGGATAGACTTGTGTGGAAAGCATTTGGAGAGACCTTCATCCAGCAGTGGATAGATAATGGTTGAATATGATGATGATGATATATATATATATACTCCCCTCTGTTTTAAGCTTTAATTTTATAAATTTTGAACTCTCTGAATCCCATTTTTTCAATGTCTTCCTCCAATGTGTGTAGTTTTCTTTTCCTAGGACATACCACTTTTCTTCTTCTCTTCCTTCCGGAATGTTTTCTATTATGTTTTTAACTTTTCCTTTAAATGGTCCTTTATTCTTTTCACCTACTTGATCCATCTAAATTTTCTTTCCTTTAACTCTGTAACAAGCTATGAACACGTTTCATCACGCATTAATTTTTCGCTGATATTTAAAAATAAAATTGCATAATTAAGTAAGGATTATTTTTCGCTTTTAAACTAATGATTTATTGTTAAATGCTTTATGTATTATGTACTAAAAAAGGTGAATGTTATATTTCTAATGTATGTAGGGGTAATTCTGAACAGTTTTCCCTATGGGGAAAAAGTAGGGATTACGATAAAGCTTTTCTGCGACTTATTAACACCATTTTTCAACATTGTAAAATGTATATCTCGTCACATCCCCATGCTTAGGCTTTATTTCTCTACTTTTTCTTTCTTGTTACCCATATATTATGTTTGTTTTTATGCCAAAATCAGCGTTTCTATTTATGTTTCGTTCAAAATGTTTTTTTCAAATTTTTCTGTAATTTTCTGCTTACTTTTCAATTATAAATGTACTTTTTTATTACAAACTACGCAACTTTAAACAAGTCGGCTTAATATATTTCTTTTTGCATTGTTTCTTTCCCTCTTGTAAATTATCTTTAAAAAATGTTCATGTTCGTTTCTCTCATTTCAGTTTTTAGTTTTAGTTTTTGAAGTTGATGAAGTTTTCTAAAATTTTGCGAACTCTAACCATGAAACAAATATTTATCGCAACTATTCATATGTCGGGTAAAAAATAAACGTAATATATATTTTATGTAAATAAATAGTTATTTAATACATATATTTTATTTAAAGTAATAATTAATTATCGTATTCTATGATAAACTTCAATATAACCGGATTTAACGGCATACAAAGGGACATATTAATTTTATAGCAAAAATTATACTGTTATTATTAAAAATTATTATAAAATTATATTATAATTTTATTATAATTATCTTCAGGTAAAAATCGCAAATTTTATTATTTCTTACGAGTGAAAAAGTATTGGATATGTTAACACGAATATAAATTACTTTTGCGATAATGTTATTGTTTGTGTAATTGGTAAAACATATTTTTATTTAATAGAGAACACATATTTTGTAAAACACAACCTTTATGTTTGTTTTTCAGAAAGTTTCTTTGCCCATGTCTGGATTAGAAGAGCACATCAATGTTTAGTTTTATATTTTTTTCCCAACTTTAATCCCTAAAGCGATGCGCGTCTTTCATAAAAGATTTTCGGTCCGTTCGGTTTTCTATAAGCTCTTTTATTTATGCTCATATTTCCTATTCTCTTCTTTTATTTACCAAATAATGTTAGGATTTAGTGAAAAAACGCAGTAATGATGTCAGCTACGTCTAAAATTTCACTTTTTTGCTCCATAAAAAAGTGCTATCCAAATTTAAACAACTTTTTTTTTACTTCTCCTTGAATCCCGATTTATTTTTACTTGGCTTATTAGGATTTATATGTGTTTGCTCATAACATGTAAACTAAAGAAAAATTTAAATTTTTGCAGGCTTTAAGTGATCAGAACAAGGAAAAAGACTAATCTTATGATTATTTTTACTCCCCACCACCAAGGACGTGTCTAAACATCTCATTAAGATGTGGATCTAAGGTTGATTTATTGGTTTAGTTCTACAAGATCTGACGCTAAAAGCTTTTTAAAATAGTTTATAAAAAAATTTTGCATGAAGATAGACATCCCTTTAAGGGCTCCTGACTATGCGCTTAATTAACACTATATACATAAGTGGGGAGGGATGATCGTTAACAAAACAACAATGGTTTCTAAGTCAATCGACTCACTGTGCTAAACACTCGATGGATAATATAATACGCAATAGGCACAGTTTTTGAAACGAAAATTTATTCGGCTTTAAACGTTTTCCGAAAGCATTGAGTTCTCATCGAACAAGCAAGAGACCCTAAGGGTACATCGCTCATAGGGGGCGAGTGTATGATTGTTGATTGTACATAGGGTAAGGTTACGATCGGTGTCTGTGAGTTGGCGCCCTCTATCGGTCGAACCAGATGAACGTGGACCGTAGGAGGAAAGTTGGCCTGCTTGAAGGATTGTGCTAAATGATAAAAAATTGTAATGTATATGATGAAAAATTATTGGTGAAATTTTAAGAGGAGAAAACGTGACCACGCCGGATGGATATTGGCCGTAATAGATAAATCGTTCACCAGGTGCTCGATGTTTTGATGGATTAAAAAAGTTTAAAAAAAAAATTAAGATCAGCTGGAGATGGAGGTTTGTAGATTAACTTCGCTTCATCGAAGTTAAATTTGTGGTCCAAAGACCAGCAATAAACGGCTATGGGTGATTTAGTCAATTCTTGTTTTTGTACGTATGCCCGGTGTTCTTTAAACCTGAACCGGAGTGCACGACGAGTTTGGCCGATGCACGATTTTGAGCACGAGCATGGGATTTCATAAATACCCCCCATGAGTTGTGATCCGAAACCGAGTCTTTTAGTTTTGAAATACAACGTTTATTGATGGGCGTGAAAGAGACTTTAAAATTAAAGTTGTTAAGAATAGTAGCAATTTTAGTGCTGATATTGGGAACGAACGGTAAGCAGATGATCTGTATATAATAAGAGTGATGTTAAGAGAAAGATGGGTGTCTAGTTTCTTGGAGGAGAATTTCTTGACGGTCCGATCAAGAATAAATGGATTGTAGCCTCAGAATACGGCTTTTTTATAATTTTTATTGTTATTTATTTTACTTTTTATATTATTTTATTTTATATTTTTTAATGAAGTCCGCTTAGGGTTGATGTACGCTTAGGGTTTCTTGCTTCTTCGATGAAAGCTCAAGGCTTTCGAAAAACGTTTAAAGCCGAATAAATTTTGGTTTCAAAAACTGTGCCTATTGTGTATTATATTATTCATTGAAATATTCGATGTTTTAGAATTTAAATTATTTGTGTGAACGAAACAAAATCGAAATAATTCATCCCTTGAAACTATCTCTAGGCATCAAATAGTATATACCTAGTAATGCACCAAGATCATATATCTTTCTATAAAGTTAACTAGTCGGTTCTAAAACAATAATAATCCTCTGATTCCGTTTCTAAGTTCTACAACATGCCATCGAAATTCCGAAACTGCAGTAAAAAACGACAGCAATAAAATTGCTAGGCTTAAGTCCAATTTTACAGAGTGTGGTTATCCATTGATTAGATTTTTTCCGCTTCGTTCTTGAATCTCTAATTTAGTGCAGCAATTATATTTTTTTCCGATAATTAGTCTCTGAGAAGATGGAATCCGTGTAACAAAGCAAATAAAGTTGAACACGTGCAAAGAAGAGGACAAAGGCAATTAGAATCAAGTCGCAAGATTTGTGAACCGATTTTTTACAGAAAAAGCTGTTAAGACAGATTATAGATAATAAATTAAAGTATCAGTAATATTTTACGTTTGTTAAGAATCAACGATGTTCGAAGTATCAACTATGTTTTCCAATTTAAAGGTGGAAAAAAGAGCAAAATTTAGTTTACACATTTTTGTTTAGTTGAATATGTTTTAACGTCAAGGAATAATTACTATAATGTTGTACAAAAAATTTGATAGCTAAAAAAATTTAAAAAAAAAAATTTGAAACAAAATTCTGCAATAATTTATTTTGAGGAAAAATAAAACCAAAAACATTTTTCAGGGAGTTATTATACACATTTTCAGAGGAGTTCAGCCCCGATGTCAGCATGGCTAAGGCCCCACAGAAGTTTATTTAAAAATTAAATAAACAACAAGTAAAAAATTACTCATTTAATGTCTTGTTAATTATTACAGGCCTGCACAAAAGTTTAGACACAGAGGCAAATTATAAATAAAAGCGAGAATTTGCATTGAACTTCGCCGATATTGTATCTAAATAATCCTAGAACCAATAATAAATTGTGCAACTTAAAAGATTACCAAAAGTACTGAAACAAAATATCCCAACACCGTAATATTGGAATCTGCATGCCACAAATGTTTAGGCACATATGTCAGATTTATGCAAATTAACGGCGCGAAGTTCCCAAGTGATCGAAGGGGCGTTTCCCAGAGTTGTTATATAAGGCCTGAAATAATTTAGAATGCTTAGAACGATGCCGAAGTCAAAGCAATTTACGAATGACGAGATTTTGAAGATTTGGAGGCTGAAAACTAAAGGTAAATCTGTTACTCAAATTTCTGTTGCATTGAACCGTTCAAAGCGAGGCATTTATCGAGTGTTATCCCGGGGTGATCAGTATCAACCAAAATCACGATCTGGGAGGCCTCGAGTGACCAGCATTCGGGATGATAGACAAATACGAAGATTGGCTTCAAATGAAAGCCTGTCTGCAAATCAAATAAAAAACACGTTAGCAATGCGAGTGTCAAGAGAAACCATACGTAGAAGGATTGTAGAATGCAGGCATTTGAGATATGCAAAAATGCGCCGCAAGCCCTGCTTGCAATTACATCATAAACAAGCACGACTACAATGGGCAAGGCAGCACATATCATACAGTGACGAATGGCTGCAGGTGTTATTTAGTGATGAAAAAAAGTGGAACTTAGATGGTCCCGATGGCCTTTCGCACTACTGGCACGATCTTCGAAAACGCCCCTTAAGTCGGTTCAGCAGACGTCAAGGAGGAGGTTCAGTCATGGTTTGGGGAGCCTTTAGCTTCAATGGACAGACTTCTTTGGCGTTTTTGAATGGAAAACAAGATTCCAAGGCATACCAGGCAACTCTTGAAAGTCACCTATTACCTTTTGGCGAACTTTTATGTGGACGAAACTGGGTTTTCCAACAAGATAATGCGTCCATCCACACATCCAGGTCAACAAAAGAATGGATGAGCGCTAAAAATATTACAGTTCTCGATTGGCCTGCTCTTAGTCCTGACTGTAATCCCATCGAAAATGTATGGGGCATACTAACGAATGTTGTGTATGCCAATGGAAAGCAATATCCGTCCGTTTTAGAACTTAAAAAGGCTATAGAAGAAGCGTGGTTTAATTTTGAACCAGAAACCTTTCAAAATCTTGTGCTTTCAATGAACGACCGCGTATTTAATCTAATACGAAGTAATGGTGGCTACATTGATTATTAAAATTGTTCATTTCCTTATGCAAGTGCTAAAATTTATGTTTGTGCCTAAACTTTTGTGCCACATATTTTACTTATTTTAAGTTATATATTGCAGCAAGTTCGCTACTGATGTGATTTCTGTTCTCAAATTTTTAATTTGCATATTACATGTGTTCATACTTCGTAATATTAAAGTTCCTACTTCTTCAGTTTTAATAGTATTTTGTTATACTCAAATTTGTGTTGTGTCTAAACTTTTGTGCAGGCCTGTACAACACTGCAGGCCTGCCTACGTTGGTGTGATAAAATATAAACCAGATCCTTCTTAAATGAAATCTACGTGGTTACAACTTTACAGATAAAAAAAAAGCACTAGAAATGACGATATAAATTTCATGTTACATCGTTCACCCTCAACTAGGTTCTGTATTTCATTCTTAATTATTCATCAAGTTTTGGGAACCAAAGTGTCCTGGGCCCCTTGACAGGCACAAAGCTAATTTCTTAGTTAATTTACCACATAACTGCATTTTCACTAGTCATCGTGTTCCTTTATTCTAGAATTTATCAGATAATATGTTTTCTTTTTGTGGCCAATTACTGTATTTGTCATCGCCAAATTACTGATTTTAGGGAAAAGAAGTTCTCCTTTTAAGCCAAATACCGAACTTTGTAGGGGGAAAATATAAAGATGAAAATTAAAAATGGGCAAAGTTTTCAAGAAATTTCAAAACATGTGCTTCTTCTCATGTATTATTTTATTAAAATTTCCAAGATAAATATTGTGATTCAATATTTCCAGATGTTCTGGTCATACTTTTACTTTTCTATCATCTCCACTTAAGTCTGTGAGCGTTTTTATCTGAAGATCATAAAACAGTAAACAGAGCAAAGCACTCAAGCGTATTTGATATGGGAAAATTTAGAAAAGAAATATTTTGCTTTTCCAAATAGGTTTTAAAGGTTTATTAAAATCTTTCGACTGTAGATTATCTAAATATGTACGACAATTTTCTCAATTATATTTCAGTGTTTCATGTTAATAGTCTTCTATATTTTTAATTGCATCATATACTGGTCTGTAATATATTAATTTCATAAATATAGCAGTGAAAATGTTTCATGTAGACTCAGTCGATACAACGAATATTTATAGTTTTAAATTTTGGGTGTAATTGACAAAAATGTAAAAGAAATTTAAACTTGTAATATCGAAACTATTCTCTCTAAAGTACCGTTGTCGCTTCAGTCTAACATGAAAAGGCTTTTAATAAATTTCTCTGTAATGCTAATACTTTAAGAAAGCTGGAAGATTTCAAATGGATGACAAACTGTCAAAGCAATTAAATAATTTTAACTTCGTGATCTATCCTCGCTTCCAAACAAAAGCCTGGCTTAAATACTTCCGCGTCTTTCTATAATAAACATAAATGCGTTTCTTGCTGTCTCTTTATATCTAAGTTTCAATAACAAAACGTAAGATTAACCTCATTTTCAGCGAGAATTATATGTCTAGTGTAACGACAAGGGTATGTTTTGTGTTGACAGAATTGATTGCTTGTTATGTACCTGTTTCCTTTCCCAGGAAGATCATTTATATCTAACACACGAAGACATTCTTGAGGACAAATTTGTTAAGAGAAAACTCCCTAGAGAAAGCTTTTATAATAATTTTATTAACGAGAAAAGAAATAAACTTAACTCTATTTTGTGGCCTCGATTTTCCAGCAGTTTTTATGTGAAAAAAGGTCTCTTATCCCAAATAATCTTCCGTCAGAATATGACAATATATTAAACAATTGGCCGTCATAAACATTGCTTTCCATGTATTTAAGAAGAACAACGTTTTAGGTGTAAGAGAAAAAATTTTAACACATTATTCGACGTACGTTTCGGACGGGCAATGGCCGTCCCTCGTCAGGAATTCGAGTGATACAAAACTAAACAACACTGAAATGTTGCCGCATCGAAACTGAGGTGTTGCCGTGTTCACCGGTCTATTTACGCGATACTAGCTCCATCTGTTGGTGATAAAAGGAAACTAGAGGGAATTAAAGAGAAATTTGATGTTTGGAAGACAGAAATTAAGTATTTCCACGCCTGGCTGAAACTCGGTGTCGTCTTGTGGTCATTAACGATATTGTCAGAGTTCAGATTTATGGAGAAATCCTTCCAAAAATGCATTGTGTTCCATGTACAATTATTTGGAGAGTTTTATGGAATTGTTACTTCAGTGACTGCACGTTTTATAACGAGTTTCGGAATAGTAAATTTTCTCTTCTTTAGACATGTATAATATGAAATATACGCAGATAACGTTTTGGAAAACTTCTGATTTTAATATTGATGTATTAAGACAATACACTTTGCTGAAGAGAGTGTTGATTAACGTGCATTGATACGATGTTTATTTATTGTTGTTTTTAGTTTAGATTCCATTTTGATTTGTAGAAAAAAATATCGTTAAAAGATAGTAACTGATGGGCAAACCTTTTCTCGTGTAGCATTTCGATTGACATCGACGAATTCAATATCCTGTTGTCGGCATTTGCTCGCATTTCAATGTTTTCTTTATTTACTACTTCAACGTCATTACAGTTGAATTCAATGATTTGTCGTTAATATCATTAGTTCAATGTTTGGGCATCGTCAGAATTGTATTCAACTTGTAGCATCTTTGCCGTAAATTTCTATGTTCCATCATCATTAACTTTCAGTTTAACATTTTATTATGATCATAGAGGAGTTTAATAGTTTGTCATCATCACTGACAATTTTGTCTTTTATTAGTTTATTAATTATTAATTTATTAATCCATAGCTTTTTCGTCATTTTCCATTTTGTTTATAATAGATTTAAACATATTTAGGCATATTTAAACACATTCAGAAGTTGCATATTTATACACATAAATACACTCCTAAATACATATAATTTATTTTACTTCACTTTACTTTTCCTTTCCCTTCGTTTTACGTCTCCATTTATCCTTAGTTCATTTTATTTCAACATCTTTATTGAATTTAATGATGGATTACGCTCTTGCTACAGAATCTAGGAAGCGATGTTTGTCAAACAAAAGACCTTCAGAAATCTTTGCCATACCAGATACACACAACTATTGACGTCCAAATACTCGTAAATAGAAGTGAAATGACTAGAAATTCCTCGCATATAATGCGCTTCCCAAACAAGCTGCGTTAAGAACTTAAGCTTTATTACATCGGTCATTGATGAAATGCAGCTTAATACAAATGTCTGCACAATGAACTAACTACACCCTACATCGTTCGTAGCTCAGTAGGTAGAGCCACCGCCCGGCAAGTGAAAGCCGGTGGGCTCAGGTCCTACCGAACGCAGAAATATTTATTTTCTTTCGAACGTTTCACCATCTAATCACGCCATAACATCGGCGCTGGTATCACTACGCCAATAAACGTTGATTAATATTGTTGTTTGATTTAATCTGCGTAGTGTTCGATTTATATAAATACATATGCTGCAACGGACGTTTCGATCAATTTAATACGTCTCTTCTTAATTTGGTTTATAAAGTAGTCCATGTACTACACCATTCTGCGAAATAACTGGCATCAGTAAATAGTCTTTATATACGTTCGTAAAGAGATTAGATATTGTCGTTCGTAGCTCAGTAGGTAGAGCCTCCGCCCGGCAAGTGGAAGGTCGTGGGTTCAGGTCCCACCGAACGCAGAAATATTTATTTTCTTTCGAACGTTTCACCATCTAATCACGCCATAACATCGGCGCTGGTATCACTACGCCAATAAACGTTGATTGATATTGTTGTTTGATTAACCATGCCCTGTCAGGAATTTCATTAGAGCTCAAAAGAATATCTTACGCTTCTAAGGAAATGAGAAAATCTAAAATTTAATATTACGTTATCGCTCCCAGCAGATCTACCAATTAACCTCTAATAGAAATCGAGGGGAGAGAGAAGACTGGGGTACTTGTCTTAGTTCGCCCATAGCGTATGCAATTAAATATAAAAATACATAAACAGTAATAGTATACGTGGGTTGACGTATCATAAAGCTTGATGAAAGTAAGTTGCAAGCAATGCCCCTTAGCTTGGATAAAAATGGAGTTATGTCCTGTTTTAGATCAATCATCTAAACAACTTGGAAATCCCTCCTTCACGAAGGCCGATCATTCGTCCCTGTTCAAACTCCGTAACTTGCTGAAATGTCGCCCTCTTTCGTCGTAGAGGCATAGTGACGTCTCATGTAACGTTTACCACTAGCAGATAACCATACACGCCCCGCTACAGCCCTCTATTTATACGGATCCATCAGCAGTTCAGAGGGCGCTGCTCAGCCCACGCATGCGTGATGACTCTGAAATTCTAATCATTTGAATAGCATACCCTAATTTGCATTTCCTGAAAGTTTCAGCTCAATCACATGATTCCTTCATGGTATTGCAATTTTTACAAACATGAGTTTAATATTTCACATAACAAGGCGAACAAATGTCACCGATGTATAAAAAATAACTCAAAATTGAGTAAAATCTTCAATCATCAAATCTTCAATCAAAAATCAACTTAAAATCGTTTTAAAATTGTTAACAGCTGTCTCAGTAGCCCCGTGCTGCCTTCTTCAGAAGGAAACTGACTTTTCTAAAGAAAAGAAACTCATGGCCACTTAAACAACGACAAAATTTTTTATAAAGTTCAAACTGTGAGAATTTTGTGTTATTTTTTATATATATTTCCTAGGTAGCGTTTCATAAAAACACATTAAAGGTCGCTGATTTCAAAATAATCAGTCATTATGAAAGGTTTTTTCAGCAACGGAGTTTGCATAATTCGAATAATATTTATTACATTTGGAAAAACGAATGTTACTTATGAAATTACACATTGCAACTAACAACCATGATGTAACTTTTAAGAATTGATTTCTTGACGAAATATTACATTACATTGGCAATGAACAATACAATATTGAAATACATCTCGAAGGCACAACTTGATTAGCAAAGCAGAAATGTGACATCTGTCTTATTCGTTCCATAACCCTGATTATATTCTTCAAATGCTTCGAAATACTTTATTCTAATATACCTGAGGCACAGATGCAAGCAGAATATTAATGTTGACGTCGAATATTTGTATTTTACTCACGTCCAAGCAGTGACATAGGGGTGAAATGGACGCCCAGGGAGCTCAAGCCATTCCATGGGGGTATCAAGGCATGCCATTCTCTTCTTTGCCGAATCACGCACATGACAGTTTTTGGAAGTTTTTGAGCCTTTCATAATTCTTGAATTGCTACATGCCTTTGCATCCCAAAAGGGCCACCAGCCGCGAAATAGGAATGTACAATTTGTAAGGTTGCATACGGTTCAGAAAAAGGAATATACTGAAGGGGAAATATACTTTTTCACAACGGATGACTTGAAATCACAAAGTTATATTCCTCTATTAAATCAGAGTCGTAGCCAGGTTGGCTGGGGCTAGAGGACTCAAGCCTCCCCCCCTCGCAAATCTAGTCAGCACCCTGTCCCCTGAAAAACATTTTTTCTCAAAAATAAAATATTCAAGAATTTTATTTTGAATTTTTTGTTTTGTCAGAAATTGTACATGACAATGGAAATTGTCATTTGATATTAAAAAGGAATTCAAAATAGCTTTTTACTGTAAATATCTTGTGTATAATATGTGATGTTGATGTTACACAGGTTGGAGTCTTCATATAATTTTATCATAATGATAGGAGAAACTAAATTGAGGTATACTAAAATTTATTTCGTAATGTAAAATCTACCTTACGATATTTATTCATTAACGCTAAATGTTAGCCTGCTTATTTAATTAGTATTATTAAATGTATTAATAAAATAGATCAAACCCCTTACAAATTTTAAGCACCATCTGTAGTTTTCAGAGCCCCCACCGTAACTTTCAAAGTCCCGCTGTAACAAGCCTCTAGCTACGGGCCTTTATTAATTATATGGTTACAAAAGCTTGAAAAATCCGGTCACCATTGAAAAGCAAATTTTTCAATTGGCCAACAGAAAGTCCTCTTTTGCGCTAGGTTTTTAGACTTTCTTCTACATGAGAATCAGTACAGTTCAACACGATTGGTTGGACCCTTGTAATTACATGTAGTCTACAACGTATAATAATATTATTATTATTATTATTATTATTATTTATATCATTACTAAAATATAGTTTCTTACCTGAATCAACTAAGAATGATTAATTATTTCAGGAGCACCATACCCTTCCAACGATTTAGCAGATAGAGGGGGGCTACTACCAGCTAATCTCGTGCAGATATTTCAGGAAATTTATGATAAAATTGGTTTATGTTGAACAAGAAATGATTTTAAAAGAAAAGGATGGACATTTGTTTATAAGTTACCTTACCAAAGCTAACTCGATTATAGTCTATTGATCTTAAAGTTTTTGGTCCAACATTTATATTAAACTTTTGAAGATTTGCCCTTGTGAATGATTTGCTCTTGTGAAGCATGTTGCTATTTCTTTGGGTACATGTAAGGAATGTTGCACAAGTGCAAGAATACTTAAAAATAATATTTAAAATACATACCTGTATTTTAAATAAGGGAGGGTCCGAAGTATTTGACCTTCCATTTTCCTGTATTTTTCAGGGGGCTGAAACCGTATTTTAGATGTGTTGCGTGGTTGCAAAATTTGGACTACATTGTAGAACAGGCCTTCATAGAAAGATACCTTAAGCAATGGTTATATGAAATACAGAAGTAGCCTCTTAAAGGTCAACGCATTCGTAATTTTAAAAAGGAAAAAATGAACTTTGACCTTATTCTGAGAGCGAGCTTATATAAAAAAGATTTTGTGAGGAGGAAAAGGTGAAGGAAAAGAAAAAGAGGTAGTGTGATTATCAATTCTAATAGAGTAATAGTTAACGCGGTTAAGAAACGATTTTTCCAATTTACATAAGGCTAGAATAATTTGCATATATTACAAAGGCAAGAAAGTGTTCAATACATCAAAGGGTGGATGAAATAAGAAAACAGGTTGGGGTGAGGTGGTAGCGAATTTCTCAGGATAGACTTGTGTGGAAAGCATTTGGAGAGACCTTCATCCAGCAGTGGATAGATAATGGTTGAATATGATGATGATGATGACATCAAAAATAAAGGTTGTTTGAAAATAGGTCCGCCTGACTCCGCCCTTCCCTATATTCTTATTATCTGGCTCATGTGTCTGCACTTATTTATCTGTGCTTTTGACAGTTCCATGAATTGGTTTTAAGAGACAATATGATAAAACAATTAAGAACAACGGATTTAGTTAAATAAGTATTTCAACTGAACCAGGACGACAAAAAATATAAACTACAGTAGTAAATAAAAAAATATAACTTTTTTGCCAATTAGAAGTTCTTTTCGAACAAAGGATTAAAGACCAGTAAACAAAATTTAATTTAGTCTTTATAAAATTCTCTGAGGTAACCGAAATCGTATTCAATTAGAAACTAAATCCCTGTCTGACTAAGAAAAGTGTACGCTGAAAGTTAAAAATAAATGTTAAAAATCAGATTTCGTAGAAATATTTTTAGTCTTTTCTAAATAAAACTATATTACGCAATTAATCCGTATGTTCATTGGTTAATTTACGCGTGTATGCTTGTTTATTGAAAATTTAAATTTAGATTATTAAATGTACATTTTAATTGGATAATAAAAAATTATTTTTTTGCATTATTTTACATTCGGATACAACATATCTTCTTGCTAAAGTTTCTATATGAAATCATTTTAATACAGCGGTGAAATATTTTTGAGATATCAACGTTAATAATATTTTTTGTTTAGGAAAACAATTGTGTTTTATATGCCCGAACAAATTTTACAGACATTGTTGATACTAAAACAATGGGTTACAATACAGGGTAAACCAAAATTCTAGTAAAAACTTTGAACAAAAAGAGAAATTTAAAAGTATAAAAATTTTAAAAAATCATAAAAAAAAAAGAAAATTCATAGCATTGAAGTGCGGTTTGGGAAATCAATGTTATCTGGATGCCTTTTTTGCAGACACAATATCATTTTCCAGTTCAAAGGTCACCCATAGGCGACACTTGACATTTGAAAGCACCGAAATGGATTCCGTGTTATACGATTTCACTAACAAAGTTTTCTTTGGCGAAGGTAACATTTTTGCAGGAATTTTTTCTTTACACCGAGTTTATCAAAAAATTGAAGGAATAACCCACCGAGAACTTATCTCTTTTATAACAGCTTTACTTGCATACTTCAAGCGTTAGTGTCAACGCCACATATCGGTGACTTTTTAATTAAAAAATTAATGTGTTTAAAAAAAATCCTAATAGTATATATCGCGCAAAACGCACTCTAACGCGATATTTTTCCTGTTTTATTTATGCATTTTAAAGTTTATACGGACTTTTGGTTGACACTATTTTACAAAATAGACACACGGGAAAACAGAAATATCTAGAAAGATGATAATTTCCTTAGAAAAAAAGTTCTATTAGTATAATCTCAGTAAAATAACTAAATTATATATGATAGTCCTCCAGATATCAGCATTTAAGAAAGCAAACATTGGAATCTCCTGACAAAAGTTGGATTTAATTTGTATCTCTTTTTAAGAATGTAGAACTTTTGGAGTTATAGAGAGTGTATACACATTTTTAGAAGGAACTCGATGAGGGATACAAAAATTTGTTTGTTTGAAAAAACAAATCTCGAAAATAGCTTCTCACTTGATATGTAGAATATCGTTTGCGACTTTTAAATGCATTCTGCTTTCAAAATGTTAGAGGTAAACAGGCTGCGGATCGAAGGATATGATTTTGCTTTGTTCGAAGAAAAAATTTCAAAATTTCCTTTTCCGTAATTAAAGAAACGTTGTGAAACTCATTATATTAAAATTTTAAGTGCAAAATAAACAACACTGTTGATAGGAAAGGAAAAAAACGCCCCTCATTACTTCTACATCGGAAGAAGACACAAACGAATATCCGCCGAAGGTACGTTCAACGCAGAACACTTTGCAGAACCACTTATGAAAACCACTGAGCAGGAGATAAATGGAAATATATTATGACCCTTGACGAAGCATGGGTTTACCTAAAAGATATCAAGAGAAAAAGTCTATTTTCCCCTCGAAAATGCGGAGAAAAAGATGTCTACACTTAGCTCCAAGAATGTAAAAGAAGCTTCAGTAAAGGTTATGTGATTGCTGCAGATTTTTCCTACAATGGGAAGTTAAAATTAAGAAGAGTATAAAAAAATTTCCAAATTGACATATTATACTACAAGACGAATATTTTATGTTCGACATTCACAGAAGAAATTCCAATTGTTTATTGCAACGAATTTTGAAGAACGAAACTGTACCAGAACAATGCCACGAGCCATACTTGGAATCTACAACTGCCTTCCTTGAAGACTGTTACATGTATTGCAGATGCACCTTTTCAACATATTCCAGCGAAATCCCCTGACGTTCCATTTATGAGCTGTTTGTCCTGCTGAAAAGAGTTCTTTCGAAGCGCAAATCCACCACAGTAGATGGCCTCTGGAAAGTAGTGTAAGAGCAGTGGAAAACAACACCGCTACAAATTTTACAAAAAGTCCATCTCTCGTGGAATACACGATGCAGACGTGTAGTCCAGGGCCAGAAGTTTCAGATTGAGCGTTTAAAAACTTAATATTTGCATTTGGAACATTAATTAGACGGCCCCAAAATCGTTCTAAAAATTAGTAAACACTCTCTGTACTTACATTAAAAACTAAAACAATTGTAGTGTTTCATTTATGGCGGTTTCTTTTTAAACAAACAACAAGTGTATAATTTACTTTCATCTTTTGTTCTTAAGTTTAACAGAATGGCTCTACAAAGAATGTAACGTTTAATTTGTTAATGCTCTTTAATTGACACCCAGGATGTGTAATTAATTTTTTGCTATTATGTAAAAGTGTAATTAAGTCGTTTATCTTAGGAACTAGAAACAAAGACTCGATTAATAACTTCCCACGTCATAAATATGTCATTTTATGAATAAATTTGATATATCTAAAGATTTTTTTTTTTGGACGTAATTTCTTTTCCTGTTTCAATAAATTTCTTTAAAGTCCGGGGATCCTCTTCGTTTTCGAATCACATTTTATGTCATAAATGGGACGAATCCAATTGCTGATCATTGCATTATTACGTGCACTGTTTACGAATGGCACTTACTATCACATGTGATGCTTTTTTAATTATTTACAATTGCACCAGGACTTGCATTTTTTGCGAAGTCCCAAGAGGTTCATTTGAATACATCAATCCACCCATTAATGCTTCAATGATTAAATTTCATTCCTTAGCTTCACCCATGATGTCACGTTTCTTCAATAAGAAAATATCTAATGAGCGATTATTTACTATTAATGAAGCAAATATATTCACAGTAAGTATAATTATGTAATTAATTAGACGCATAATAAAAATTATTTTAATCACCACGAAATATCCGAGCCTTTGAAAAATACATTACTTTCCTTAATTTCTTTGTACTTAACGAAAAGTAATTCCATTAATTTTACGTAGACTCCATAATTAAGCTAATTGCGGTATACCAATGACATTTAACTATTATAAAGCATCTCTTTTCGTTGATTCGAGTAGTTAAATAGTTGCATTTAATTGATTTGTAGTACACGTCATTTAAAATTAATTGAAGCTTTAAATGACAAAACGAATTAGAGAGAATTAGTTTCATCTTGAAACTTTATTGGACTACAAGCTTTTAAATGATAAAAAAAAAAACATTAACGTGTTTGTCTTGCTCTTTACGCAAGAACCATCCCAACAAGAAGTGAACAAACTGCAATCAAAAAAAATATGGGACCTGATACAGGGCCGCAGAAAAAATAACTACGTCATACTATGACGTAAATATGCAAATTGTTATTGACGCAAATACTCAAATTATTACAGTATTCTCTAACAATCGCCCCCCCCCTACCATATCTTTTTGGTTATCATAAACAGATACTTTTATATGAACATTTAAAAATATATGAAAATAAATACAAAATACTACTGTTGCAATATGAAATATAACTACAGTTCTATTATACTAACATTGAATTGATTGTTTATATACAAAGTTTTAACTTCAAGACCTTTTATATACCTTTGTACAAAACATAGGAAGTTCCTCTTTCGAGAGTGGTTTTGTAGAAAAGTCAGACTTTTTTTTTACTTTGCACATATTTGAGATCAAAAAATTATCATGCAACAAATTTCTTATAAAATGATACTTAACATCGATATGCTTTGTGCGATTGTTTTCAATTGGCGAATGCGCAAAATTGATTGCGGCTTGATTGTCACAATGAATTACACATTTACTCACAAGGGAAGTCGGTTAGGTGTATGTCATACTTCCAGTCATGATATAAAATAATATATTCGATAGGGCTTTTTATTTACATTACGAATGTATAATCAAATTTCTGTAAAAATAATTAATTAACGAATAATTAACTCCTAAAGTTTGGCGAAAGCGCCAGATCTGGAAAACCTTTTTCCCCCCCTAAATTTTCTCCAAACGATATTTGGTTGAAAGGCGCTAGCACGTTGTTAATTTAAGCTACGTTATAAAATTTGTGCTAAAAGTGCGTTGTTAAAGAATCGTAAATATGATTAATATTGTAAATGTAATTCAATCTACTCTTGATTTAGCAGTGACTAAATATAATACTCAACCTGCAAATATTAATGACGAAGAAATTAAAATGAGTACATCCTTATTAAATATGATCGAAGAACGAATCAATTGCGCTAATATGAAAGAAGAATTGAAACTTGATTTTGAATTTGAATCTCATTCTCTCAACTGTGAATATGAACATGAAGAAAACGAATACAGTGAAAGTAATACAAAGGAATTTTCTTTGTATAAAACGTGTCAAATCACGAAGTTCGACGGTTTACTCAAACCGTCGAACTTCGTGATTTAACACATTTCATACAAACAAACAATAAATTTGCGCAAATTTTTCAACAAATTTAAGCAAACAAAATTAAGATATCCTAAAATTAGACAATCAAATTATATCAAGCGTTTTAAACGAATAATTGCGAATAAAGGCACAAGAAAACAAAAAATCCACATTATTAAAAAGATCTATACCGTAAATTTCAATACGCAAGAGAAAATCATTTGCCAGTTCATGACCTCAGTTTAAAAAGGTGGTCAACATTTAAAGATAAAGAATTAGGTTATTATTCATTTAAAGCATGTCATGATTTCTTAAATACCCTTCAAATCCCGGCAATAACAACATGTCTGTTCCAACTCTTAGACGTATATTTTTTTCTTCAAATAAAACTTTTCATTAAAAACATAGTAAATCGTATTGCAACGGATGAAATAGAGAAGAAGTAGATACTAGAAGCAGAAATGAAATCATTAAATTACATTCATTGATGTATAACCAGTTACAATCTGAAAATTACAAATTAATGTACTATCAGAACGCCTTATTCAAGTGCGGTTATTCAGATTATAATCCAAGAAATTTTCCACCATAATCTGAGGAATCATTTTAATGGGGGCCTCATTGACGCTCTGTGATTACTATTAGCTGCAAAATCTGAGTCACAAAAACAATTGATTTCTACTTTTGCAGTTGACATATCTAGTGAAATGATCAAATACTTCAGTTTTTCTTTTCATTTTTCCTTTTCAGGAAAACAGTAACTTTACGAGAGTAATCACCAGTAATTACTAAGAAATACTTATTCCCACCAAAAGATACTACGGGCAATGGACCGCATATGTCCATATGTAAAAGTTCTAAAGGTTTGCCTGACCTAATACAAGCAATGAGTTTAAATGACATTCTTTTCGATTTGTCTAGCTTGCATGAAATACCTTTTTCCTTGATCGGTTAAACTTTCGCAATCCCTTAACACTTTCTTTATTACTTGTGTGTAATATATTGTCAACATTTATATGATTAAACCTACAGTGTCAAATGCTTAAATCTTCATTAGTTTCCGCTGAAAAGTTACAAATATCACTATTATCTAACCCCTCTTCATTTGGTTTAATATAGTACCATGGCTTACAAAAGTATAAACCATTAGTTCTTTTAGCATAGAACATTTTTTCACCTTTATTACTATAAACCCAAATTTTACCTTTTGCTCCTACAAAATTGGCTCCCACTTGCTCACTTTTTGAACCTGAAATTAAATTTCTCCTTAACTTAGGTGAATACATAACATTTTGTAAAATTATCTTTTTAGATTTACCATTTAGGCGTATATAGAATTCAACGTTACCCGTGCCTTCAACTGGACTGTATAAATTAACTATGGCAAGTGACATAGTAGTATTATGCACTGGTTTATATGATAAAAAACAATTTGATATTGTTACAAAAATGGTTTCATGCTGCCGTGTCTAATACCCAAACCAATGTATTTGTAACATTTATGTGATTTAAATTAACTTCAATATTTGATAAATTATTGTCATTACTTAAGCATCACGGTAACTTAAATTATTCTTTTTTTACATATAATTTCTTACTCTTATCTTTGTTAGGATTCAATTTAACTCTACAATCTGCAATAAGGTGACAAAATTTTTTACACTTGAAACATGTACTTGTTCTAACAGTTTTCTTCATCATCATTTTTACTAGAATCACTTTTTGCAGTTGAAAAATAAATAGAACTTTCAGTCTTATCGAAGTCAATTTTTACCTATTTAACTCTACTTTACTCCGCTATAGGTTCATCTAATATCTTTTGGAACTTAAAGTACTTGTCTGGCCAACGATATATCGTTTGAACGATAGTTTAAAAATTAGAATCCAAGTATCTCATTAATTGAAATCCCTGATACATTTCGTAAAGAGATGGCCGACTTCACGGAGTTTGGATATAGACTTATGTAATTTTGCTGTGTATAACTCAATCTCCTCACCAGAAGTATAACGATGAGAAAAAACTCCGTCCAGTAATTGAATTATTCTCGATCTAGAAACACTTTCGAAATGCTGCCTAAGTATTTGCCACTCAGTTAGACCATCCGTAGTTTCCGACATTAATGGTCTGTATTCTGGATCAATGCTCAGATATAAAGTTGAATAAGCTCTTGTTTTCCTTAAACTATAGTCCTGTAATTCTTTTCGGTTAGCTTCACCATCTATAGGTGGTTTAGTTTCATCAAAAAAAGACCAAATGCCTAGTTCCATGAAGACAACCTTTATATATTCACTCCAAATATTGCAGTTGGACGATTTTAACATGGCTGCATTTAATGAAAACCCTTCCATGATATTAAACGCTGTAAAGATAATGTGAAAATTTTTAGACTGTCCAAATAAGTCTTTCCTATTTAAATAATGTTTAACTCTCACCTTTAGTTAATACCACGATGCATATTTCGTTGTTAAATTTACTTCTTTAAAGGCACAAGCATCAGAATTAATTGACGTTAAAAAATAGGCACTCGTAATACAGCGTCGTATATAAGCGTTTTGCAAACATGTTAAGCATAAGGAGGGCGGGATTAGGATGACGGTGGATAAGTAGGGGTTAATATTATTAACCATAGTTAGCAATCTTAATTTTAGGCAATATATCTTTTTAATGAGGGGGGGAACCCTCCAGGTGGTCCGTGATAAATAAAGGAATGCTTAAAGTGGTCCGTAAGCCATCAAAGTTTGAGAAACACTGCTCTAGATGAAAGTGTTACCACCACCGTGGGACCTCTAAAGTCTTGTTTCATCATTTTCTTATTAGCAATTTTCCAATAATAAGCATGCCCTTAACATCGAAGGATAATTTTTCATTACTCGTGGAGCTGCTAACAAATTACACTATTGTGAACGAAAACGGTTTACTATCATATAATTTCGAAAGTTATATATATATATATCATCATTCATAATCATCATCATTTCAGCCGTTGTCAATCCGCTGCAGGATAAAGGCCTCCTCTGCATCTTTCCAACGAAGTCGATCTTGTGCATTTTGCTGCCACTTGTGCCCAATATATTTAATTATTTCATCCACCCATCTCGTCTTTGGCCTTTTCCTTGGGCGTGTGGTGTCCAGTGGGATCCATTCTAGGATGTTTTTGGTCCATCTGTTTTCAGTTCTTCTAGCAATATGGGCTGCCCACTTCCATTTCAAACTTTTTACCTTCGCAATGATATCACAAACTTTTGTTTGATCTCTTATCCAACTGAAGGTCTTTCGATCTCGTCGCGTGATACCAAGCATCTGCCGTTCCATGTTCCTTTGTACCACTCGTAACTTTTGGATACCTTTGGCAGTCAATGTCCATGTCTCACTACCATAAGTCAGAACAGGTAGGATGCATTGATCGAAAACTTTCCTCTGTAAAGAAATAGGGAGCTTTTTTTTAAAAATTATTTGTAGCCGGTAGAATGCTTGCCAGCTAAGCTTGATACGACGTTCGATCTCTTGATTTATGTCGCCTTTCATCGTAATTTGTTGACCAAGGTAAATATAATTTTCAGCTTGCTGTATTTCTTCTCCCAAAACAAAGATTTTCTTAGTTTGTATAAACTTATTAAACATGATCATGCTTTTCTTCAAGTTGATTTTTAAGCCAGATGTTTCTCCTTTCATTCTGAGATCTTCAATGAGTCTTTGGAGCTCTTCTGGATCTTTTGCGAAAACACGATGTCGTCGGAGAATCTTAGATGGTTTAAATACGCTCCGTTGATTTTTAAGCCCTTTTGATCCCAGTGTAATTTACGAAAAACGTCCTCAAGGCAAGCTGAAAAGAGTATGGGCGAGATTGTATCTCCCTGTCGTATACCTTTCTCAAGGTTAATTTCAGCTTTGTGTCTGTTTATAGATATGGTCGCTTTTGCTTTATAATATATGGACTGGAGTAAGCTAACATAAGCTGGGTTCACACCTTGGTTACCTAGTGCATTTAAAATATATGGTTTGAAAATTGAGTCAAAAGTTTTTCGTAGTCGATGAAGGCAATGCATAGTGGTAAAGTGTATTCATTGTGTCTTTCTATTATTCTCTGAAGAACCTGAATGTGGTCAATCGTACTATAGCCACTTTTAAACTCTACTTGTTCTAGAGGTTTGGCATAGTTTAATGTTCTATAAATTCTATTTGCAGTGATTTTGCTAAAAAACTGTGTACATAACAGGAAGAAGGCTAATTGGTCGATAGTTTTTAAGATCATCTTGAGCTCCTTTCTTATGCAAAAGAATAACATCGCCATTTTTCCATGCATTAGGAATTTTTTGTTCCTTAAGACATTTTGAGAAGAGATTTGCCAATATTTTGTGAAGCGTTTTACACCCAGCTTTTAACATTTCAGCAGAAATGCCATCTTTTCCTGTGGATTTCCCATTTTTCATTGATCGTATGGCATCTGTTACCTCTGATACTAAAACATCCGGCATTTCTTCTGTAACTACAATTGTTGGCAGATTTTGCTGATCGTTACTTTTATAGAGGTCTGTGTAGAATTCTTTTACCCTCTTAAGCATTTCCTGGCGTGTTCTGCATACTGAGCCGTCATTACATTTTAAGGCAAGTATTTGCTTTTTTCCATTTATTAGCCTGCGTTTTGAATTTTTTTATGCCTTTATTTTCTTCAATTGTCTTTTGTACCAACTTTGTATTGAATTTACGAGTTTCTTCCCAGATACGTTTCCTTATCGTCTTGCAAATTTCCACATATTCCACTTCGTTAGCAATTATTCCTGTGTTCTTCCAAGACCTTCGTTTTTCCATTAGATTTAAAGTTTCTTTGGAGATTTTGCTTTCTTTAGGTTCCGTTGTTAGTGGTACTAGAGCCTCGGCTGTTACAATTAAGTTGCTGATGATTTTTTAAGTTTGTTCTGTTATATCGGTGTCTTCCAAATTTTGTAATAATGCAAAGAGATTTGACATAGCGAGTTCAAATTCTTTGCTTCTTTTAAGCAATTCCTCATTGTTGGCTTTCACTTTTTTGGAGAGGTTTATCATTTTACTGCGTTCTTTGCGGTAGTCTAACTTAACTTTAACTCTCACCAGTCTGTGGTCACTTCCCACGTCAAAACGATTGAGGACCGTACAGTCACTGAATATATTCTTGTGGTTGGATAGAAAATGATCAATCTCACTTTTGTTTCCTGACGGACTTTCCCATGTCCATTTCCTATTGGCTTTCTTTTTATAAAACGAATTCAAAATATAGAGGCCTTGTCTCTCTGCAAAATTAACCAGCAAGTCTCCTCTTGCATCTCTATGACCGCTGCCATGTGGGCCTGTTGCACATTCACCAAATTGTATTTTTCCAATT
>QLNU02014802.1:94080893-94095671 GCA_006491805.2 Dysdera silvatica
AAATAGAAACCCTATAAGATACTAAAAGTAACTTTAAATTGTACCACTGCTCCTCATAATTTGCCCGTTTGCTTTAATTTTCACTTTAATTAGTCATTCTTTATAACAACACGCACATGGAGCTTCATTCGACGAAAACAAGGCTTTCTTCTCGTATATTTTTTTACAAAGAAAGTATAACTATTGTACAAAAAGTGGAGTCGTTTGATTTTAAAATATCAGTTCAAACATGTGTTTCAAAAGAGAATATAATCTTTAAATTTTCGCAAAAATCTATTTTTTTTTATTATTTTACTTTTATCTTTGAACCCTTAAAATTACAGAGCAAAAAAGCGCACAAAAAATACCTATTAGTTCTCTCACAGCAATTAATCTTGAAAATGTTGTTTTACTGATTTAAGCGGACTTAGTGGTTTTAAAACTTCCAAAAAAACAACTTTTTGCTTTTTTATTTAAAAGTATGGATATTTCTGAATATTTTAAAACCAACAGCTAGGTGCTAGCGTAATTAGAAGTCCAGATATGGGCAAAACAGCAAACGCTGTTTGAATATTTTTAGGATTTAAAGGGACCCAGTTGAGATGCCTTGTGTTCAAAATCCAACGTGTATACACCTCTTTCTAATTTTGTGTAATAATGATTGATTTTTTTTTGTCATAATGATTAGATAGGGATCAGACATCAATACACACACAACAGCGGAAGGGAAGTAGACAACTTTCATCTCCTTTCGCTGTTACATTTTGTAAACAAACATTCATAATATAATAAAAGCAA
The DNA here is from genome assembly GCA_006491805.2 of Dysdera silvatica. Classification (NCBI taxonomy): domain Eukaryota; kingdom Metazoa; phylum Arthropoda; class Arachnida; order Araneae; family Dysderidae; genus Dysdera; species Dysdera silvatica. The sequence goes on from QLNU02014802.1 coordinate 94,081,671, forward strand.
TCAGACAACTTTGAGCGGTTTGTTAGATTATTGGTACATGAGCCGGCTTTCGGCTGCGCTAAAGGGCAGCCTTCATCAGATGTATATGGAGCGAATCGAACATACAGCAGATAATATAATTAAGGAATACAAATGGGGAAAAATAATGTAAAATTTTTACATAACAACTCTTTTAAAAAAATACGAGGTGTAAACAATTTATAAACATGAACATTTTTTTCATTTTTGTGCAAAGCCGAATAAGCATTATAATAACATATTTTCAGTGTATTAGATGTTTTCTTTTAGAAATTTTATTAGTACAACTAATCCCCCGTCTTTTATGTTTTATATTGCTTAAGTATCTGGTTAAAAAATTCAAAAAAATATTAAGCTACATATTATAGTTTTTAAACTATAGGCAAATGAAAAAAAAATGTGTCAAGTTGTAGAAATTTTAGAACTTTAAAGGTTCTATCCCCCTTTAAACGTAGAAGGAAACTATATTTAAAAATTCAAATTGAATAGCCAAAGGCTGTTGAAAGGATGTTCCATTTACAATATGAACGCTATAAACTAGCTGGGATGAGTAAGCGATTATTTTTTAATGATGAAATATCCTACAGCTTGGTCTTAAAAAATAGAAGTCCTAAAGGCCTAATTTTGGTGCATTATGCCATTCACGAATAATTAATGGTAATAGTTCTCGATCACGCTAGGACATGATGTAATTACTAGTGTTTTTTTAAGTTAACTTATTGCGGAATAAAGTCCAGTTGGCGGCGTTCCACTTGCATAACGACCATACAACAATGCTCCAGTGGCCAAAGTGGCATGGCGGCATCCACTTCTTGTTGCTTGCCTCCATTGCTCATTTCATTAGGCGAAGCTAACGAGCTATTTCGTATAATTAATTTAAGTTGTCCGCAATGATTCATGGCTCCATCAGGGTCCTAATTATGCGTTGTAACTGCCAGAATTGCCAGTTTTGTTTACCCCACTTCATATTTTATGTTCCAGAACAACCTATAGTGCTTTTACACAAATAACTAAGTTGTGCAAATTCAAAAGCCTTGCTTCATTTAAATATTAACGTGTTCAATAGCCCCCCCCCTGGTCTGGAAGGGTACTCTCTTAAGACAACACATATTACACTCTCTTTAAAGAATTGCATCCCCAAAGAAACAACTGTCAACAAGGTGCAGAAAATCTCTGAATAATGGACATATCGGGACTTAATAATATGTCCACTTTTTAGGAGGGTAATAAGCCAGCATGCCTTGAATTGGAAAAATATTCGCTAATTGTAGATGCCCTCTATTCGGGAATGTTACAGAATAGAGAATGCATGGAAACCTTGAATCGAAAAAGTACTCGTTAAATAAAGGTGACCGCTATTCGAAAGTGTCCGTTATGAAGGTTTCACTGTATTTGCATTCCACCATCTCATTGAAAGTCTATTGCTTGATGGGGAATGGTCAAATATTAAAGACGGTATCATGCATAATAATGAATTTAAATTGCTTTTGCCGGAGGTTAAAAGACAAATCCTGCATTTCTTCTGTTTTAAGCTGCCGTAAACACACAATTTCAAGGTGCATTTTTCTGTCTTGTTTAAGAACGTCTCTATTCTACTTGACGATTTGGATTTTGCAATTGGGCTGATTATTTCAACCATCTGTCGCGCGTTTTTCATTGACTTTATATGTGCTACCATTATCATTGTAAAGTTTTAGTCCCTCAGTCTAGACCTCTTTTTAATTTTCAAGAAAAATATATGTGTTGATATCTCAAACGAAGCATATATGTGTGCATCATCACGTTGTTGGAGCCATATAAACTAAGTATAATACAAATGCAATCAGATTAAAAGATATAAAAACGCTGATTAATTATAATTATCTCTTTTAATTTATTCAAAACTTTCTATTGAAACCATAAAAAAGTATCTAAAGGGGTATCTGATCTTCTGAAAAATATTATTTATGCATTATTCCCATCAGAGCGCATATGGGGGAAGGGAGGGGTCTCGAGCCACGACCTTCGTGAAACTCCAGGCCAGAGATAGCCTGTTAGTGACGTCACAGCCAGAGGCTATCACCTTTTTCAGTGGAATATAGCTTTTGACATAATTAAATTAATTTTGTGAGCTTTTCGATGGCTATTTTTATAATTGCAACACATTTAATATTTATTTAGCACTGAAATGCATTTTTATTCATTATTGTCTATAAAAAAATACAAATTTTAAAAACGCCTCAGAAAAAAATGAATACGTTTTAACTAGATTCAGAAATTGTTTGTAGTCAACATACTTTTCTAGTATTTATATTATGACTTAATTAATTAATTAATTAATATTTTAAAAAACTATCAATACGTATAAAATTATCAAACATTACTAGATATTTTCGATGAATAATATAATACACAATAGGCACAGTTTTTGAAACGAAAATTTATTCGTTTTTCGAAAGCCTGGAGCTTTCGAAAATACTAATTATCATGCATGTTCTACCTAGAACGTTGAAATAAGACACGTATACATGATTTACAAAATGCTGCTCCTTTTATTTGTCGTCATAACAAAAATATTACCAAAATCATAAATTCAAATATAATGAATATTAAATCAGCATATAAATAATAATAGATTTTAAAAGCGCTTTTAGTTCACGTCACCTTTTTCTTAATATTTACATTATGTTTAAAAAATGAGCAAAAGTATTAAATTTTCCAATCAGTAGATAAGTTATAAAATACATACCTTTCTTGGAAGGTTTCAGACATATAAACATGATATTACGAAATTTCCTTTTTTCATCTATATAACAAAAATATTACCAAAACAGAAGTTTCAAATATTTTTATAACAAATTACCATGTTTCATATTATAAACATGACAACCAGAAAACTACTAAATTTCTATTGTATATCTATGTTAAACATTCCAGTGATTCAAATTATACATTCACTGGTATAAACATTTTGTAAACATGTAACGTTTACAGTAGAATTTCCATTATAGTAATCAGAATTTCGCTTAACTGAAATGGCTAGCTATATTAATTTTTATTATTTTTTGGAGCACTCATTCAATGTTTTCAATAAAATATCCCATATTTATTTTTTAGTGTACTCTGGCCTTAATAATTAAAAATATATATACTTCCTTGTTTTGAAAAACAACAACATTAAACCACAAAAGATTACCTATCGATTAATTGGTAGAAGTGTCTAGTCGCTAAGGACGACCAGATCATTGAGACCCATAGCATATATATATAAAGACATTAGACACTTTCCCAAGCAATTAACATCTCAACAGATACAAATACTTTAAGAAGGTTTCACCATCATATTGAAGTGTAGTGAAATATGCATTGAAGAGTGTTTTGGGATAATGAAGCTGAAATCTTACATTACAAATTGAATTTGATTATTGATTCCAATATACTCTATTAGTCATATATATTACCTACATTTACATACACTAAAATTTATTTTGTTCATATACAAATTTGCATAAATCTATTTTATTTACATACATTATAATTTATGCTTCACATTCTCAAAAATTTGTTATGCCTGTTTTATAGCATAATTTCACAGTGTATAAACAAAAAATTAATTTCTAATGATTAAACCCAATTCTGATACTTTTTGGCATAGGGGGAAAACTTCCTATGGCAGCAAGATGGTGGAAGGAATCATACTTCCAAAGGTATAAAATGTTATTTTGCAGAAAACAAAATAAAACTTGTAATCATGCCAATTCTCCAGATCTGAACATTATGGAAGAATGTTAGCAATGTCCTGTTAGAAAAGGGTATGAAATGGAAGGAAACTTGCTTAGTAGTCTTCAAAGTAGTCTATAAAAAATAATGCAATGTTTGGTTAAGAAAAATGGTTTAACAAATCATTGCATAAGTAACTGAAGAAACATGTAAAGTGATATTATGTACATAAAGAAAACGTATTTCTTTTTTACTACATTTTCACATCTAAGCTTTTAAAATAAATAATATAAACGTTTTTTCTTTGGCGTATAATTTGATTACATAGAAATCTCTGCAGTCCTTATGCGAACCACTGTATTACACGAAAAGCATGGTGACCGTTGGAGGAAGAAACGTGTTTTCTTCAAACAGGAAATACGCTGTTTTTAGTGAATATTAATACAATATAGAGTAAAAATAAGTAAGACTTACCTTTCTTACGTTTCACAGCACAGTTGTGGCATGAATTGATGTATCCAATGATTATTTTTTGCTTCAAAAACTTATCACGACAAACGCACCACCACTTGCAAAACAAGGCGTCTGTTTCGACTACTGAGCCTATGGCTTTGACGTCACGCCACGTGATAAACAACATGGCGCTGGCCTCCAGTTTCCCGACGGCCATGCTTGAGCCCCGCCGGCCGTTTAAAAATTTTATTTGCCCGAACCTGCTATGCATTTACTTTCAAAAGTTTTACAGTCACATTTTAAAATAAGGTACTTTTTAGCTCATTACTAATTGTCAAGCAGTATCAATTATTTTTGTAGCGTTTTGGTATCTTGTACATTCACTAAAATTCTTGACAGCTATGAGAAGGAGGTAATCATTTTGCTTACCCCTCTAGAAACACTCGTTCATTTTTCTTAGCACCCCCTCCCACTTAGAAGCAATCGTATGGGCGCTCATGATTAATCTCGGAAAAATTTAAAACTTTTGTTAAACGAAACTGAAATACAGTCAAAACTGCTTATATGCAACTTATATATATACAAAAAATATCGAGCCTCAAATTTTCTTGTATCTTTTTAATGTTATCTAAACCCGCTTAATTGCGATTTTATACATACAAAAATTGCATGTATGCAAGTATTTTTGAAGCAAAACGAATGTTTTATTATAGAATTTAAACCGTATATATGCAAACAAACTTTATGAACAAGTTTTCATCCACAGTACATGTATAGTTGGCAACCCTATTTTTTAGGATTGGCTTTTCCCATCCGAAATAGCTGTCAACTCTTGTCAAAATGTCACTCACTAGCTCATTTATGGCTTTGTTTAAGCCTCCCTGCCGCTTTCTAATTTTAATAATGAATAAATAGATTTTATTTCTCACAGGAGACGCATTGCGCACGATCTGTGAAAACATGCTTATGCATTACATTAGACGAGTTTCATGTACAATAAATCGCATATACCAACGTACATAACGTATCTGTCTCCGAAATCACTATCAAATTTTGTATTTGTAACTGGCGCAATTAATTACGCGTCTCGTGCTTTATTGGTCTACAAAATACTTAGTCTATTTGCAAGTTTTTTGCTTTCTTCTTTTGCACTTTTCAGTTTATATTCATTGTGAACTTAGCAGATGAAAAGAAACCGACATATCTGCTTAAATATTGATCAAAAGTTGGCGATTTTAAATTCTTTGAAATCAAACAATAAGACAAAGATAGAAATACCAAAAGATTATGGTTATAATTTGTCCACTGTTTTCCACAAATACAGTATATGAGTTTATGTAAGCAATAGTAAGTAAGTAAGTAAGTAATACTTTATTCCTTGTTATTATGTACATCAGGAGACCATACAAACGATTTGCTTGGGAAATGGAAAGAGAGCAGTAGCGATGCTAGTAATGGGGCTCTCTTTCCGGAAGACAAAGCAAGGGATTTCTCGTATTCAACAAGAAACAAAAAAGATATCGATTCACACGTACAGATCCTCGAAGTTATAAAGCAATTTACATTCGCTGGTGTATAACATTTACAAAGTTTATGAGCAGAGTCTTGACTCGAAGATGTTACAAATGAAGATTGAAGTCCAAAGGTGGAATCTTTGTGGGCTGCAGAATAAGAATGTTTTTCCTTGTAGCTTGGACTGAGAGAAGTAGGAGAAACAAAAATAGTAGAAAAATGTAAATGAATTTTGAGTTGACCGTTGCGGGTTCAGTTTTAAAGGACATTTAAAGGGAAAGGCAGACAAAAGAAAAATGGAAAAGGAAGAGCAGGGAGAGCAGAGGAGGGGGAAGAACTGAAAACTAAAAGGAAAGAGTGGGAAGGCAGAAGTAGCAGGCAGAGCATACTTGATTTAAGTACTAATCAAAGATTTTGGCTTTAAGGGTGAGAAAAGAGAGATTTAAATTCTTGAGGAATTGAATTCCAGATTTTAGAACCCGTAACGGAGACACTGTGTGTTTTATAGTTTGTGCGAGTCCGCGGTATTCTGATATCGTCCTGGTGACGTGTATTGTAATCATGTGTCGTCTGTGAGATGGAGAAAGGTAAAACTAGGTCACCTTTAGTGACTTTGTACACAAGGAGTGCAAGTTCATATTTTACTAAGAGAGTGAAAGGAAGAATGCGCCATAATTTAAAAAATTGGCCAGCGTGTTCATGGAAGCCTGCAAAGTTAACTATTCGCATAAGCTTTTTTTTTTGCGTTCCTATCAATTGCCTAAGGGAAGTAAAATATGTGATTCCCCAGACCTCAAGACAGTAGGTAAGTTTTGAATAAAATAAAGAATAGTAAAGAATCATTAGGATATATTGAGGAACGACATGTCTGAATCTCAAAAATATTCCCAGGAGACTGCTAAGAGAATTGGTGAGATCGTTAATGTGTTCTTTCCAGGTTAAATTTGAATCGAAAATTACTCCAAGAAGTTTGGCTGATTTCGTTTCCTGAAGGATGGAGTTGCGGAAAGTAATAGGAGAACTGTTAGGTAATATTTTTTGCCGGGAATGGAAGATAACGTAGTTAGATTTTGCAATGTTTAGCTCTAGTTTGTTAACGTAAAGCCAACGTGAAATGTTATCTAAATCTTGGTTGACTTTTTGCACTGTTTCTTCGATATTTTTTCCCGATACCAGAAGTGTCGCGTCGTCAGCATAAAGAAACAGCTGACTATTCAGGACAGCTTGGGGCAAATCGTTGATGTAAAGAAGGAAGAATAGCGGAGCTAAACAGCTTCCTTGAGATACACCAACGCAAATAGTTTTGCGAGTTGAGGGAGTTTTACCTATGAAAACTTGCTGTTGCCTATCAGAAAGGTAGCTGTTCAGTAATTTTAGAGGTGTACCCCGAATACCATACCGTTCTAATTTCGTCAGTAAAATGTCATGCTTAACATTTTCAAACGCTCTTTGGAGATCTCTTTGCATTCCTATTACAAAATTGCTTTTGTCTATTTCGTCAGAAATCATCTCTTTGATATTAAGGAGGGCGGTAGTTGTTGACCTATGTTTTCGAAAGCCGAATTGATGTTTGTAAAGTAAGTTTTTACTTTCGAAATATGATTCAAGTCTACTGTGTAAAGCCTTTTCAAAAATTTTGCTAATAACTGGAAGGATAGAAATAGGATGATAATTCTGAATGTCAGATGGGTCGCCTTTTTTAAATATAGGAATAATTTTAGCCATCTTAAGCTTCGAGGGGAAAATACCCTTATTGAAGCTGATATTGATTAAATGCGCAATAGCATTTGCAAAGAAATCTGGGTTGGCTTTAACAATATGCGGCGGGATATTATCGAGACCTGTGGACTTGGAACTAAGAGCATTAATAGAACGCTTGACCTCGTTTCTGCTCAATGGTTTAAGGAAGAAAGAAGACCCGGCGGCGGGGAAGGGTTCAAAAACATCTGAGCGGTGCGGGGGAGTGGAACTACTGTTGGGAGGGGGGGATCGTTTGCAAAAAGTTCGTTGAAGCCGTTGGCTATTGTATTAGTTGTGTGGAGCTCAGTGCCAAAGGCATTGATTTTGGTGGGGAGGAGATTATTTGATTTTTTGCGGTTTAGGGCCTCGTAAATTGTTTTCCACGTAGATTTGTTGTCTCCGAGTGAGATTTTAAACTTCGCATCAAAGTAGTTCCTTTTGGCTACTCTCAGGATTGTAGTTAACAAATTTCGATAAGAAACATATTTTGATTTTAAAAGGGGGTCAAAAGGACTGTTCCTGTATTTAGCATGAAGCCGATCCCTATTGATGATGGATTTCAGGATACCTCCTGTGATCCAAGGCTTTCTTGGAGTGCGTTTATAAGACTTATTAGTTAAATATTCGGAATTTTTTAAAGCCCCAGTTACCCCTTTTGTAAGAATATTGTAAGCCTCGTTGGGATCGAAACTGTTGTACATCGCGTCAAGCCAGTTTGCATTGTTGAGTAGTGAGGAAACTTTTTCTAGGTTGTAGGAAATTCTCGGGGTTTTACGATCAATAGTGCATCTTGGTAGTAAATTCGATATTTTAATAAATACCGGAAAATGATCTGAGATTCCCGTTTGAATTATGCCTGCCTGAAATGGATAGTCGGTGATGTTGGAATAAATATGATCTAGGAGGGTTTTTGACACGTCTGTAACTCTGGTAGCTTTATTAATGAAGGGAATGCAGCCGTGGGAAGCAAGGATGTTAGATAAAGAACGGTTAATAGGGGTGTTCTCGAGCGAATTTATATTAAAATCATCGCATGCATTACTGCTTGTTATTTTTATTAATAGAGTAATAGTACTGTGCATTATAAATATTGAAAAAATAATGTGTATGATTTATAAAATTAGAAATAAGAATATCTAATTTAATAATAAAATTCAATAAAAATTTAATGAGCAAATTATTTCCACGCTATAGTTCAGAGAATACCGCTTTTATGTAAAACCCGCTTATATGCAAAGGATTTTGTTGCCGTGTACATTTGCATATATTCTGTATCGACCATGGATAACTTTAATATGAACCACTATATTTCCTATACATATATGTTTGTTTGTTTAGTAAAATATGCGTGTTATTACCTGGAATAATATTCATAACTAAATACTCAATTTCTAGTTCCGTGTAATCATGAAACTATGACATCAGTTTCGATTATTAATATCTTCATGCGTCGTTATGTCATGAGATCGTCAAATATATGTCATTTCCGATGTAACCTAACGTTTATCTATTCTGGTTTGTTCTTTTCCCTAAAATGGCAGAAATATTCCGATATTTTTTATGTCATATCATTAGTCAAGCACATATACAATCCTAATGTAGTTATAATGTCATATTGATAGGCTAAAGAAAAAAAATGACGTTAGAACCGCAGTGCTCTTTTTTTTATAAAAGAAACGATATTTCAGTTGACCTGTAGCTAATAACCAGAATTTTCTAAAGACATGTTTGCTTCCTTGAGAAATAAAAAGTAAGATTTAAATAAAAACAATATGTTCTCTTAGTATTTGAGCGTCAACTTAACATAGAACTCCATAAATTCCAATTTTAATAATAATTTTGTGGAAGATAGTTTTGATATTTTGTTCAACATATAGAGATACATTTCAAATGCTTTCACTCTCTCTCTCTCTCTCCTATTTTTTGTTCCTCATAAACTTTGTATTCTTTCATGGAATAGACATCAACGGATAGTCCGATTATCTGCTCTCTGTGCTTTTTATATTTAAAATTATAAAAATTTGTCAATTTAAAAACGGAAAGTTATCCTTACTTTAACTATATTGGTCGATTAGGATAATAGCTGATGCAATGTGCATTATTAAAACCTTCAAGCATCGATAAAAATGCAATTACGTTGTTAAATTGACGTGAATTTTCAAGTACGGATTGCACAACTCACAAAAGAGTACACCCCCTGGCGTATGTAAGGGTGTTGTTGGGGATTGTCACCTCCATTACAATGAAGTGTTTTATGTTTAACATTTAAATATATGAAGTTGTATTTTTAACCCCCCCACCCATTGAGCATATAACCCCCCCTTGTAAACTTTCTGCTCACGCCTATGAGTACACTTAACCGAAATCGTCACTGAAGGCCATTCGCGTATACGTGTATTTATGTATGTCCATACTTTTAATAGTATAGGAGCATTAAACTGCTGAATATCCCACCCGGCACTTTCCAACGTAACATCAGTTACATGAGATTATTGACCAAGCCCCTCTCATAAAAGTGGGTCTTGGAAGAAAAATATTATTTCGCAGGCTTTTATCGCTACTAAATGATAAAAAACTTTCAAAACGAAATATTTCTTTATGTTTAAATAGCCAGATATCGAGTAACTTTGACCATATTCAAGGCGACCTACACTTTTTATGACTGAGCAAAAAATTGAAAGATTCTCTTCTAAAACTCTCTTAGAAACTTGTGTTAAAGAGTTTGGGAAATATTTTATCTGAAACTCACTTTTTTGAAACAGTTCATTCCTACACATATTTTGTTCGCTCACGTTTATAAGTTTGGAATCATTTATATCAAGATTTCGATTGAATGGATATTCGTGAGGCTGTTGCATTCACGCAGTATCATCGTTCTTGTTAGCTCGGATAATTTGCCGCGTTCGCAAAACGTCGAAAATAATCGGTTAATTCTCTTGTTGATTGGAGCTTCTTTCCGAATTGTCATTGATCAAACACATTTCCTGATAATTAGTTCAATAAATCATCAGTTATAATGAGTTCGTGGTTAATAGTACTTATCTCCTTACAATGATCATTAACAGAACCTCATTAACAGAAAAACCTCATGTAATTTTTATGGCGCTCCAATTATTACCGACATCATTTTATTAAGTCTTTTGCTTAATTTTTACCAATTAGCCATGAAATTTTGTGTGCTACATTTTGAACAGAGTAGGTTTTTTTGACTGAATAAATTTAAACAGAAACGTATTAAAAATGTTTATTGGAGCCCATCAAAGTGTGTACAAAGAGGGGTGTGTGGCTGATTGCTTCCAAAGCAAAACATTTTATTCTTTCATAAAAATCAGTCTAAAATAATGTAAACGTTATAGACAAATATGTGGGTGTCCGAATCCAACCAATCTCCTCATCGCCTACCTACAGACACCCCTGAAATTTTGTGCTTTGTTTTGTCCATCAATATAGTTAAAAGTATGTATGTATATATGTGTGTGTGTGTGCATCAGTAAACACTGAAACGAGATTTGCTTACTTGCACTTTGTTATTTAAGATTTCTGCGTAAACCATCAGTGTCAGATGTGGCAACTTAACGCGACCGTTGAACTATAATCTTACTTATACTACCTTAACTATCCTCATTCATGCTACTTTAATATTTGCTTATATATGCATGTATGTATGCAGGCTTATATCCAGGCTGAAGGGGCAACTGGGGAAAAGCAAAGGATATTTGGGGCCCAAGGCGCTCATGCGTACAAAAGGAGTGACAGGAGTAATACAGAATTTAGACATTATGTCACTATAAACCCAAATGAATTTGATGTTCCTTTAATGACTTTTTTCAGTTTGTTGAAACTACAAATACCGTAATACAAGCATATCATCATCATCATATTCAACCATTATCTATCCACTGCTGGATGAAGGTCTCTCCAAATGCTTTCCACACAAGTCTATCCTGGGCCATTCGTTTCCACGTCACCCCAACCTGTTTTCTTATTTCATCCACCCATCTAGTTTGAGGACGTTTTCTAGGTCTTCGGTGGTCTCTTGGAATCCAGTTCAGAATTTCTGTTGTCCATCGTTGATCAGTTCTTCTTGCAATATGCCCAGCCCATCGCCATTTCAGTCTTTTTACTTTAAATTTCTTTAAAGTTTTTTCGCGATGTTCATTCATTGAGTTCTTTCATAATGTTTTCACTTGCAGATTTGAATTTACAATAAAATTCCCTACCAGAATCACAGCCACTTCTCAAACTCTGATTGATTACCGTATAAAGAATACCCATTTCAACTTTCTGGAATGCTTTCACCTTAGTGATCATCTTCCAATCTTTCTTACCATTATGCCCAAAATCTGCACTATTCAAAGGTTAAAAATGAATTCTTTATTAGGGATCTTTCTGATACTAACTCACCTTCTTCAAAAATGAACTTTCACTTGTTGACTGGTCACCAGTTCTTACATCGAACAACGCCCAAGACGATTGTAATCTTTTCTTCCGAATGCTCAATGATTTATGCAAGACATTCTTTTATATATAAAAAATAAATAGATCTAATCTAATCTGGATCACCAATCAACTTCTGAGAGAGAGATAAGAATTAAAAACAAACTGTTTTCAAAATTCTTTAAAAGCAAGTCTTTAGATCATCTTTCCGCATTTCGTACATATCAAAATAAATTAAATTTAAATTGGCCAAACGTTTGTACTTCAATAAATTTTTCATCAACTCGGATAAAAAAAGATCTGGTCAAAGCTCAACGAACTTTTATTTAAAACTAAAACCACCAACAATCAAATTTTAAATCTTCATAACAGGACACAAACTATTACTAATCAGAAACAAATACCCACAGAATTTAATAATTATTTTATTGACTTTCCCTTCAATTTAATTAAGAATCAGAGTGATGTGTCACTTATAAAGAGAGATTTCTTTAATTACCATGTAAAAGGCTCATTATTTCTATCAGCAATCACAATCCATGAACTGTCGGTGATACTCAAAGAAACTAATCCCAAAAAAGGCCCAGGTCATGATCAGATTGGCCCCATTGTTGTAAAATACATTTTAGATATCATCGAACTTCCTGTCCTTCATATTTATAATCTTATTTTCTGTACAGGAATCCTACCGCGTGATTTTAAAATTGCTGACGTTATTCCCATATATAAAAAGGGTTCTAGAACTGACATTCCCAACCATAGGCCAATTTCAGTACTGACAATTTTTACAAAATTTTTTGAGAAATTGCTCTTTAATAGACCATGATTACTTCTCATCCCTTAAAATAATTCATCAAAATCAGTTTGGATTCATTAAAGGCAAATCCACTGAGCAGGGTCTCCTTTCGGCCGCCATTTTTATTTATCCAGCTATAGACTCTAAACAATCTGCGGTTGGCGTATTCTTCGATCCGTCAAGAGCTTTCAATACTATTAATCACAACAGACTTTTTCAAACTTAAATTGGCTGGTATCCGTGGACTTCCCAACACCTTTCTTAAAAACTGCTTGACAAACAGAGAATAATATTTGCACATATGTGGCTGCCGCTCTGCATTACGTCATACACTGTATGATCAACAGGGATCGATATTGGGCCTCTACTATTCAACTTCTATATCAATGATATCTTCTATCTACCAACTCCTCACCACCCTAATTGTTTTTCTGACGTTATAGTATCTTCTTTAAAAATACCGAAATCAACATGTTAATCTCTTTGGATAATAACAATATCAAGAATTTTACTAACTTCTTTGAAGGTAACTGTCTAATACTCAATACCTCAAAGACTAAACGCCTTCTTTTTACCAACAAAAAAATATAAACCCTAAACATTTTAATCTCAGTATAAATAATATAATGCTTTCAATTTCACAAAATATAAACTTTCTTTGTGTAACTCTTCAATCCAACCTTAAATAGGATATTCACGTTAACAATATCTGTAAAATAATTAGTAGAAATATTGGATTGATTTCAAACGTTGGCTACTATTTATCCGACTCAATTCTTCTTGAATTTTACTACTCTATGATTTTTTCTTTCCATTACTATTGCCTTCTGATATGGGTAAACACTTCCAAGTCTAATGTCATCAGACTTAACAGACTGCAGAAAAGATTCCTCCGCCTCCTAAATTATCAATCTCATACTTCTAGAACTATTGAACTAGCTTACGATCATCACATATTATTAATCGAAAAATTATTTACGTACAAACCTTCCATCTTCATGTTTAACACTACACAAAATGGCACTCATTCTGATCTCATTTCACTGCGCTTTCCTGATCATAACCACTTTACGTGAAATCTTAAGGATTTGATACCAGAACATTCACTAACGAAACTTGGACTCTCTCGCATGTGTTGCTTTGGCCTTAGTGTGTGAAATCTTCTTCCTAACTTACCTAAATCTATTTATTCTTTTGCTCAATATAAAACACTCATCCGCAGACATCTATTGGATAGAGAAATATAATATCACTACATCTTTCTCTATTTATACCTTCCATACTTTTGCTAAACAACCAAGTCTTTTATCTTATTGTATTTAGTTTATTTATTGTATGTTTAGTTT
>QLNU02014802.1:94095771-94112509 GCA_006491805.2 Dysdera silvatica
GATCGTTACCTTAGATTGCGCCAAAAATCGCCAACGGCGATGGGTACAAAACATGCAAGTAAAATTATAAATAATGTGTAATAATTATAAATATATTATAATTATATAATTTTAATTCTTTTTTTCACTTACAGGGCATATGTTGGAATTTTAGTTTGCGGTTGTTTTCAGGGTCCTATTTCGGTAACTAATTTGTTCGGGAGGGGACATTTTAAATCCTTTTTTATTTTCTATTTAGAAAGGTCAAAGAATATTATTGATTTTTAATAGTCTTTGGGATAAGATAAACTTAGGATAAAATAAAAAATAAAAATATTTTTTTTACATAAATTCGTTATAAAGTAATAATAAACTTGTGGAGGGGAGTGGAAAATTTAACTTTTTACTAGTTCCTAATTCAGCTATGAAACTCTGCTCTATTAGAATATTCAGATTATTCAAAAGTTTTTTATTATGCCTACAAAATAATTCAAAGTATTACAATTTACACCATTAAATGTTAGATTTTAACAAAAGGGCTTATTTGTGTACAGGGACATGTCAACGTTTCGGAAAGTGGAGGTAGGGGGGGGGGGCGAGAGACCGTTTACGGCCACAAACTAGTAGTGTCATCTGTTGCCACAACTCCTCAATAGTTATTATAAAATGTTAATTAGATAAATTAATTGTTAATTAGATGTTAATTAGTTAATTAAATAGTTAAAATAAACTGAATTACAAAACAACAACCACTTGAACGATTTCAATTTTACTGATTTCGCAGAGCACCAAGCTTTAAAATCAATGGTTTCACAAAGACTGAAAAAAAATATACAGGTAAAGAGACGCTAATTTTTTTAACAATAGACATGCCAGGAGTTTATGTAAAATAGTATTATTGACGGTATGGTGCCAACATCTATTAACAGGAACTGAAATTAGAATCTAAATTTGTTTCATCTGTGCTACATTAGTGGAAATGTTAATTGTTATTTTTGAAGTTAAAATTTTAGTTAATATCGGGTTGAGGTGAGGGAAAACAGCCGTTCCCTCCTTCTAGATTGGGGAAAAACCTGCCCCCCCACTGTTGGTACAGGCTTGTTTGCATATTGGCTACATATTCTGAAAATTTATAAAGAAATCTTTTGTCATCAAATGTGGACTCAGGCACGTTTTGATTGGCCTGTGGCTGACAGATCAAACTCCTGTTTTCTTTTTCAGGAAATAACAAACACTAATAAGAATATGTGAATTTCATCCATGTATTCTTATTATTCAATAATAAAAATATTGGAATGAAAAATAATTAACGAAATACTTGATTTAAAAAAAATATTGGAAATAAAAATCATAAGATGCTGAAATTTCATGAAAAAATATGGAATTGGAAATTTAACAATTGGAATTGAAGATTTTAAAAATTTTATTTGTAGTTTTAGTATCTAAAATTGTTAAAATTTTTGACAATTTGATTTCTTTTCAAGCTTTTATTGTTAAAGGGAATTAGAGCTACTGGTATACACCATTATTTTCGTTATATCATATTTAATAGTCACAAAGGAACATAGTTGAAAGCGTCCGTGTTGCACGAACGGCTACGTACAGTTCGAACAGCGATTAACGTAAACAAACTGGTGAGTTGCCAGTTATGGCTGAACAAATTATTACAAAAGAGATGATGCCAGATCTCAGGCTGTTGATTATCGTATAATGAGCTACATGGAAATGAAGAGATTAGTAAAAGGTACTGTATGGAAGAACATTAATAAGTAGGATTGATTTAGTGTCATTAATAGGCACATTTTTCTCTCTAACATTTATAAACTTTAATTAAACAAACTTCAGCCAAAAATTCAACGTGGTAATTTTGGGCTTAGATTTATGTATCTTCTTTTTGTCAAACATAGAGCTCCTGCAGCAGGAGTGTTAGTCAAAACACGTAAACAAAATAGTTTAATATTTATTTTGTGTCTTTCTTCAACATTAAAATTTAAAAAAAAAGTTCAGAGGAAAACTGCGGCGACATTTGATAGCGATGATGCGCCAAATGATGTAATCTGAACTACTATTGTGAAAAAGTATCCGATCTAAAATGTCGGATAGGTTAGCCTGTCTATACAGGAGCTCTAACCTTTCCCAATTCCCTCCTGCACACATCATAATGTTTTCGGTATATTTAATTCTCTTCTCACTAGGCCTGTCTAGTTTCTTTCAATCTAGCCTAGCTATACCTCTCATGGAAAACAGTCTGCCTGAGCAGATAACTTTTCCAATAAACATTTGTATACAGAAGGAGGTAAATCCACGGCCAACTAGATTACTACAGGCCCGCTCACGTGAATTTTAAGGGTGTCCCCACTTTCTGTTGGAGTAATTACTGGGGTTGTTCATAGGGGACGCCAAATCACAGGTACAAACATGCCATATGCTTTCATGTGTTTGCAGCAGTTAACCGAAGATTAAAAAGGGTTTCTGGGTTTTCTATAATTTTTACATGATATTTATTTGTGATAATAATGGGAGTATATTATTGTGTTCCATTTTGTAAATCGCAGTAAGGAAAAAGTAATGTATCCTTTCACGAATTTCCAAGTGAAGAAACCCTTCGAATACAATGGATTACAAATATCTCACGTAAAGGTAATTTGTTTCCCCTTCATAATTTTACTCTGTAGTAGCTAAGCTAAGGTGCATTAATTGTTTTAAGTTCATCCAACATATTTATATCTGCAGTATTAGGGACACAGTAAGTGTTTATTCTGTATTTTGTTTTTCGGTGACATGCTGTTCTATTATGTAGTTTGTATTTTCAAGTAAAATTATTTTGGAAAGAATTGCTATTCATGAATACCTGATACTTTATTTTTATCATGCAGTGTATTAAAAATCTGACTTGTGTCAAAAGTTATTAGAAATTATGTATTATACATTGTGTAGTTATATCATCAGTTTATTGTAAATTCATGTGTTAATTTCATTAACATTCCATTAAAGTCTTTCCAAACAGGTGTCAAGCCTTCTAATTAATTCTTTATTTTATAATTAATTATAATAAAAATAATTAAATTATTAATTAGTTGATTTAAATTCTATATAATTCTATTTTATTAACCATTAAAATAAAGTCTGCTTTTATATGCATTTTGCAATTTAGCTTTCAGTGTAAACTATCAATTCATTATCAGTTATTAATCATGCCTGAGAAATCATTTCATCCAATAAACCGTCTTCAGTGTAAATAAAAGAGTAGAAAAAGGTATGTAAGATTTAAATTTTAGTTTAAAAACTTGTTATGAAAGGTTATCATATCACGATATCATCATCGTCGTTGGAAAATAAAATACGATAACTTTTTGAGCAAAAAGCAATATATTTCTGTATGTAATCAGAAACTGGGCTATTAATTGGCATTTATAGTGTGTTAAATTGAGAATATTAACCCAGGTAGCAGGCGCCCTCTGTCGGAGAAAAACTGCTTGAGAGAATCGCCACTGCGAAAATTTGGGGACAGGTTTTCTGTAGCGTTAGGCTCACGTGAGCAGGCCTGTAGTAAATCTAGTTGGCCTTATGAACAATGTATTATTTTATAATATTCATCCTCCTTGTTGTATTAGAATTTTCATTCCTATCCTGTTATTTTAATTCCTGTGTTACTGTGTCACCGTTTCTACTGTAGTATTATTAAATTCAATGTAATAATACTTATATCGTTGCATTATTCTTTTTTCTTTTTTTTCTTTTTTTGTTAATAGGGTTGTTCAGCATATACAGGATGTCTCAGCACCAGGTTTACAAACTTCTAGGAGGGGTAGGGTGCACCTAGACGAACAATATTTGTCATAGAACCTAGGGTCGCAAACCACTCACAGCGCTAGTTCTAAAACCGTCCAGCATGCACAAATATTTACAACCAGTGCGTGAAAAGCGCTAGATAAAACTCAGGTCAGCTGCTCAATTGCATAGATGATTAGGACATCGTATTTTGTCATGGTGCCGACGGCATAAAAATATTGGGGAGACACTATACCATAGAAGGGCATTTTGTTTTAAATTGAAGGGGACATGAACCCCATCACCAACATTGTGGGGACGAGACTCTGTCCCCCCCGCTAAAGGCGCCTGTGCATTTTGGGTTTCATGCACTGTTTGTCATTATTTGTGCATGCCGCTAGAAGATTTTAGAACTGGAAGGTGAGTAGTTTGCGCCCATAGGTTCAATCCAACCTTAAATGGGATATTCATATTAACAATATCTGTAACAAAATTAGTAGAAATATTGGAGTGATTCGAAACGTCAGCTACTACTTACCCGTCTCGATTTTTCTTGACCTTACTATTCCATGATTTTTTCTTTTTTTTTTTTTTACTATTGCCTTCTGATATGGGGAAATGCCTCCACGTCTAACTTCATTAGACTTATTTCAGACTGCAAACAGATTCCTCTGCCTCCTAATTTATCAAACCTATACTTTCAGGACTACTTGATAGCCTCACGATCAGGGCTGCCCGAGGCTGTATTCTCGACGATTACTACGGCGCCTCCTGACATGTATGTTCCTCTCCACCCCTCTCCCAAATCTTCCAACTAAGCTTTTAATAATCGACTCAACATTGAAAATTTTTCACTTTCCAATAGGCACTTTCAAATGCTTACTTTTAGTAGTCATATAGCCATTGAACAGAAAATAGCCCTAAGTAAAATTAGGGAGTTAAAGAGTTGGGGTAGAAGTAAAAAAAAAAAAAATCTCAATATGATTTGTAGTTTTAAAGAAAATCAATGCATTTCAAAAAATATGGTATATTAATATAGTGCTGAACAAAAAAGAATTAAGGTATGGAAAAAATTAATAATATTGTATTTGTCAAATAATATTGTATATGTTAAACACGTAAAGGAAACTTTCTGGCCTTGGCATTTGCAAAAGATTTTAAAATTTCTTTAAAGTCCAACTTTTTGGCTTCCTCGTTTACAATTGCTAAAACTGCCAGAGCACAAAGTCTCTCCTCGGTTATGGTCGAACTGAGGTAAGTTTTTATATGTTTTAGAGTTTGCTAAAACTTCGCTCGGTACTTGCAACTGTGATAGGCACAGTTAATAGTGTGCGTAATGCTATCCACAAGTTTGTAAACAGATCCTTTTGGTCGTTGGATTTTATTTTCTGCAGTACTGTGATAGGAAAGTATCTTAATCTCTGGCTCTCTCTCTCTCTTCCAATCCATACGGGGAAGCTTTAAATAGCTTATAGAGAACAATCTGGAAATAATGAACCCTACTGCTTTCTTGAAATCAGTAGAATTTTGCAGAAACTAATTTCATCTCGGACGAGTCTTTTCCCACGTAATTGGTCAGGGCTCGCGCCAGAACGGGCGACGGGTAGGGAAGAGGAGAGGGCGCGACAACCGACTTTCAATAAATCATCAGCTCGTTGGCAATGACAGCGACCCACGCTTCGCTACCGGAGGGATGGAGGTGGAGGGCAGAGGTAGGAAGTACTGTTTCCAAAGGCGCGGTTCGCTAACCAATAAGCTACTTGCGATGTACTATAAACAGACCCTTCATGTTCAAGTGTTCTATTCGATTGTTAATTCAACGGTATTGGAGTTACGAAAAGAATTGGTAGAACACTTATCCACTTTTTTTAAAATAATTTTTTCCGATTGTGAACCCAACATATTTGCGGAGCGGCGCCCTCAGGCTGTGGCGATCGCCCCACCCTTAGGCGGCCCTGCTTACGATCATCATATATTATTAATCGAAAAATTATTTACGCACAAAACTTCCATCTTCATGATTAACACTATACGAAATGGCACTCATTCTGATCTCATTTCACTGCGCTTTCCTGATCATACCCACGTTACAAGAAATCTTAACGATCTAATACCAGTGTACTCACGAACGAAACTTGGACTCTCGCTCATCTGTTGCTTTGGCCCTAGGGTGTGGGATCTTCTTCCTAACTCACTTAAATCTGTTCATTCCTTTGCTCAATATAAAAAACTCATCCGCAGACATCTATTGGATAGAGAATTAAAATAATTACTACATCTTTCTCTATTTATAGCTTCCATACCTTTACTAATCAATCAGCTCCTTTATCTTATTGTATTTAGTTTATTTATTGTATGTTTAGTTTGTATATTGTGTTTATTACTTCCACTTATTATATCCAATCCTGTGCAGCTTTGTGTGACCCCAAAGTCAAGCCCCAAAATCACCGGTTGCTGCCTAGACGGATTAACCTATCTGATAAATTGTAAATAATCATCACTTTATGTAAAATTTAATTTTGAATCCGTGTGAATAAAATTTGATTTGATAAGGTTGCCTTCCATTGAAATCGGCTAGCCAAGGTAAATATATGAATTAGTAAATTCTAGCTCAATTGTCAACTTGTATATTTGCTTTCTCTATGAAATCATTGAGCATGACTTTAGTTTTTTTCTAGATTTATCATGAGTTCAACTTCTCTACTTCTAGTTGAGAGCTCCTGTACCATGTCTTGGAGTTCTGATGGGTTCGTTGAAAAAATAACAATGTCATCAGCAAACCGCAAATGATTTAAATATTCACCATTTATTTTTATTCCCCTGTTATTCCAATTTATTTGATGAAAAATCATCTGTAAAACAGAAGTAAAAAGTTTTGGAGAAATGGTATCTCCCTGCCTCACACCTTTACAAATTTTGATAGGTTTGGAATTTTCATGTAACCGAAATTTTGCACTTGCATTTTTATACACACATTTCACCATGTCAATGTACACATCCTGGACATCTTTAGACCTTAAAATGTTGATGACTACTGACATTTTAATAGAGTCAAAGGCCTTCTCATAGTCAATAAATGCCACACATAATGGAAGTTCATATTCATGTGTTCTTTCAATTAGTTCTCTTAATACTTGACTATGGTCTACAGTACTGAATCCACTTCGAAACCCAGCTTGTTCTCTTAATTGAGCTGCATCAAATTTTTTCCGAAGGCGGAGTTTTAGCACTTTTGAAAAGATTTTGTAAATAGCCGGTAACAAGCTAATTGGTCGGTAATTTTTCAAATCCCCTTTATCCCCTTCTTTATGCAAAAGAATTCCTGTTGCAAAATAACATTGGTTTGATATGGTCCCACTGTTAGGACATTTGGAAAAGAATTTTGCAAGTACGCCTTCCAAAATGTTCTCCACCTTCTTTTTCTTTTAAGATATCTAATGTAATACCATCATCACCAGGGGCTCTTCCTTTCTTCATATTTTTTATTGCAAATGAAACTTCTTCTTTTAAGATTTTAGGAGCTGTTCCTTCGACTATTTCAATGTCTTCGTTTAATCCACTGTTACTTTCGTATAGATTTTTGTAGAATTCTTCAACTCTTCTAAGTATTTCTTCCCTATTTCTTGTTACGGTGCCATCCTCTCCTTTTAATGCAATGATGTGTTTCTTCCCAACAGATAAACTTCCTTTAACAACCCTAAGGCTCTTGTTATTTTCAATGGCCTTCCTTACTAACTCACAATTGAATTTTCTTATGTCTTCTTTCATGCTTTTGCGCAGAGTTTTACAAAGTTCTATGTACTCAATCCTGGAACTGGTATTTCGATTGTCCACCTTCATATCTCTTCGCCTTTTCATGAGCTGTTTCGTCTTCTCAGATAATTTGCTATTGTGCTTTTTACAGGTTACACCACCAATTTCCCCAGCAGTTTCAACTATTGTCTTAACAATGTTTTCATTTGCTTCTGAGATATCACTTTCATCAATAAGTCCTTCCAGTGCAGAAAAGCGATTTTTTAATTCCAACTTGAATGCCTCGGTATTTTCTTTTAATTTCTTTAAATCCACCCTCTTACTTACTTGTTTCCTAATGAGCTTCTGTCGTTCTAATTTAGTATTTAAGTGCATTTTACATCTCACCATTCGATGATCACTTCCAGTATTAAATCTGTTCAGTACACTGCAATCTTCAATAATTGATTTCTTGTTTGCCAGGATATAGTCAATTTCGCTGGTTCCCCCATTTGGGTGTTTCCATGTCCATTTTCTTTGCGGTTTCTTCTTAAAAAATGAATTCATGATGCTAAGGTTTTCAGCTTCTGCAAATTCGATGAGTTGATCGCCACGTTCATTCCTTTCCCCATATCCGTATTTACCAACCGATGTCTCTCCTTGTTCCTGTTGTCCAATTCTTGCATTGAAATCCCCCATGATGAGCTTGATATGTTGTTTCCCCTTGGTATGTAGCTGTTTGATTTCTTCATAAAATTCTTCAACCTCTTCGTCGGTATGGCTTGATGTTGGTGCATATACCTGTACTATTTGAAGTTGGTATCGCTGGGTTAGTTGAACAACGAGCCTCGCTGCTCGATCTGACGTGCTTTCAACTTCAAGAAGGTAGTCTTTAATTCTTTTGTTAATACTAGCATATATCAAGGTTTATATTCAAAATTTTATAGAGATTTGATTAGGTAGAAGAGTAAGAATTACACAAAAGTTTCACTCAAATACATATAAAAACAGTTTTATGCATTATTGGTTTGTAAGTATTTTCAATATCTTACCATTACGTCACTCTTGTTTATATATATTTACATACATAGTTGGATGTTGCAAGTGGAGCACAAGCATGGGACTATTATGTCCGCGCCCCTGCTTGCCCGGGTTTGACTACAAATCTGCGTATACGTTCTACCTTGATATAATTGCATATTCTAGGTTGATATATTCATTACTGCTATTTAAAGAAGTGCATTGCCGTAATAGTACAAAGGCTATATGGAAATCGGAACAACAATAAATTATTTAAACCCGGTATTAGCACAAATACTATAGAGTAATATAATAGTACATATACATAATTATTTATGCTGCTGCACACAGCTATATAATGATGTGTGCACTTATTTCATAATTATTTTATATAGTATAGCAATTACGTAA
Source organism: Dysdera silvatica (assembly GCA_006491805.2). NCBI lineage: Eukaryota > Metazoa > Arthropoda > Arachnida > Araneae > Dysderidae > Dysdera > Dysdera silvatica. The sequence goes on from QLNU02014802.1 coordinate 94,104,685, forward strand.
TTTTCCTTGCTTTTAATGATTTCAATAATCATGTAAAATTCGCAAAATGGTAGCAAAATAATAATAATAATAATAAATGCTTTAAATAACTGCCACTGAACATTTCAAATGTGCAGTAATAAAATAATTAACTAATCATCCGTCCGGGATATTAAATTTGTATCCGTTTTATTTAATATGGCGCATTAAGAATTTTCAGAAATGTATATTTTCAATCACATTTAGATAAGGACTGAAACGATAAATTCCTACAACCACAAATAATAAGTTCTAGAAAGCGGCTTAAATTCTAGAAAATATTTTTGTAAGCCATACGTGTTTTTGAGACATTTTTAAGTCAAGAATAAAGTCATTAAAGTTATTTTTTAAAAAAATATGTAAATGGTACTTTTGTAAATGGTGAAGTATACACACATCTTGAAATAAGTTATGTTATCCATGTGAGTGGTTATTTTAGAAGTATTAAATAGTTTTTATAAATACAGATACATTTTAAGTATGCTTCAAAGAGCATCATGAAAATAGTGGCTCAAATTTCCTTAAACGTTTTGGATAATTTCAAAATTTAAATCTTCAGTCTTTCGATCAATAGCTAACAATTGTTTATACTTATAAAATAACGTTTAAACATTTCCTTAATATTAAATTTTAAATTATCTTTACTAACAATCAATTCTTTATAGTTATAAATAGGAACATTTAATTACGCATGCTCAGATTTATTAACATCAGTCTCAATTTAAAACATTAATGTAGTTTGAAATGCACAATAAAATTCAATTAATCAAATTGCAGATGATCAGTGAAATTTGAGTGAAATGTGTTAAAAATTAACTGTGAACAAAATTGGTAATGGACTTTGTCTGGAATTCCATATTTGGAAGAGTTTGTCATTACGTTTGTTGTACTCTTCGTATTGAAGGCTTTTTGAACTGTTGCCGCTGGAACAACCTATTTATGTAACTTTTATATTTATCCTTTGGGCATGGTATTGTTGCCATTGGAGATACCAAAAAATAAACTTAATATTTACACTCCCTAAAGTTGACTACATTCCAAATTACTTCCCTTATTCGTGTTTTTTCTATGTACGTAATTTCACTTTCCGTATTTGGCACAGGCCTGTAGACAGGATAAACCAATTGGGGCAAAGTAAAGCGTATATGGGATACAGGGTACCCGGGATTATTCTATATATATGTAAATAACTCGATGGGGCAACTGGAGTACAAGCATGAGACAACTGGAGCCACGCCTCTACTGGCCCTGTCTTGATTACAGGCCTGATTTGGCAACTTAATATTATAAATAATTTAACTTCACGTATTTGGCAATAGTATGTGTATTTGATGTTTTCTAAATATATATAATTTCATTTTCCATATTTGGCAACGCATATATTTTATGACTAAAATTTCGCTTTTTGTGTTTGGCTGCGGTATGTATAATTGCGTTCTGAATTTTAAATTCAAATCGGTTTTCCATTTACCAATGCAGCGGGAACACGTATTCTTGGAGACTCTGACAAAAGGCGAAATTATGTAAAAATTTAAACCTTTAGTTTGTTGTTTATTAACTAAAATTTTCTATTTGGATATAACTTGCGAAATCAATTAAGTTTGAAGAATTTTTATTTGCAACGGAGGTATGAACATAAAAGTACTTGTCATAAATTAATTTTTAGTGTACCTTTAATATTTAAATTTAAATGTATTTATTCTATGAAAATCAAGTCACTCCTAAATGTTAATAATAATATCATACTGAAATATACGTATGTACAAGTATACGTGACTGAGTTGTTTGTGTGTACGTATATCTCACTTCTTTACATAATATATTTAAAGCATTCTCCATATACAAAGTTATCAGTCTTAGAAAAGATAAGCTTTATTCATTTGAAAGCCCAATTTCTTTTCTCCCAAATCACATATACTTTAACACTAAAAAATGCGGAATTTGAAGTGTCATCCAAATTTTATCAAAGAATGGGAATTATAATTTCTTAAAGAGGATATATCTTGAATTTTGTCCCATCCGTACATTTCACGAAACTGTTTAAAATTACACGAAATTGCTCTAAAATATACCCTCCCTAAAATAATACGCCACTTCAAAAATATTCTACCGAATTTCTCTTCTCCAAAGCGTAAATATTTTCTTTTTTCAGAATAGCTTTCCTTTGCAAAAAATGACGATTTTTATAGTATGCGTTTTTTCATAACAAATGGCCTCTCCATATAAGCTCACCTATATCCTTGGCGATTTATTTCCATAACACCACTAAATTTACACCTCAAATTCAAAGATTTATAATTATTTTCCTATCGAAGAAAATGAAAGTACCCGGAAAAGTCAGTTATCAGTTTCTTTTTAAAACAAAAGAAGTTCAATTGCTAATTTTCATTTCATTTTGTGAATTTTTTAAAAAAGATTGTCTTTGAAGTTTTTTATTCTTCAGGCCTAATATGAGGCAAATTCTGCAAATTCATGGCCATCATGTTTTTTCTAGAATACCATGTATCATAGCTTCGTTTTTTATTTCGTATTTTGTGATCGTCATCCTTCTTTGGTGAAAGAAAAGAATCTTCACCTAATGCCCTCCAATATGTCCTGTCATGTCTAAAGCTCTCTTCAACTTTTTTGCTTAGAACTTTTTTCCAGAAACACTTTTTCTTTATTCGTAAGAAGAAAGAATTTTCACAGATATTATATCCAGGAAATTACTGGCGTACTGGTTTTTGAGGAAGAGAAAAGAAAAAATTATAAAAAAATGGTTATTACCTAAAAGAGACTAATCGACTCCAACTAATATATACTGATATCTGATACTAATGATCAAAATAAGGAACAAAGGGTACACGAATTTATATCAGATACGAATTTGTTAATTATTGATAACTGTAATATAAAACTTAAGGAAAGAACAGGTTCAAGGCCTGAATTATTACAATGTTCTCTCAATGAAAATTCTATTTTATTTGTTCCCAATATAAACGATTTTATCTTACGCCAATTAATGTTTCATAGAATAAATGTAGGTTACTATTCAAATATTGTTACTCTAATAAATTTTTTTCCCCACGGCTATAATACTCGCAATACCAACCTTTTCTTTGCTTTGTCGCTCTCGAATACATTTGACGTGTAATAACAATGTTAACTTAACTGGCCCAAAGTTATGGAACGCTCTGCCATCAGAAATTAAATCTGCATTAAGCTTCAGGAATTTTAAAAAAATGTTTAGGTTATTTCTTTTGAACAGCCAGTATGTTGATTAAGTTTTTCTCGGTATACGTTATGGGCATTGATATTACAGCATCCTGTTTCCTTTCCTTTTTTCTTTTTTTTTTTTGTTACATTGTTGTCCTAATATTTTTTGTATTTTGTGTGTAATTTTGATAACTGTTTTATAGTCATGATAATTTATATAAAATTTACTGTCATTTAATTTCTTGTCTTTATTTTGAATATGCTCGCCTACGGAACTTGTTCGTTTGTGGGGCAGCGGGCTCGTCAGAACTTTTATTAAGCCTTTTCTCGCTGTCTCCCTCCGTAGGGCATTTGCATGTATGGCCTATTGCAAAATAAATTTAATAATAATGTAGGACTGAAATAAGAAAACGAGCGCCATTTTATATGCCTCGCTAATTAGGGTTAATTACAACATAAAACTCGAAGGAAAGATTCTAATAGAAGCAGAACTGGACCCCTAAAAGGAAGTGTCACGAATAGGTATACACAACAATAAACAGGCTCGTACTCCTATTGGAATGGGAAAGAAATTTTTTTTATTATTTTGGCACAACATTACACCACACTAATTATCTATATTAAAATTAATTCAAAATCTACCACTTCGCGGCTTTTTGGCAGGGTCTACGGATAAGAGGTGATATAGAGGTTGCAATGCGTGGTAATTTTATGGATGAGGATATAATTTGCCATTAGATGGCAGTAAATACCAGTTTTTAAAAGTAGTTCAAAACGTATCAATAGGCGGCGCTTTTAAACGGTCTACTGATATATTGTCTCAGTACAGAGGATCGCGCAGGATGATCACACGCGATGGGGGTAAGGAGTGGGGAGATAAGGGGGGAAGGAAAGGGGCCGAGGCTCGGCTAGGCAAGATGGCGGCAATGACGTCACTTCCGTGACCAGATCCACCCCAATACTACATACTAGAAATGAGCAAACAAATTGCTTATTTTAGATAAATGTTTAAATTAGTTATTGCAATCCGCTTTCGATAATTCCCGATTCATTGTATAAATCACTATTCCTTAAACGAGGATTTGTGAAACAAAACTTCTTCTAGACATTATAGTCATTTCAATCTATTATCGAATTCACTGCTTAAGCTTCAAATTAATGGTTATCTTCAAATTAATGTTTACCTTTGAATTAATGGTTATCTTTGAATTACTGGTTATCTTAAAGGGCATAAATTACTTTTCCAATTACACTATAAATTTTCCACTGGGCTGTAGGTGCAATTAATTCTATAACTATATAATTACAGTTAATATTCATTCAAAATGCTTATTATTGTTTTATCATTAAATTATATTTTAAATATATTTTAATGTATTGACTACAATGCGAATCACACATTTTAAAGTTTAAATAAAATATACAGCATGAAATTAATATTGGACTCTTTAGTAATTTTTTTTATTTACCAACTTAAAAAGAATATTCTTATTTTAATTAATAATAATTGAAAATTACCTCTATAACATTTGTTAATTGCGAAACAGTGTCATACTGTTTCGATGTAAATGTTTTACCACCTATTCACCTTCCAAATAAGTGTAAAAATGTATGATATTATTATTATTATTACCCTCCGCAGGGATAACACAATTGCCAAATATGGTCAACACAAGAAAGCCTCCGGGGCGAGAATTTTGTGAGTTTTCGTGGGGGAATTTATTATACAATAATTTTTGCCACCCACGTATATATAGCTCAAACTAGAGCTTATGTAATTTTGGAGAAAAAGAGACGCTTTCCCCATCCTGGATTCGAACCAGGGTCCCTCCGTTTATTAATAATATTAATAATACCTTAACATCTTTATATACGGAGAAAGAGAGCGTTGTTTCCTGTCCTCATTCGTCTAGCGGTCCAAGACACTCCGGGCTAAACGGAGGGACCCTGGTTCGAATCCAGGATGGGGAAAGCGTCTCTTTTTCTCCAAAAAGGAATAAAGCTCTAGTTTGAGCTAATTAATACATGGGTGGCAAAAATTATTGTATAAAATGTAAAAATACTAAAACATATTCATTTTTTATGTATTTAAGAATTATACAAAATATACATAAAATAAAATGAAGAATTTATTATATTTAAAAAAATGTTTTAACTATTTACTTATATGCCAGTGCGAAAAATATTACTCGTTTGATTTTTGTAAATTAAGACGTGTTATTATTTTATTAAGTAAAGTTCATATAAATTACACTTACATATACGTACGGTTTTCGAAATTTTTAAATGGAAATTATTTTTTTCTCATAGTAAATTATTCTTGAGAGCAAAGCATTAGTAAAATTAACTGCAACATTTCTATCTGTCAGATCGAATTTACAAATAATGTAAAACTAATTTTAAAAAATAATTAATTAAAAATGGTATAACGTGGGAATTAGTAGGACGATAAATATTTTTAATGGTTTTGCTTTTTCACTTGCCATTTAGAAATAATGTAGAAAAAAAATACCCTTTCATTCTGTATTCAATAGTAAAATTGCAGCTAAACACGAGGGCGCCACTGTTACTAGACCAAAAAAATTTCAAAAATATTTTTTAATCTTTTAAAGTGGCCTGTATGTCATTGCGAAGTAGTCTTAAATAAAAAAACGGTTGTTTAGGTAGTTGAAAATAAAATTTATGCATTTTTCCGCTATTTTTCAAAAAGTTTTTCTTCAGCCTCTCAAAATGTTATTTCAGTGCAATCTCTGGTGAAAGACCGATTATTCTTATTGTAATAAATCTTGATCATCTTTAGACTGCAAAATTATATTCAGTACCAAATCACAATTTGCTATTAAAATATATGTCATTTGACTAAAGGAAATTTAACGATAAGTTAAATAATGGAATTAATAAATAATCGGCAATTATATAATTGAAAATTAATTTAATTAATTTAATGAATGACATAATGAAAGCAATGATCATTGACTACGACCAGCATTTGAATTTAATATATTTCCATTTTTAATGTGTGTACATCTTCAATTTTCTAATTTCGAGAAATATTGCATGTGGTTTCAAAATTCAATATTACGTTGCAACAGGCTGTTATATTGTTGTTGCAATATTGTTGCTTGAACATTACTAGTAGATTCAAACGAGTCACAAGAGTGTTGTCCACTTGTAATATATCTCAAAATGATGATATTAGTAAACATTAATCTGCTTATTAATTTTTTCTTTAAATATGATTTTCAGGCATTTTATTAAAATGCACATTTGCCCTATTTAAAAAAGTATGATAGAAAATAATAAAAGGTAGGTAAAAACAATTTTAAACTGCTGAAAAGTATTACATATATGACTTTAAAAAATTATTATATGTATATTTTATATATGACTGTTAAATAATATTGTAAACTACTATAGCATAGGGCTGTTTGGAAATTTCCATTTAATTATATGAAACAACTTGCAAGTTAAATAACAAATTATAGACTCTATATACTGAATTAAATAATAACGCAAAGAAACAACGTTTTAAGGGCGTCTAAAGAAAATAAATAGTGGAAAATAGCTAAAAACCCGATGCATTTCAAGCTAAGCCAAGTACTGCACATTGTCAAGCACATTGCCTGGCTACACGTTGCCTGGTTCGAAATGCATGTTGTCCTGCACATTACCGGCTGCAAGTTGTCTAGTTCGAAATGCATGTGAAGAAATCCGTGTGAAGAAATTTAATAGTGGAAAATAGCTAAAAACCCGATGGATTTCAAGCTAAGCAAAGTACTGCACGTTGTCAAGCACATTGCCTGGCTACACGTTGCCTAGCTCGAAATGCATGTGAAGAAATCCGTGTGAAGAAATTTAATAGTGGAAAATAGCTAAAAACTCGATGCATTTCAAGCCAAGAAACGTGTGCACGTTGTCCTGCACATTGCCTGGCTGCATGTTGCTTGTGCTCGAAATGCACATTGTCAAGTACATTGTCAGGTTGCACATTGCCTGGCTCAAAATCCATCGAGTTTCTTAGCTATTTTTCATTATTAAATTCCTTTCTACCAGTGTTTCTCAAACTTCGTTCGCTCACGGATCACTTTAAGCATTCCTTTATTGATCGCAGATCACCGTTGCGGGGGGGGCGGGATTTCTCTCCCCCAATAAAAAAGTATATTACCTGAAATTAAGGTTGCCAACTATGGTTAATAATATTAAGCCCTACTTAATCGCCGTCATACTTATCTCCTCCCCTCCCCGCCTCTCCCAAGGTAAAACATGACTAAAATAACCCTTGATTTATATGGTTTATTGGCAAGCTTATATACGTATTTAAGAGCTCCGGTAGGAGAGATGTATTCATCCCTTGAAATATAAATTATAGATAATTTTAACTTCTTTTTCGGTAAATTTTAAGCGTTTATATATTTTTCCTTTAAAACACAACATAAGCTTTAGGCAGAAAATCTCTAAAATATCCGACCATGTTCTTAAAACATGGGTTGGTTGCCAAACCCACTTGAACAACATTTTTTCTGTCTCTGATTCTACCACATTTGGCGCAGTATAGCCCAGATGCTCTTGCGCCATAAAACATCCAAACAAATAAAATAAGTTTTAGAGTAAC
>QLNU02014802.1:94112609-94130796 GCA_006491805.2 Dysdera silvatica
AATAGTGGAAAATAGCTAAAAACCCGATGCATTTCAAGCTAAGCCAAGTACTGCACAGTGTCAAGCACATTGCCTGGCTACACGTTGCCTGGTTCGAAATGCACATTGTCCAGCACATTACCGGCTGCAAGTTGCCTAGCTCGAAATGCATGTGAAGAAATCCGTGTGAAGAAATTTAATAGTGGAAAATAGCTAAAAACTCGATGCATTTCAAGCCAAGAAACGTGTGCACGTTGTCCTGCACGTGCCTGGCTGCATGTTTAGCGTGCTCGAAATGCACATTGTCAAATGCATTGTCAGGTTGCACGTTGCCTGGCTCAAAATCATCGAGTTTCTTCGCTGTTTTTCATTATGCGTCCTTTCTACCAGTGTTTCTCAAACTTCGTTCATCACGGGACACTTTTGGTAATTCAACTGATGATCGCAGATCACCGTTGCGGGGGTGGCGGGATTTCTCTCCCCAATTAAAAAATATATTACCTGAAATTAAGGTTACCAACTATGGTTAATAAAATTAAGCCCTGTAGTCGCCTTCATACCTATCCTCCCTCCTCCCCGCCTCTTCCAAGGTAAAACATGACTAAAATAGCCCTTGATTTACATATGATTTATTGGCAAGCTATATTATTATATATATATATATATATTATATTAGTATATATATTATATTATTATATACGTATATAAAACTCCAAGCAGGTGAGATATATTCATTTCTTGAAATATAATTTGTAATTAATTTTAACTCCTTTATGGTAAATATGGCGTTTATATATTTTTCCTTTAAAACACAACATAAGCTTTTGGCAGAAAATCTCTAAGATTGACCATGTTCTTAAAATATGGGTTCGTTGTCAAAACCACTTGAACAACATTTTTTCTGTCTCTGATACTACCACGTTTGGCGCAGTATAAGCTCCAGATGCTCTGCGCCATAAAACTCAAACAAATAAAATAATTTTTAGAGTAATGCTATTTGATAAAGAGAATGAGTTACGATCTTATTTTGTCAAATTTACAATGAAAATGACATCAATAATTAAATAATAATAATAATAAGTATGGAATGGCTTGGGTATGTTCGGAAAGTTCAAACCTTTCACGAAACGCTGAAAGGTGTGGTTCCTGTTTCCAGTAATATTTATGGGAAATTCACAAATCTCTCCCGACCCTAAACTCTAGCTACGTCGTCAATTCTGTTTAATTTTTTTTCTGAAATTTGGTGATAATCCTGCAAACCACTTGGTAAGCCGCCGCGGACTACACCTTGAGAAACACTGCTTTATAAGCACTAAAACCATTGTTTCTTTTCTATATTATTTAGCTTGCAATTTGGCATGTACGCAAACAAAAAAAGTTCTGAGAATCCACTTCAAATTTTTACGATCACTCTTAAAAATCTATGCTAAAGATTTCTTAATTTTTAACATTGTAAATTAAATTATGAACGAATTTAGCTCCGGTTGGTTTTAGGAATGTCTGATTGTAGCTGTTTTTAAGATGATAAAAAGATATCGATTTTTTAAAAACTTTAAAGTTGTAGATCCCCTTAAATTTAAATATAAATAACATACAACTCATTTAAGGTCTAATCGAACCGTAATTCTATATTTAAATTAGGTTTCTTCTTCGCAATGCCACCTGATGGTCACCAATGCATCGGAAATGCCGTTAATCGTTTTTATTGGCTTTGACTGCAACAAAACCAAAAGCATTTGTTTTGTCATGCCATTTATATTAAGCCATTAAAATTGAAATTCGGAACATTATTTAGTTGGATAATTATTTATCCATTTGTGGAGGTTTATTACAAAAAATTCGTTCGAAATATTGTTTAAATTTATTGTATTTCCTACTTAAAATTTTAATGATTACTCTTCCATTCCTATTTAATTTACGTTTGTTTTTTGTTTTTTTCAAATATTTGTAAGGACTTTCTGATTTCTGAAAGTTGCCGTATTATCTTCTTGTCCCTCCTCCTCATCCTTCTTCCCCTCATCCTCCTAATCATTCTTCTTTTTCTTCTTCCTCCTCTTCTCCTTCTCATCCTCCTCATTCTTCTTCATCATCATTATCACTCAACGAACGATGGAATCATTGCCTTGTCCCTTGTGCTCGGAAAATTGCTACACTGATCTTCCCACGTCAACTTTTTGCGTGTTTGAGTTGTGATGTTCTCTTCCTCTGCTGGGTCTCGGCTGGCGCACAACCTTTCCTCATATAATGATGCCAAAAACTCTGTTTTGTTTGTTTGTATAATTTTATATACTGTTAACCTGTTTTGTAGTCTGTTTTAATCGAGATAGTTTTCATATAGAATTATTTTCCCAAATGCGTTTCATTAGTATGGATATTATTATTTTAACCTGAACATTATTTCTCTCTTGCATCTAAAATTAAAGCTAGAGTTAACTGTGTAATTAAGATGGAATAATAGTTATAGTTTGCGCATGCACCATTCCATCGTGTGTTGGCCCGGCTGTGGCGTCATAATAAAGCGGTTGGCTATCACCCAAGTTGTCCTGGTTTGATTCCAATGGGTCCCCAGGCTGGCCGATTATTTCCACGCAGACCCTGGGTCATTCCTGGGTTTGGTTTCCTGGGCTAACTTGTGCAATTTCCTCGGAAAACTATAGGTCCCACTGTCATTTGATCTTAACTGACCTTGCGCCGTAAAACAAAAATCATTCGTGTGGAGCGTCCTATGTCACTTGTTGCAAATTTATATTTCAAATTTCTAAATTAATGTACCGCCAATTTGACAACTGTGAAAACTGAATGAAACAAATTTTGCCTCATCAAGTTTCCATAAGTTCTTGGTCCAAAATTTTGACCACTCCGGGGATGATATAGTACAATAATGCAAATACCTAAATTTCACAAGAATATGCCACATATCTCTAACACAATAGGCTTTTCTGCAGTTTTTCAATTATAACATTCTTCTCTTATTTTGTTTTTCGGCTTTTAATGCGGAATATTAGACATGTTAGAAAAAATTACGTGCACTGTATATAGTAAAACCCAGTACTTTGCTAATCCGTAATTGTATGTAAACACTTGTTCAATGTTTACGTTATGCGAAAACACTCACTTTTTTTCTAGTTTACATTGACTTTAAATTACCTGTTGATGTTAGAAGGCCGCATTACGAATTATGTACGAATTATGACGCAGCTGTGATTTACGAAGGCCGCATTGTTTTAATCGTGTCAGTCAAGAAAGATTATTTCGTTAAATATCCTTCTTTTATATTTTACTTATACTTGTTTTAAAATTTTAATATAAATAAAATGACGGACGTAAGCATATTAATAAAAATAATTTCTGCAAAATTTTAATTCAGTCAAAAGACCGCACGCAATGGCCTAGACGGCCGCTGGTTCCCGACCCTTGCACTGTTCCTTAATAATTATTTAATTAAATTTAATTTAATTAATTAATTCGGATTCTTCGAAAAATGTAGATCTGCTGCCCGACTGCGGCACAGTGCTATAACGCATTTATATTCACGTGTCGTTAATTGCTTTTCGATACTTAATGGTTTTAAGGCTTTTCCCAATCTCATCCGATTGCCTCATATCGTTTCGTTTTTTAAATCTAATACATTACTTCCAATACATTTCTACCGTTTTAGTTTTAATTTATTCACATTTAAAACCACATGCACGGTCTGACCTTGTCTTGCGCGGAATGACCTCTTCTGTCCTTGCGCCCTGAATATATAACCAACCAGTCTATACCAAATGGTGGTAAACAAATAAAACACTTACCGACTACACTGCTCACTGTAGTCCGGGGTTTGGTTCCCTAGGCCTTAAGAGGTTCGAATTTCCTTGGAAAATGTAGGTCTACTATTCAATTTGTCCACTGTGGTGTAACGCATTCCTTCGTCTTTCGTGCCGTAGATTACGTGCCTTTTTTCTTCTGTTCTATTGCTGTCCAGGGTTAGATTTCTTCAGCAGCAGCAGCAGAGATTTGGATCAACAGAAAACTAGCGGGTCCAAGAGTAGCGCGACCTTTGTTGTCCTTTTGGATCATCAGAAAACTGTGGGCCCCGACGCAATGCGACCATTGTTGTCCCTGTGGATCATCAGAAAACTGCGGGTCCCAGCGCTCCGCGACCTTTGTTGGCCTTACACCGTAAGAAAAAAAACTTTCGTTTTAATTAGTTAGGCTTAGCTCTATACCGCGCAAAATTGATGAATACTACAGTAAAATCCGTATATAACGATGCTGCCTGTAATTGTAAATCCGTTTATAAAGATATTTTCCATGGTCCCGACAGATATAGAATGCATAAAGTTCAACTACTTGCTATGACCAGGGTTTAAATCGGGCGGGCACCCACCAGAGCCCGGCTGTGGCACTTCTTCATTTTTGGCGATTATTTAAATATTAGCCGCAGCTCCTAAATACGACGCTGTATGCTCCTATAGACGCTGTCATGAAAAAGTAATAAATTTGAGATTAAGGTCAAGCATTTTGTTGTCCAGAAAAATGGACATAAACAATTGATATGATTTATCGATTCTTTTGCAGCCATTCAATTTTTTAATCGATTTATCATAATATTAGGGCTCCTTCACTTTTTTTTTGTTAGAAATTAAGCTCTGGCTATAACGATAGATATATATAACGATATCTTTTTCCGGCCCCTATAATATCGTTATAGGCAGATATCTTTGGTATAAAGACGAGTTATAGGCCTTTTACTTGTATACGCACTTGCATATAGTTTCATTTTACTTTTATGATATATTCAGTTATCGTTGAGGGGTGGAGACATCAGCCGTAAGGCGGTGGAGCCTCGCTCTATGCAGGAAGAAGTGGCCGAGCATATTGCAAGAAAAGACCAACGATGGACAACAGCAATTCTCAAACGTATCTTAAAGGCCTAAGAAATGCCTTCAAACAGGACTAGTGGACGGAATGAGAAAACAGACTGGCGAAACATAGAAAAGGATTATCTGAAGCAGATACGTGTACGAAATACGCTTGAAAAGATCTACAGGTAATGGCTGTACATGTTACTCTTGTTGCTGCTACAGGTGATGTTGACACAGAAGAAATATTTGTTTTAATGTCTCTTTCATACATACACTCACTCAAGGGCGGGTAAAGTTTGTTTTACCCGGGGAAGGGGACGAGAAAATACAGTTACTAACTGATCATTATCAAATAAATAACAATTTTAAATTTCTTTTTTACTTTTTGCTTTTGTCTTGGAGACCCCAGAGATTACCCACAACCTCATATTAACCAGAGTAGCATCAGAATTGGATGTTAATGGATGAAACAAAAAACTTGTTTAAACCAAGAAAATTAGAAAACTAAGGTTATGTGAGTAAGTAAGTAAGTAATACTTTATTCCTTATTATTATGTACATCAGGAGACCATACAAACGATTTGCTTGGGAAATGGAAAGAGAGCAGTAGCGATGCTAGTAACGGGGCTCTCTTTCCGGAAGACAAAGCAAGGGATTTCTCGTATTCAACAAGAAACAATAACGATATCGATTCGCGCGTACAGATCCTCAAAGTTATAAAGCGATTTACATTTGCAGGTGTATCACATTTACAGAGTTTATGAACAGGGTCTTGACTCGAAGATGTTACGAGTGAAGGTTGAAGTCCAAAGGTGGAATCTTTGTGGGCTGCAGAGTAAGAATGTTTTTCCTTGTAGCCTGGACCGAGAGAAGAAGTAGGAGAAACAAAAATAGTAGAGAAATGTAAATGAATTTTGAGTTGACCGTTGCGGGTGCAGTTTTAAAGGACATTTATAAGGAAAGGCATACAAAAGAAAAATGGATAAGGAAGAGCAGGGAGAGTAGAAAAGGAAGAACTGGAAACTAAAAGAAAAGAGTGGGAAGGCAGAATTTAGCAGGCTGAGCATATTTGGTTTAAGTACCAATCAAAAATTTTGGCTTTAAAAGCGGGAAGAGACAGAGCTTTTAAATCTTGGGGAACCGAATTCCAGATTTTAGAACCCATAACGGAGACACGGTGTATTTTATAGTTTGTGCGAGTCCGCGGTAGCCTGATATCGTCCTGGTGACGTGTATTGTAATCATGTGTCGTCTGTGAAATAGAGTAAGGTAAAACTACGTCACCTTTTGTGACTTTGTACATAAGGAGTGCAAGTTTATATTTTACTAAGAGAGTGAGAGGAAGAATGCGCCATAATTTAAAAAATTGGCCAGTGTGTTCATGGAAGCCTGCAAAGTTAACTATTCGCATAAGCTTTTTTTGTGTTCCTATCAATTGTCTAAGGGAGGTAAAATATGTGATTCCATAGAACATAGAATAAAAGGATAAGAATAACTGTAAATTTCCCCAAAACGAAAGGTTTATTAAACATATGAAGGTGTCATTTTCGTGTTATTGAGAGACTTTGCCCAAATACCGAAAATGCGAATACGAAAAACAAACACATGAGAGAACGCAAAGGGTATTATATCGTAGCAAGATTATTCCTAGAGGGGCGTCGCCCCCCAACCTCGCCGCCACTGCATTCAGTCACTAAAATTGTAAGCATAATCTTGCTTAAAGTATCCGCTTCTGACACGAGATGTTAACAAAATACACATCCCATTAGAATATTCCATACTATATCAAATATAAAGCGCTCCATCAGGATTCAAAAAAAGGCTTTATCCTATTTCAGACCCTGCGGTGGCGCAGTGTGGTAACGCGTTCTCCGAGTGCGCCGCTAATCCGGGTTCGACTCCCAGCAGTGCAAAGAACGCTTACTCAGAGATCTCATAAAGATCGCACTGCTCACTGTAGTCCGGGGTTTGGTTCCCTAGGCCTTAAGAGGTGCGGATTCCTCGGAAAAGAGTAGGTCCCAGCACAGCATGACCACTGTAGTCCTTGAGTCTTAAAACAACGAACAAACAAATATTTCAGGATACCTTATTTGGTGTGGCGAGACCAGAACTGCAGCTACAACATAAAATCACAATTATTTATTATTAGCCCACTAGGTGTTTCGCACCCCACAACTTACAATTTGTGAAAAGAACCGTCCACCATTGCTTCTGAAACTGGCCAAACTCTTTCCTGTTGCCTTCAAAGTCACAATCTTTGGGGTAGGGTGACAAAGTGAAAATTCCACTTACTGTTCCCTGTAAAATTGGACGTTTTTAATGAAATAATGCTATATAATCAGATGGGGTGCCAAGCACCTCGCGCGCGTCTCCGCGTTCCTCTAATCGGCTCGCCTTCTTGCAGGTTAAGTATTATTTATTTGTAAGTTTTATGGCGCAAGGTCATCAAGAGTCAAGACATACAACTTTCAGAAAAAACCAAACCTCTTAAGGCTTAGGAAACAAACAATGATCAGTTAATAGATGTTTCCTTCCTTCTTTACTTTCCTTTTTTTTTTCCACCATTGCGAGTGGAACCCGGGATGACAGCACGCTATGTAAACGCGTTACTACTGCGCCACTGTAGAAGCTTATTAAGTATTAAATTTATTTTACTGCTAATTTTATAGGATGACATTACCTTATTCAGGAAGTAGAGTGGCGAAATAACCGGTTTCGGAAAACACGCTTTTAATACGTTCATAAGGGATTGTATATTCGTGGTCCGTAGATAAGTTCGTAAGAGCACCTGCACGGATTATAGAAGGTCGTGGGATCGTGCCCCACCGAACACAAAAAACATTCCTTTTCTTTGCGAACGTTTCACCATCTAACCACGCCATAACATCGGCGTTACTATTACTACGCCTAAAAAAGTTGATAAAAATTGTTTCTTGAGTAGTGCTTACTTTTGATTTTAAAGTATGCAAAATATCCCCGTTGCCATGAAAATCTCCTTAAACAGGTAAGTTGCGGCAAGCAGAAAGGTAAAATTTAAGTAAATCCATCATAGGTATAAACTTCAAATTGTTTATATAGCAAGGTTATCTCTTGGTCAGTAACTCCTTGCAGCAGAATTAAATTGTGGAAAGATATGAGACACACACGCATAAAGAAATCATACATGACTCGCTCACTATGCATTATACAGAATTCTAATATGGATGGGCAGGTGCAATTTGCTCCCGGTGTATAGATTCACCACGACCTTTTTCGTAGAAGTACAAGTATATTTTCTTGGACATTTATTTGTGCATTTATGAGATTGAAATTCCGTAATAAAACACCAGTTTATCTTAGAAAGTACCTTCACTTATGTTGCCCGTGAAATTATGGACATGAAGTTAATTGGGTTTTGATAACATTAAAAGTACAGATAATTTTTTTGGCTTAATACTTTATGCGCTTACAGGGTTTGTGCGGCTATACGATGTGTACTTATGAGACTTAGACTGTTATACTAAAATTCTGTTATTTTCCGCTACATAATTTCCCAATGTTGCCAGTTAATCCCATGGGCTTAATTCATTTTTACCATATGGAACAAACAACCTTAATTAGGCAAAATAAAAACATTTTTTCTCTCGTAAATTTGTTTTCGTTTTTCTTGGGACAACAACCTCTTCCATTTCGTTAATTTCGCTTCGTTTAATACCGTTTCCTTCCTTTCCGTTATCCAGCTTGTGGCCCGGATAAATCCCGAAGCTTTTGTTTTTTTAATTGGCCATCTCAGCAAATCTTTGTTTCCTTCCAACGCCCTTTGCAGCTTATTAGCGAAAAGGGACTTTTGTATGTTAGAACTTTTTTGTTTCGCTTTCTCCTCGTTAATTAATTAGCTAGATTTGCTTCCGTGTCCTCATTGGCAAGTGTTTTATATTACGCCTTTCGAAATAGGATTTAATAGGGAATTAATTGTGTTACTGTAGGGGAAATCGCTAAACACCCACCTTGAAAAGGGGGTTTTTTAGTCCAAACTAAAACCCTCCATACCAAATAATTAGATGTAGTTCAACTCTGAATAAATTAAGAAGTATAAATTGGTGTCATATGCTTAGTATAATTTATATTTCACTGCGTTTATATAATATTAACCTCTGCTTGTTAATTTAAAACTCATTTAGTGGTAGATGAATTCGTCGCCCCAAAGGAATGGGTTTTTTTCAGCCTCGATAATTGTAATTCAGTTAAAGATAAACATTCTAAGCAACATAGCCACATCCTAACAATTTTATGAGAACCCTACTATCCACTAATATCATTATATAGGCGTCATTCCAACGCCCTGGGGCCCCCTCATCCTCTAGCGGACCCCAGAAGAGAAACTTTGGGGACGATGACTTCATCTATCACTAAGTTTAAGCTTTATAGGATTTAGAATAAAATAGGTCAGTGTAAATGATGACGCAAAGGTATTTAATTACATAAAATTGTATAAATTTACAAAATAAAAACTTGCCTAAATATAAAACCTGCACATCTCATAGTATATTTCCTAGCCTCTGACGACACAAATATTACAGTAACTTCAGTAAAATTAACTTTCTTAGCTAAATCGTTTACGATGTACAAAATTATTAGATGATTATCGCCCTTCGTAGCCGCGCTTCGTTGCCATATTTTAATGAATTTGCCAGCCTGCTGAACGATATTTCAGCTATGAAAACCATAACTGGTACTGTATAAAGGAGTTCAATGGTGAGATAGATATTAGCGAGTATACCGTACAGTTCTTTGTTAACTGCGTTAACTTTGTTAACTGTTTGTGCTTTGTTAACTATTTGTAAACCGCGTTCAAAAGTCTAATCGGGCTCCTATCAGCGCCAAAAACTAGCTTCTGAATACTTTAGAATAAAAGCTTTCGTGCTTTAAATCTTCTGATATAATACTATAGATATTCTGAATCTTTCTGATGAATCTGATTCTGATACTATAAATCTTCTGAATCTTTCTGATTAATCTGATTCTGATGCTATAAACATTCTGAATCTTTCTGATGAATCTGATTCTGATACTGTAGACCTTCTGATAAATCTTTCGCATATGTAGTTTGGAGTTTTACTGATTTTGCAATAAGTTTACCATTGCTTAAGTTCTGGAAGTTCAGAATAGGTGAGAACAATTTTGATATTTTATATGCTGCTTCAAATCTCGTTTTTTAATCATTGACAATGAAATCCCATACTTATGAAAATTTTGCGAGCTTCTTCAGATTTTACAGAAGTTTTTTTGCTTTTCGGAAAATTGAGGTTGCGTTCCTCCTGCTTCAGAAGAACACTTTTGCCTCTTGAACAACACTTTAACACGAGTCACGCAAATGGGGCATCTCTTGCATGGTCTCTTATAAGTACTATCGTAAACAGGAAATTTTGTGTAAAATAAACCCCTATTTTCCATCACCATAAACAAGAGTATAAATGGCAATAAATCACAAAGACGAAAAAAATCAGTGATGAGAGGATTATATAATATGCCTTAATTAATCATTTTTAGTTAGACAAAACAAAAATCAATATTTTAAGAAGTCACTTTTTGCCTGCCATTCATCTCACTTGGCAAAATAACCCGCCGCATCCGAACCCCAGGCAAGAGCCCCGTTAGCCCCTTTCTTTATTGGGGCTATCCTGACACCCAAGTATCCGATCTATTTAGTATTTCTTGTAGGTTGCAGAAGCACTACCCACCAGGCTATGAATAAAAATATTATATTAAAACCAAATAAGTAATTATGATTATTATAAAATATTATGTTTTCTTTTGCGATTAACAAGGAGCAATATTCTCAGTTCTAAAATCTACAATTAGCACTGGTAACTTTTCAAGATCTATACATTTAATGATAAAATGAAATATCGGAACATCCTGAAGTAATGAAGCAGCCAATGTTGCAGCATAATAAAGGATTCGACGTGAAGCAAAAGACGTCATTTTTCATCTGTGATTTTATGGCGCAAGGACAGCAAAGGTCATGCAGTGCCGGGTTACACAGTTCACCGAGGAACCCGAATCTCAGCTGCTAAACCCGAACCACAATGAGCAGAAAAACGGCGCGCGTTCTACGAAATCATTTGGAGTCGAACCCGGGTTAATAACAAGATCGGCGAATACGTTACTACGACGCCTCTGTAAAGGCAATGAATCTTTCTTTTGCTGAAGAACCTAAACCTCTGAAGTCCTAGCGAACCAGCGCCTGGACAACAGTTTGATTTTTTGCATCGTTGGGAGTCAAACCCTGATTGACGGCATGCTGGGTGAACGCGTCGTCATCGTCTTTCACTTGTGTGACCTAAGCGCAACGTTCACAGCAAATCCACAATGGTGTGTGTAACTCTATATGATGATTCATAGATGGATTCAAACTAGCGACCTTCAAAGTCAACTGTTTAACCTTTGAGCCATTACGTCACACTTAATGCATGGTCTCTATGAACTTATGCTAATAGCTGTTGAGCTTATTTTATTTACCATTATTTGGCAATTGTGTTATCCCTGAGAAGGGTAATAATATCTTACATAGCTATATTATTATCATTATTATTATCATATGTATGTGTTCACGCTTTTTGCGGAACGGACTTGAAATGGGCAGTGTTGGATATTCAAGGCTTCTTTTGTGGGTTATTAGGGTTTTGTGTCTATGAACTTGCCGACCGTTCGGCATGCGTTTAAAATGATGGCCTTTTGTAGCCCGGTGTAGGTATTGGGGTCGATTTCAAGTGTTTCCAAGCTTCCGTGCAGTGTGATTGGCATTAGGCCTGTGGCTGACAAAACGGCTGGTACAATGTCAACTCTTTTCATGTGCCATATGTTATTGACTTCAAATTTCAGGTCTTGGTATTTGGTGATTTTTGTTATATATGTGATTTGTATGTTGTTTGTGTTTGGGATTGCTATATCTATAATATTTGCAGTTTTGCTAATTTTTTTTTACTTATACTTATATCTGGACAGTTGTGTTGCGTTGTGCTGTCTTGTCAGTTATTATTGCCTTTCAGCGTTTGGCTCCCTTGGCTCGGATTTTTTGGAAAGTTACAGGATCCAGAGCCTTTGCTATCCTTTCAGTAAACGCATGAATGAAGATAGAGTAATCATCATTATTGCGTACTTGTGTGCATTTTTATATATTTTCTAGTATAATCAGCGTGTCATTGAATATTATATAAAATTCTGAAAGATATCACGTGAAATGTACGTTATTTTTAATATGTATTTAATCCATTTTTCTTGAAATAAGATTTCAGCAATCCTTTTAATAATTAACTTGATTTAGTTTTTTTGCTCTTTTTCAATACGCGCATACCTATCAGAATCAAAGTATTTCTGCATTATATCAAAATCAACTCATGGTTATGTCAAAGAATCAACTAAACTTGATGTCAAGGAATTTTGATGTCAAGGATGTCTTGGAATCAACTCATTTTATACCAAAGAATCAACTCATCTTTATACCAAAGAATCTACCCATCTTTATACCAAAGAATCAACTTATCATAATATCCAATAATCAGCCCATCTTTATGTCAAAGCATCAACTCATCTTTATATGAAAGAATCAAATCATTAACTGTTTACAAGAAATAAACAATATATTACAGATTTATAAGTAAATACAACCTTATAATCGTAAGTAAGGCTTATAACGTTGTTCTTTGCTTATAAATCTAATCTGCGTAATGCTACGTCAAATTATCTTACATCATATGTTTATTACAGGTTGAATAAAGTATTATAGAACCATTATTTATTTTTAAAGAAAAATCAGCATAACTAAGTAACAGTAAAATGAAAAACATAAATACAAATAGTAATAAATAGTAACAAATACAAAACAGTTCTCTCCATAAATAAGTTTTGTTAATCCTTATAAAAATTTCTAAGAAGTTATCTCCCTAAAAATATACGTAGGAGCATTTAATTCCCAGCTTGCCAACTTTTTGTAAAAGAAAGCATCCACCTACGCAGTTCGAAAGTGGCAAAAAATAGCGGTTGTCAAAAATTCTGCGGACAAACAAGGTAAACGAATGGCAAAGCAAATAGATTGCAATTACGGTCAGCAGGGCTAATCTTTCCGTTCTCGTGGAAATACGCAGCTCGGGGTAGGAGGCCTACCAATAATAGTCAACGTTTAAGTCCCGTTGTCATTGCCAGGGATTTGGTCGGTAAGTCAAAGAGGTCCGCTTTCTTCAAGCTGGCAAAAAGCACAATCTCTCAGACGAGAGTGATTTATCAATAAAGGGCAGCCACATTGGCAGGAGGGAAAAGGCCCTAGCTTTTCAAAGATTAATGCCCTTAGTCTTCTCTCTGGAGGGAGATAAGGAGCGATTTTTTGCCTTTCAAAGGAAATGTCACTCATCCTTTTTTTGCTTCACTTACCCTGCTCACTTGCTGACGTTCTCGACTCGGAATAATGTGGTTTATCGCTCGTTTCAAACATTTTATAAAATTTCTGCGTTCTTATCGTATATCCTATTTTATTGGAGCGTTTTTAGCATTGAAAATTTAAAAATTTTCAACAAACAGATTTTTGAACGAATGTTTGATTTTATGTGTGTTTTTTTTTACCAATATTTTTAGTCTTTTTTTCGGTTTATTGTTTTCCATTAAGCATTCATTCATTTATTTTATATACACCCTGTTGCAATAAAATATGTGCACCCAGAAAGAATTGAGCCACAACTACGAAACTCAGCATGCAAATGTGGTTTGGCGAGTTATGCAAATGATCAAACGTACAGCACCAATGAGCATTGTGGAGGTATGTAACGCGTGTATGAATTTTACGCGAGTAGAATTTAAAAGGGTAGGTGCACTCACTGATGAGCATTTACAACCGGATTGGTAGCTAGCATAAACGACATTGACACGAAAGATGCCTTACAGCCCTACACGACGGCATTTCAAACGGTTGTCCGACTTTGAGAGGGGACGGATCATAGGCCTCAGAAAGACCGGTCGACAGAGAGATTGGCCGGCATATTGGACGAAGCGATATGGTAGTTGCCCGGTGTTAGAACCAGTGGCTCAGAGAAGGTACAGTCAGCCGTCGCAGTGGCTCTGGACGTTCCTGGGCCACTAATGCGCGGGAGGATAGCGCAATTAGGAGAACAGCCACATCCGCATCAACAGTGACGCTATCAACATTTCGATGACATTTGCCAACTCATAGTGGTTATTTTATATAAATCGAACACTACGCAGATTAAATCAAACAACAATGTCAATCAATCAACGTTTATTGGCGTAGTGATACCAACGCCGATGGTATGGCGTGATTAGATGGTGAAACGTTCGAAAGAAAATAAATATTTCTGCCTTCGGTGGGACCTGAACCCACGACCTTCCACTTGCCGGGCGGAGGCTCTACCCACTGAGCTACGAAGGACAATATATAATCTCTTTACGAACGTATATATATTGTTGCCAGTTATTTCGCAGAATGGTGTAGTACATGGACTACTATTTAAACCAAATTGCAAAGAGACTGGTATTAAATTGATCGAAAATTTGGTTTAAATAGTAGTCCATGTACTACACCATTCTGCGAAATAACTGGCAACAATATATATACGTTCGTAAAGAGATTATATATTGTCCTTCGTAGCTCAGTGGGTAGAGCCTCCGCCCCGTGGGCCCACCAAAGGCAGAAATATTTATTTTCTTTCGAACGTTTCACCATCTAATCACGCCATACCATCGGCGTTGGTATCACTACGCCAATAAACGTTGATTGATTGACATTGTTGTTAGAACTCATAGTGGGTCCAGTAATATCAAAGGACACTATTCGGCGACGACTAGTTGACGCTGGCTCAGGTTTTTATGGAGATTAGCGCGCTTGCCTCTGACAGCCTACAAGAGGTGGTGTCGTCTAGAATTGTGTCGCTCAAGATCAAGCTGGACAGTGTCCGATTGGAAGAATATCATCTTTAGTGACGAATCCCGCTTTTCACTCGATGCTGATGGCTGCCATACACGTGTGTGGAGACGAGGAGGTCAGCGGTCGAATCCAACATCGTTACCGAGCGGTACACAGCCATTACACCTGGTGTAACAGTCTGGGGAGCGATCTCCTGGGACAGCCGGTCACCTTTAATTATACGACGAGGTATTCTCACCGCTGCAAGTACGTCGACGATATTTTTCAGCCGGTGGTACTGTCCATGGTATCTGGCCGGCCAGGTTCTGTTTACCAGCAAGACAACATACTGCTCGGCTGTTGCAACAATATTTTCGAGGTTTTAATGTCCTTGAGTGGCGTTCCAGGTTTCCAGACCTTTCGCCTATCGAACTTGTTTGGGACATGTTATGTAGGCAACTTCAGTCGTCTCAGAATACCTCCGAACTCTTTCAGCAGTTGCTGCGTTTATGGTAGGATCTATCGCAGTGGAACATCGGCCACTTAATTGACTCCATGTCCCACCGAGTATCGGCTTATATGGCTGCCAGCGGAGGTTTTATCACCTATTGAATAGCACATTCTTTGTTTTGCTACACATCAATAAAACGGTGTTTTCGATGTTTTGATCATTTGTTCATCTACTCGAACATTACACATGCTGTATTGAATAGTTGTGACTCAATTTTTTCTGGGTGCATATATTTTATTATAACAGAGTATATATACATCGTGGCTCCTTAAAATACTCAGCATATACAAAGTGCATCCCTCAATCATCCGATTCCTACAGAGCAGCATGAAACAATGGAGAACCCGGTTACAGCTAAACACGCCAGACAGTAAAATAGAAACGGCCGAGATCCCCATCCGCCGCGGAATCTTTCAAGGAGACGCACTAAGCCCCCAGTGGTTCTGCTTGGCGTTAAACCCCTTGTCAAGGATGCTGAACGCAAGTAAATACGGATACATGCTGAAGAAAGACAAGAGAAATCAAAGAATTATTAATTTTTGTAATTATTAATTAAAAATTAATTAATTAATAATTTTATTAATTATTAATAAACAAGGTGTCCCACCTCATGTACGTAGATGACATCAAGCTATACGCGCCAACCATCACCCAACTCCGACAACTCATCAGTATAACAGAGACATTCTCCAAGGACATAGGAATGGAATTCGGCCTCGATAAGTGCAAAATACAGAAGAATAGCAAAGAAGATTTACCAGGCATCGAACTCGAAGACGGGAGACTACTGAAGACCTTGGACGAGGGCGAAACCTACAAATACCTAGGGATAATGCAAAAACGGCAGCAGGAGCACAAGAAAGTCAAAGTCCAGCTCACGCAAGCATTCCAAGAAAGACTTAGAAGCATTGTGAAGACGAAACTGAGCGGGAAGAACACCACGCAAGCAATTAACGCATATGCGGTACCAGTGCTCACCTACTCCTTCGGGATCATCAAATGGTCCAACACTGAACTAGAACAACTCCAGCGGAAAATGAGAACCATCCAGAGAAGAGCCGGACAACTACACCCTGCAACGGCAATTGAACGGCAAACACTACCCCGGGAAGAAGGAGGACGCGGACAAGCGGACCTCAAAGACTTACATGACAAGCAGATCCAGAGCATGAGGCAATACTTCCAGTTGAAGAGTCCCCGATCGCCACTCATCCAAGCCATAATACAAGCAGATGCAAATTACACGCCACTAAACCTGTGTAATACCGAAGAGCGTGTCCTGGAAACAGCCAATGAACAGAAACTGAGAACTTGGGCCGGAAAACCATTACATGGCAGGCACTACAATGACCTGCAACAACCACACGTTGACAAAAAGGCATCAAATTCTTGGCTGGCCAAAGGCACTCTCCAGCCAGAGACAGAAGGATTCATGCTAGCCATCCAAGACCAAGTGATCGCAACAAGGAACAATCAGAAATTCATCCAGAGAAAAGACATAGAAAGCGACAAATGCAGACACTGTCATGCGGCATCGGAGACAATCCAACACGTGATGGCAGGATGCAAGATCCTTGCGCAGTCAGACTACAAACATAGACACGATCAAGTAGCGAAAATAGTCCACCAGAAATTGGCAGCGAATGCTGGCTTTCTGACAGAAAAATGCCCGTACTACAAATATGAGCCAGAGACCGTGCATGAGAACGAAACACACAAGCTTTACTGGGATAGAGCAATCATAACAGACAAGACAGTCCCACATAACCGTCCTGACATAACCCTCGTCGATAAATCGAATAAGACCACGTACTTAATCGACATAGCAGTACCCAACACCAATAACATACAGACAACCTACACAACGAAAATCACCAAGTACCAAGATCTCAGACATGAAGTACGAGATATATGGGGTATGGAAAAGATCCTCATCATCCCGTTAGTCATCTCAGCAACAGGGATAGTACCAAAAACGCTTGCGACGAATTTGGAGATACTCAACATTGACCCAAACACCTACATTGAAATACAAAAAGCCACAATCCTAAACACGTGTCACATTGTCAGGAAGTTTCTAGATTTGGCATATTAAGAAGTGATGTGAGAGGCTTGGGAACATGGCTCTCTGTGCCCGTCCCAAAGCCTGTTTCCGCCAAGAACGGGCGAGGAAAACTTTTTTTTTATATATATATATATATAACTGGCAAAGGGGTGAGGCAGGGAGATACCATTTCTCCAAAACTTTTTACTTCAGCTTTACAGATGATTTTTCAGCAGATAAATTGGAATAACAAGGGAATAAAAATAAATGGTGAATATTTAAATCATTTGCGGTTTGCTGATGACATTGTTATTTTTTCAACGAACCCATCAGAACTCCAAGACATGGTACAGGAGCTCTCAACTAGAAGTAAAGAAGTTGGACTCAAGATGAACCTACAAAAAACTAAGATCATGTTCAATAATTTCGTAGAGGAAACAAAAATACAAGTTGACAACATTGAGCTAGAAATTGCTGATTCATATATTTACCTTGGCCAGCTGATTTCAATGGATGGCAACATTATGAAAGAACTCAACAGACGTATTAAACTTGGCTGGAGTGCATTTGGAAGAAACAGTTTTATCCTGAAGGGGAAATTGCCTTTGTGTCTAAAAAGAAAGGTCTTCAACCAGTGTGTATTGCCAGTCCTCTCTTATGGATCAGAGACATGGAGTCTAACAGTTGGAGCAATACGAAAGTTACAGACAACGCAAAGGAGCATGGAGAGGTGCATGCTTGGAATAACTAGGAGAGATCGGAAAAGGAACACTTGGGTGAGAGAGCAAACTAGAGTAGAGGACATCATTGTTAAAGTAAAAGGGCTGAAATGGCGATGGGCTGGGCATATTGCAAGAAGAACTGATCAACGATGGACAACAGAAATTCTGAACTGGATTCCAAGAGACCAC